>JBAMBO010004522.1:0-80292 GCA_037044535.1 Lordiphosa magnipectinata | reverse complement strand
TGAATTATAATTAACCATTGACCTTGAGACAGCTTAAAGCAAAAACTTTGATTAAAATCAAAACAGGTCACTATAATCCAGGGATGCAAGCCGGTTTTGAACAGAACCGAATTTGGGAAATTTAATCGATTCCCTAATATAAGTATTATCTGTTTGTAGGTTAATTTAAGTTTTGCTGATCGTCCCTCTTAAGGTTCGGAAATTTTAGGTGAGATTGGCGCTCATGTGCTGCATATGGACTTCCTTCATTGCTAGAGTATAAATCTTTAGTCCGCCCTCTAAAAAAATTCTGACATGTATGCCAATTACACTAGCTTACAAAATAAGAAAAATTAAATGACCCATTTCTACTGAGACTATTGGTGCTCTTACATTTTATGCCATATTTTAATTTATAATCGAAGTTGTTGGTTAGCGACCTTTCTAATTGTAAGAGTGCTGCTTGCGGGCTCGAGGTCAAGAAGAAAACTCATATGTTGATTTGTTTCCAATATATTTCGGATGCACATCGGCATCCGTCTTCAGGGACACTACAAGGAACAATTCACCAATTATAACAATACATTTAAACAAAATTTTGAACATTTTTACATACAATGGAGTTTGACACTAAGCTATTGTTTGTTCTGTAGGTGTCTGTATATGTGGGCGCGCAGTTGTCGGTGTCCGTTTTGTAGTTTAGTCTCTTGTCTGTTGTTGTGTTTATTATATGTAACATTTCGAGAGTAAAGCGTTTCTTGTAGTTGTTCTCTTGTTGTAAGATTTTGGTTTCTTCGAAATTCGGCGAGTGTCGACAGTGCAGTTTTTTGTATGGTCGTTTGGTGTCGGAGTTTATAATCGGATTTATGTTGGGATATCCTCGCTTTGAGTTTTGACTTTGTTGTTCCTATGTATAGTTTATTGCACGCGTTTCTGAATTCCCATTACATGGTATTTTTAATATCAAATTACTTTTGTCTGTTTTGCCAATTTTAGATTTCGTCTTGTTGAATAGTGTTGGCTTGTGAGCTATTTGTATGACATTTTTGTTGAAGCAATCGGATTTTGCAAAACGTTCTGAGAGGTCCGGTACATACATAGGTTAGTGATCTATACGACTTGGGTTGTCTATCCTCTCCTGACTTTGGAGTCTTGTTTCTTTCTATTAATGTTTTTATAACACTCATAGGAAAGTCATTACGTCAATTACGTCTTTGTGGTATGTCTTGTCGCTAATGCTCAGCATCCTGTTAATACAGCTAAGACAGCGATGGATGCTTTGATTGCCTCCAGAGTCTTTGAAAGCGATTACTTCACTCCAAAACTTTATAGTTTCATCGTTTTTCCCCCATTTCACTAAATGTATTTGTCATTATATTGACATACGACGCCCCAGCTTACTTCGTCACCATATCTACCGCCAAATCATATTTCAATAAATTCAAATCACGCGCGCACTTTCAAATCAAAGCTGCTCGCGCCTACAGACGATAGGCGATCAGCTGTCGATAGCGTACGCCATTGTTATCGATAGCGCGCGCTGTCAGTGCTGACGACTGCACCGGCGGCCTATAAAACCTGCTCCGAAACGTGCTGTCTGACTCAGTTAGGGCGCGGCATCGGTTGAGTTAACACCTTGGTGCGCAATTATTTACTATTTATTTTATTATTCTTTAATATTCTTTATTGCTTCCGTTTGTTTATTCTATTTTGCTGCTGTAGCTCTTCCTATTCTCATGCGCTTATGTTGTTATTCAAGCAAATTGGGCATATGTATGGTTCCATTCAGGAAACAGTGGGCTCTTCCCATTTCTGAATGAATTTAAAAAGTAAAACGATTGGGATTCAGCATCATTTTCATTAGGTACCTGTTTCAAAGTGAAATGGAAATCTATTTTCTTTTCGAATCGTTTTCGAATTATAATTCAGCTGAATGGGCAACCTTAACAACGGAACGGAAACAAACCTGAATATCTTTAAGAAAACTTAAATTTTCGGTCTTATTTTTGGTAATAACTTTCATTTGCAAAAAGTGCCTTGCTGTTGAATTAAGCAATTTTTTTGTTTAATGTGTCTAGAATTTGGCATTGCCCAGCCAAACCTAAAAGTTAGCCTCTCTCTCTTTGACTGTTCCATTTTCGATTGTTTCGCTTGGAATTGTGGACTCTCTCCAGTGTTGCCAACTTTTGCCGAGCAAAAAAATCCGTTTTCAGCGGGTCGGAGAGGGTACAAAATATGTATTTTTTGACAAAAAAAAAGCTGAAAAAACCCTATGGCTTTTCTTATTATTTATGTAATTATATCGTTAAAATATCTTAGATATCTAATATATTTTCAGAGTGTTGAATTTCCTCGTCCTTATCCTTGTCGTAAGCCTCTGTTGTGCCTATTAGTTTAAGGCAACTAGGGAGGAACTTATAATCAACCAATTAATTCTCATGTCGACGTAACCCGTATCTGTAATTACACATATTATAAAGTTGTTGGTTAGCGACCAACAAAAATGTCATACAAATAGCTCACAAACCAACAAACACAATGGGACAACTATTCAACAAGACGAAGTCTGAAATTGACAAAACAGACAAAAGTAATGTGATATACAAAATACCATGTAATGGGAATTCAGAAAACGTGTGCAACAAACTATACATAGGAACAACAAAGTCAAAACTCATAACGAGGATATCCCAACATAAATCCGATTATAAACTCCGACACCAAACGACCATACAAAAAACTGCACTGTCGATCCGCTGTATGGAGAGCGGACACTCGCCGAATTTCGAAGAAACCAAAATCTTACAACAAGAGAACTACAAGAAACGCTCTACTCTCGAAATGTTACATAAAATAAATACAACAACAGACAAGAGACTAAACTACAAAACGGACACCTACTGAACAAACAATAGCTTAGTGTTAAACTCCACGTCAAGCGGTACAGACGTTTTAAATATTGTATGTAAAAATGTTCAAAATTTTGTTTAAATGTATTGTTATAATTGGTGAATTGATCCTTGTAGTGTCCCTGAAGACAGATGCCGATGTGCATCCGAAATATATTGGAAACAAATCAACATATGAGTTTTCTTCTTGACCTCGAGCCCGCAAGCAGCACTCTTATAATTTATAATCGTTAGATGGTGTCAAAAGGTAATTAAATTGACGTTATAGCGAAGAACATTGTTTTCAGATCGGTTTAGAACTTTGAATACAATGACCACAAAAATTTCAAAAAAATCTATTTTTTGCTCGAAAATGCAATAAATTTCATTTTTAATCGGCTAGGAAAAATATAAAAAAAAATCCAAAAAATTATTTTTATTCTTTCGACTTAAGAATTGCACTTTTACAAAGATAATAAGGTATTGATGAAGGAAATCCATGAAATAATATTGTAGCTGGATCAATTTAAGTAATGTAACTAACAGTCAAATTTGAGTATTTTAAGTGTACAGATAATTTTTTTTTAATTTAATAGTCAATATTAGAATAGGGCGAATAGCCAGATAAAAAAAAAAAAAAATTACAGAACAGAACAGAATTCGAAGAAAGTGAAAATTTATTTTTAAAAAATCTCAAAAATACCACTTTTTATACTCTGTACCGAAGGTACATAGAGTATATTAAGTTAGTGCAAAAGTATGTAACAGGGAGAAGGAATCATTTCTGACCCTATAAAGTATATATATTCTTGATCAGTATCAACAGCCGAGTCGATATAGCCATGTCCGTCTGTCCGTCTGTCTGTCCGTATGAACGAAGAGATCTCAGAGATGGTTAGAGATAGAGGTTTGACATGTAAGGGACATATATTTCTTATACTTGCAGGCAGATCAATTTTATTTTCAATTTTTGGCACGCCCCCTCCCGCCCCCGCAATTTGGAAAAAACGTCATATCTCCTACAGTTTTGAAGATAGATCGTTCGTACCTTCTAGAGATACCTCGTAAACAAAATTATTTATCGATTTGCTGAAGGAATGGTAAAGATCGGATGAACGATACTCAAGTTATGAGCAAAAAACGGTCAGTTAACACCCCCCCCCCCCCCCCCAACCCACCCATAACCTAGGCATTGCGTTCAGCAGTGCAACGCACACAACTGCGTTGTGCGTTGTGTGTTAACTGGCCGTTTGACTCGTGACCAAATACGAGCTGCGACATTAAGGGTGCAGAGTATGTTATAGTCGGGCTTGACCGACTTTCTTTCTTGTTTCAACACTTAATTGCTCACAGATTCTGTACTTATTTATAGATTTTGTTCATCGATATCTTATTTTCTTCGCAGAAGTGCGGTTCTTAAGTAGAAAAAATAAAAATTGGTATTTTTGCATTTTTAAATATTTTTTCTAGGAGTGTGGAAACGAAATTTATTGCGTTTCCGAGCAAAAAATCAAATTTTTTGTATATATTTCTTATTATTGTATTCAAACTACTTCACCGATTTGAAAATAGTGTATGTGTGACTATTGATTGATTTCAATTGCCTTTCAATTCATATCTTGCTTGACTTCATCTGACGATAATGAAGTGAGATATGGCTTAATACCGAAAAAATTAAAAAAAAATTTTAAAATCGATTTTTGAGTTCACCAATCATAACTACACTTAAAAACAGTTTCAGTAGAAATTGGTCTTTTTGGCTGTAAACTAGTGTTATCGAGCAGTCTAGATGACTGACACAATCGGCTTGGATGGATATCTAACTGAAATAACACAGAAAATATTTTGCCATATTTATTGGCAATTCATTTATTGTCATTCAAATGAATCACGAATACATCACACGCCAAAAAAAACATATATTCGGCCCTGTTCCGAATTCCGAGTCGGTTTTCGGGTAAACGTTTGCAAGTAGAATTACATGGAATTTGACATCATATTAATGGTTACTAGCAGGGTTCGTAAAATGCTCAAAAGATTTTTTTCTGTCATGATAATTAACATCAATGAAAAAAATTTTTATTTTCACACGTTTTACTAACAATTTTTTTCATGAGAAAAAAAAAATTTTTTTCGTGTTATTAACACGAAAATTTTTTTCACTCGTGTTACTAACACGCGTGTAAATAATTTTTGCTAACTTCTGTAAAAAAAAAATGCCACAAAATTTTTTTCACAAAATTTTTTACACTCGCAATGACCTGCTTCCAATCAATGAACTGCCTGGAGCTGCAATAAGCAGCTGTCACCGCAAATATCAGCAATGGTGTCGACAAGGAATATCCCTTTGTATGAAGGCAATAAAAAATTAGCAGTCCGTTGTTTTTGCAACGACCTGCTAATCAACAATGGGCTGTGAGTCCAAATAGGTATAAAGTTAACCCTTTTTAAAAAGGGACAAATCCATATTCTACAGGTACTTATGCGTATTTCGGGAGCCGTATTTTATATTGACCTGATGTATTTTCTAGTGACCTAACTTAAGCCTTAAATATTTTCCAAGTCTAGAACGCGATACCTGGTGCACTTCCGAAGGTGTAATCATGACATCACATTGCGCTCAGAAATTAGTTTTAAAACAGCTTGCAAAGTGTTCGTGTGTATTACAGTTTTGAGTTCAGAGTTTAAAAAGTAAAAAGCAATAATGGGAAGGACAAAAAAGTTGAATATTGAAGCTATGGTGGAACCAACGGAAAACGAAAACATCGTGACTTGCCTAATTTGTAAAAAACGTCTCTACAAGTTATCAGGGAATATAAGGCGCCATTATAAGTTGGTACACGATAAGAAGTCCGAGCAAATGGATGATATCCAGATGCAACCTGCCTCAAACAAAGCTGAAACTTCGGTCTGCCTAAATATGTCTCAAAACGATTATTTGAAGACAATAGCCTATTTGGTGTTCGTGATCTCTTTACCCTTCAGAATTTTTGATAATGATCGCTTTCAGGAAATCTTGCAACCGTGGACAAATGGATATTCGTGTAAGTTTAATTCCAGAAATGTTGTAACGCATCTCGAGGAAACAGCGTTGAAAGTGTGCAACGCCATTGCTGCCAAAGTTAAAGGTCGTATGGTATGCCTCAAGATGGATATTGCATCACGTAATGAACGCAGCATAATGGGATTAAACATACAATTTATGCAAGATTTTAAAATAGAAGTCTATTCTATTGGAATGATCCAGCTCTATATGCGTCATACAGCCCAAAATTTAAAGTTGGAGGTTCTTCAGTGCTTGAATAAATTCAATATTAATATCGAGCAAATTTACTCAATGACAACTGACAATGGCGCCAATGTTGTAAAGACATCCAAACTTCTACAGGAATATGAAGAAGTTGGAATGCTTCCTGATGTCCTGAAATTGACGAACACATTAGAAATTCGCTGAGTGTTGTTCATTGCGCTGCACATACCTTACAACTAGCATCTTGGGATGTGATTAAAACAATTGATGCCGAATTGGAAGACTGTCGCAAATATGTCAAGAAACTACGCACGGAACTACGCAGGCAGAATGAGACATTGCCCGTGCTCGATAACAACACTCGATGGAACTCTACATTCAAAATGATGGAGTCTCTAAATGCATTAAAGAGTAAGTCCCAACATTTGATTCCATTGTCTATCGACTGGTCCTTCGTCGAAGAGTTTTGTTTTTCATTCAAGCCAATCGCAGACTGCACCGCAATGCTTCAAGCAGAAGATATGGTAATGGGTGATTTTTACCGCGATTGGCTGGTTTGCGAAGCCCAGCTTTCCCATCTGGAACATGAGTACCAACTGGCTAAGAAGTTGCATTAGGCCATGGATTCAAGGAAGTCCATTCTAATGGAAAAAGATGTTTTTCTTGCAGCCATATATCTGGACCCTCGATTCACCTTTAAAGGCTCAACCATTTTAAGCGAGGCTAAAAAGCAATTTGCTACGGTATGTGTTGAAGCGTCAATAGTTTCCACAATTTATATGTTCTAATCAATCATTTTATTTCAGAAAAAATTGCTTTCCATATACGAGTATATAAAAAAAATTGAAGGTATCGAACCATTGAGTAAAGAAGCCCCAAGCACTTCAGCCAAAAATAGATATAGTATTCTAAAAACAGATCATATGCTAAGTGCGCCAGTTGGTATGAGCACAGTGGAAAGCAAAATTTGTAATTTGCAGTACGGAGATAAACTGGAAATCGAAGACAATATAACACTGTACTGGAAGTCGCTTAATTATCGAGAACCAATGCTAGGGAAAATAGCGGAAATCGCACTGGCTGTGCCAGCAACCCAAGTGTCTGTGGAGAGAGCATTTAGTGCATTGCCATATGTATTTACAAGGCTACGAACTATACTGAATCCAGATACCCTAGAAAATATTTTAATTGTTAAGCTTAATGAAAAAGTATTAAACTCTATTAATTACGAATAAAATTTATAAATAGTTATTTGAAACATGTGGTAAATATAATCTCAAGAAGATACCAGGTTTGGGTAAGTTGATGGCAAAAAATTAAATAACAATTTGCTCGGCGTCACTAGAAAATACATCAGGTCAATATAAAATACGGCTCCCGAAGTACGCATAAGTACCTGTAGAATATGGATTTGTCCCTTTTTAAAAAGGGTTAACTTTTACCTATTTGGACTCACAGCCCATTGATGATTAGCAGGTCGTTGCAAAAACCACGGACTGCTAATTTTTTATTGCCTTAATACAAAGGGATATTCCTTGTCGACACCATTGCTGATATTTGCGGTGACAGCTGCTTATTGCACCTCCAGGCAGCTCATTGATTTTAAGCAGGTCATTGCGAATATCGCCGATCGCACATTTCTTTGGCCCTAGCAAAGAGTGTGTGCATATCCACCCCCGTTTGTGACATACTCGGCCTGTGGCCGCGCGTCTCACGTACACACCAATACAAATGAAATGAAAAAAAAACTGAAAAATTTTTACACGAGTGTAAAAAATTTTGCGAAAAAAATTTTGTGGCATTTTTTTTTTACAGAAGTTAGCAAAAATTATTTACACGCGTGTTAGTAACACGAGTGAAAAAATTTTCGTGTTAATAACACGAAAAAATTTTTTTTTTCTCATGAAAAAAATTGTTAGTAACACGTGTGAAAATAAAAATTTTTTACACACTGAATTTTTTCTTTGTGTTAATATTTGGCGTGTAAAAAATAAATGTGTGTTATTTTACGAACCCTGGTTACTAGATCCAATTTGAGGAAAATCGGAATTGCTTAAGCAGTTGAAAGCGGATTGCTCCATGTCAAGTGGAATCCATTCTTCAAAAAAAAAAAAACAACTCGAACCGGTTCGGTTCAAAATCGGTTTACAGCTCTGCTACTTATACACCCTATTAATCCTTAGCGATGCCGAATCGATGAAGCTTCCTTCGTCTTTCTTGAAAATTTGCCAATTGATTTGTGAGAGTACCCTTTACGGGACGATTTTCTCCATATTCTGTACGTAATTTATCGTTTGAAGGGAGCACTTACATAAGGATTTTAAAAATAATCAAATGTTTTCTAGGAAATTGATCTCCAAATTGTGCGAGGAGTCAATTATTTACTCTAGAAATCGGGCCTTCATGAAATATATAATAAATTCAGTTTGAACCACTGAACCGAACTAAAAACTGCGGTTTAGTTAGCTACAAAAACCATCTAACGAACCGAACTGGCGGTTCAAAAACTGTGTGAACCACTGAACCAAATCAGTCCTTATTTCCGAGCGGTTTGCAGCCCTGCTACAAACCCATATATGCATTTTTTTTAGAAAATGTATAAAATTGAGTAAATCTACAATCAATATGATACTACAATTTTTGACAATTGAAATATCAAATTGATAACAGGTAAGATCAAAATGATACTAAGAAATTAATACAATAATACCTGATAAGCATCAATTTGAGATCTCCGAAATTTAACATTAATACTTTCAAAAATATCAACTTGATACTTGAAGCATTAGTGGTAATTTGATACTCAATTGTTTCAAATTGATGACTAAATAGTGTCATTTTGATGATTGCTTTGTTTTGGGTGTACCTGTAATATTGTATTGTACTCTACTGCGCCACCTGAAGATATTGCTTTAGAAAGCTGAAATTTCACTCCACCCAAATTGAGCATATAGAGAAACCTACCTCAAATTATTAGATTGCCAAATCCAAATATCAGCAAAATTTGTACGAACTGACTCTATGTGAACTCTTACTCTTGCGGTAATCTTTGTTCGGAGAATTAGCCGAGATCGCTTAAAACCTGTTAAAGTTAATTTCCCCCTTAAAAAAATGTCTTGTTCTTGCTTACCCGTGTTATAAGGATAATTGGCATTTGTTAAGGTCACCAAGCCCGATGTTTGTCCCGGATAACGTCCATATCCTCGTATCGAAGGAGTCGATGTTTGATATTTGCTCAAACCATTAAAAATATCATCACGATTCAAGTCATTGCCCGACTTTAACAGCAAAACACTCTGATCCACACCCAAAAGACCCACAAAGGAGTCGGCGTCTGTTTTCACCTGAAGCTTAACCTCCTCACTCGGTTTGGCCTGCACAGGGGCAGAGATTTCAATCTGTTGAAGAGTATATGAAAAACTTAAGTTTATAATATTTCTTCAGTTGTTTAAGTATTTACCGAATTATCGAAATCCTTTTCAAAGTTAACAGTTTGCTCTTCGAAACGCAACTCGTTGTCAAAAATATAATGCACATAGATGGTAGCCTTGGGTATCATGGCAAAGGTGGGTGTAAATTTCACTGTATGAGTCTTACGATCTTTGGGAACTTCCACATATGCTGATTCCACAATATTGCCACGAGCCACAATGGTGTACACAAAGTAAGGAATGGCAGCATTTGACTTGACCTCAAATGACACACTTTTGCCCAATTTGGGTCTGGAAATAATAAAAAAAAACCTAGTTAATGCTGAAAATCTTTGTAATTTGTTTAAACTTACGTTTTGTTATCTAAAACAATTTTCAATGGTTCATCACTTTCCACAGCAGGCTGAAACTTGAATAGGGAACCCAACATTGAGGAAGATTCATCGTATACGGCCTTGACATTGAAATAACGAGTCTCATTCTCCGGCAAGGTAACCTCAAAACTGGCCATGCCTTGCTCATTTAACGTAGATTCATACTCTAGATTCGGCTCATTGGGTCTAGGCTCTTCCGGTCGATGGGAATGCATCCACAAAATTGATAGCCGCGCTTCAAAAATTAGTTTCACTTTCTTTGTGGCATCCTGTGCGGGTGAACCATCCAGTTTTTTGACCACCAACTGATAGGTAAATGCTTTGCCTGGATGATAACTGTTGGGCTTGTCCACCGCTTCCAGTTTGTAGCGTTGATTGTGCACATTCACAGTGGTTGTGGAATTTTGCTTATTACCAGTCAACTCTTCGGTAACAATGGCCAAAATTTTAATGGGAGGTGTATAAGGTCCGCTGTACTGAGTGCCACCTATTTTGAACTCAACATGTCCCTTGCCATCCACATCAATGGTTTTTTCCTGTCTCATACCCTCGTCCTGGCCAAAGAAAGCATAGCTGGGTTGCAGGGAGACAGTGGCCTTGCCCTTGACCGGTTTACCATAGGTATACTTGGCTCTCACCGTGGCCTTGATCACGCCATCCTGTACAGCTACATCTTTGGCCGATTCGACGATCACCTCGAATTTGGGCAACACATATTTGTCCACCTCAAAGGATTTACTCTCTGTACCCTCACCTTCTACAGCCACATCGATTTTCCAGTTACCCAACACGGGTTGCTCCGACAGCTGAAGTTCGCCCGAGTAAACACCCTTGACCAATTGGACATTGGTCCATTGCTTGATACGATTTTGTGCACCATCTTGAATCGCTATCGTTATGGGTTTCTCAATTTTGGCCGGTCGCGTGTTTTCATCCAAAAACAATACTCGGAATTGTACCAGATCCGCTGGCTTGTAGGTGGCCTTATCGGTTTGTATATAAACCGAGGGCTTATCGTTGGCATAATTCAATTGGGTAGAATTTTCAAAGACCACACCCTCGACACCCACAGCGGTTAAATTGTAATCCCCACTGGCCAATTTGGGTACATCAAATTCCACATTTTGCGTGGACATGGGTAGAATCTCAACATCTTTGGTCTCATTGTAGGAGGGTCCGGTAATGCCCAATTTTAATTTGCAAGGACCATCGGCTTTATGTACAGAGACGGCTACATTGTATTTGAAATTGGATCGTATGGTGCCAGGTGCTACGACGGTGTAGAGACTGCAAATATAAGGACAAAATCAAGAAAATGTACGCAAATTTATGTCGAAGTATGATCCTTAGCATTAAAAATTATACTTAAGCATCAAGATTACTTATTAATTTGCCTAAGAAATGATACAGATCGAATGAACGATAGTTAAGTTATAAGGAAAACCAACAATTATGATGGGTAACACCGGCCGCAACGCACTTTATGGCTTTTTTACCACAATCTTTGGGGGGTACAGAGTATGTTATAGTCGGGCTTGAGCGATTTACTTTCTTGTTTTAAGTGTTTGTTTAAAAAAGGGATTGAAGCTAATCGCTGGGAACTAAACTTTCGCCCATACAACCCTGACTACACATTTTCCTTCTAGGGCGATAAATTTAACGGAAGATTGGAATGTAGTCATTGTTGAATTTTTAAGTAGATCTTTGAGATTGAGTTGAAACTGTTTTGAAGATAAACAAAAAAGTTTCATACAACAGTTTTCTGCGATTTTTTCACATTTCCCGACATCATTTTCCAATTTTCTATTAAGTCTTGTGATAGAAACTATTAATAAAGTTGTTAAGAATTAAAAAAAGAACTGATTGAAGGCATTACTAACTTGTAGAGAATAGTTGGACAAATGTTGTTATTATTAATTTGTTATGTTATTAAATCAAAAGTTCATTGAAAATATGAAAAATATTTGTACATGATTGCCGAAAAATTCCGATTTGCAGATTTTGTATGTCTTTTTATGTTTGTTCAATTGTTTTTGTTATTATAATCTATCTGTTTATACGCAAACTAGTCTCTCAGTGTTAAGGCTATCGAGCTGAAATTTTGTACAGAGTCTTCTTTTTACTTGCACGCTGCTAATATGTTGGAACCACCCGGATCGGATCTTATATCTTATAGCTGAGATAGGAACCATTGGTCGGAAAATGGGTCTTAGTGAAAAAAACTTTTTTGTTTTTAAGTAAATCGTTCTTAAGGTCGTTGATTATTAATATTAAAAGCTTTCAAACTAATTTGAAAAAGTTGTTCGACATCGGGTGACTATATCTTATGGTTGCCATAGGACCGTTCGGTCGAAAATGGGTCTTAGTAAGAAATTTGTTTTGGTTTTTTAATGTTAGCTTCCTTAAACTCACTGATTACGAATTCTATATGCCTTCAAAAATATTCGCAAAATTTGGTCGAAATCGGATGACTATATCTTAAGGTTACCATAGGACCGATCGTTCGGAAAATGAGTCTTAGTGAGAAAAACTTTTTGTTTTCAATTTTATCGTTCTTAAATTCGGCGGTTAATTTGATATGTTTTCAAAAACATTTGCGAAATTTGGTCGAAATCAAATGTTTATCTGTCGGAAAATGGGTTTAGCTAGAAAAATGTGACATTTGAGAAATTGAAATCGGTCGGAAAATGGGTCTTAGTAAGAAATTTTTATTTTTAGAATTTTTATTTTTATGCTTTAAATAGATTCCCAAATTTTGCTCGAAATCGGATGACTATATGGGCATTTCCGAACTGACGTGACGTTACGTTCGTACGAAAAGATCTTTTTAAAAAATATTAAAATCTTGGATTTTTTAAAAGATTGTTCTATATTTGGCTAGAAATTAAGTAGCACTATAATTCGTAAAAACAATGACATCAATCGATCATAAGGAGTTAAAGATATAAGCAATCATATATGCTGGCGTGACGTTACATAAATCGGAAGTGGGTTTTGACTTGTTTTAGAAAAATGCAAAACTCTGCGAATTGGGCGAAGCTTTTTGTTTTTAAATTTTTTTCGTACGATTTGAAATAATAAAAGTTTATTTTCCAGGTTATCTTATTCAAAAATGTTTGCCCAATTTTTTTTTATTTGCTTAATTATCTGACGTGACGTTACCTGACGTTACGTGACTCAAATTTCCTCATTATATTTATGTTGTTTTTGTTATAATATAAAGCAGAAACTTACAGTTAATTGCAATCATATATAGTTTCTTATGGTGTCTTCTGCATCATCTTTTATCTCTTTGTACCCTTAGAAATAGTTTAGAGACCAAAAATTAATGCAATCTAAAGGCATTTTTATGACAATGAGAAAAATGGCGCTTGCGCGACTTTGCATTCGAAAATCTGGAAACAGGTTATGATTGTTTTCTGATTGTGGTACCAGGTGAAGACCGCTGATGATATGGTAGAGATACCATTGAAACAGCTGTTCGGTCAACTAGCCTCCTTTGTGGTGTGGCGTGTCCCTGTTTTAAAGTTATGTACCAACATAGCGAGACCTAGAGCCGTCCAAAAATTTGAAGGTTTCAATTAACATAAAGGTCGTTAAAACATACATGCACGGCTATGAATATATTTAAAATTAGCTCATATTAGTCCATTTTGATTATTTCCCCATGAAAAAATGATAAAAAAACAAGAAAGAAAGTCGGTCAAGCCCGACTATAACATACTCTGCACCCTTAATGTCGCAGCTCGCATTTGGTCACGAGTCAAACGGCCAGTTAACACACAGCGCAGTGCGCTCTCTAAGTCTCTCTCTCTCTATCTCTCCCTCACTAAGATTGCTTCTGCTGAACGCAATGCTTAGGTTATGGGTGGGGTGGGTGGGGGGTGTTAACTGACCGTTTTTTGCTCATAACTTGAGTATCGTTCATCCGATCTTTATCATTCCTTTAGCAAATCGATAAATAATTTTGAGTACTAGATATCTCTAGAAAGTACGAACCATCTATCAGCAAAACTGTAGGAGATATGACGTTTTTTCTAAATTGCGGGGGCGCGAGGGGGCATGGAAAAAATTGAAAATAAACTTGATCTGCCTGCAAGTATAAGAAATATATGTCCCATACATGTCAAACCTCTATCTCTTACCATCTCTGAGATCTCTTCGTTCATACGGACGGACGGACGGACAGACGGACATGGCTATATCGACTCGGCTGTTGATGCTGATCAAGAATATATATACTTTATAGGGTCGGAAATGATTCCTTCTCCCTGTTACATACTTTTGCACAAACTTAATATACTCTTTGTACCTTCGGTACAGAGTATAAATAGTGCTTTTGAGTATTTTTAATTTTTTGGTCTCGATGGACTTTTCTGTGGAAATGCCCATATCCGATATCTTTTTTAAAAAGCTATATCTGTAATATAAATTAAACAGAATCGATAATGCAAATAAAAAAAAAAGTCTAAAGCATTTAGTTGTGGTTCAATTTTACCACTGATTGCATTGTTTGATATTTTATGCACAACTCAACCATTGAAGATGAGATACTGATAAAACATAGAAATACTGCGAGTTAGAAAATGAGCACAAAGCAGGCGGATGAAGGGTTGGACCATGCTATAACTGTAGCAGGTATGGCACTCAGCATTTATCGAGTACTGACAGCTGTTGCTGAAGTCAGAGAGATAGAGGGATAGGGAGGGTGAGCGTTAAAAAAAGAGCGAACGGCATACACACTCAAAAGTGGTATGTGTGTAAATATACCCAGCGGCGCAAATTGCTATTACATAATGTATTACTCCTACGCTACTTTGGCATTAGTATGAAGGAAATATTCCCATACAATCTGCTTTACTTTGACGTATGCTTGGCCGCTTTGTAGACGGGGTGCCCACAGCCTGCATTACTAGTAATAAAACAAGTATGCCAGAGCCGAACTGCCATCGGATTCCCATTACGAATGCGTATATTTTTTTTAAAATTGTAATGCAGAATGTTCGCAGTCTGTTTGGAATTCAACACACAATTTAGGAATCGTTTACTCTGCCGCAAAGCACTTGTAATATAATTCAATATACTAAAGAAGGAAAAGTATACGGGTGGGTAATGCAAGTGTTATACGAGGAAATGTATTAGTGTTGTGTAAAGGTTGGTCTTTTCACTGAACATGTTCACTTGTTCTTTCTTTCTAAGTGAGTCAACTCACTCAAATTACTCACTTGTTCAGTTGTTCTTGTTCACCTGTACTAGGTCTATGGCGCAAGGTTTTGTTTTTGTTTTGCCGAAGGCAAAAGGGGGGGGTTGGTTTCGGTTGCGCTGACCGCGTTGTTATTTTTGTTGTTTTAGCATTGCTTTTTTGTTGTACACACATACGAAATTTGTGTTTATGTGCGTCTTTTACCCGCTCTCTCTCGCGCGCTTAGTTCAAAATGTTGGCGCCATACTTGTTATAGTTGTACGTACAGCCAAAGACACTACATATATGTAGTAGATACCGCAACTCATACAATCTTTTTATTTTTCGTTTTTGGGATCCAATCTCAGCTCCCAAGAACAATCGTGTCACAGGAGACACACAAAACAACTCACAGAGCAAGAGAGACTGAGCAGCTGAAAGAACACAGAATAACACTTAGAGCAACACAGAGCAAGGTCACAAAGCGAGACAGACATAACAACTCTCTAAGCAAAAGAGACCGAACAGCTCTTAGAACAACTCAGAGCAAGAACAACTCAGAACAAGACTCGCTGAACAAAAATGAACAATTGAAGAAGAAAATGTTCATTTGTTCAGTATAAAGAACAACTCATCAATTAAGTGACAGCAACACACTGAATCTAGGAGTCCCGAGAAGAGAGCGCACTGAGAGTGTGCCTTCCTTGTTATAGTTGTATCATGGGTTGAATCTACAGAGAATGATATAAGAACTCAGTCCGACTTTCCTTGCTATTAGCATAAGTTATATGATATTTTTATACCCTTGCAAAGGGTATTATAATTTTGCCCAGAAGTTTGCAACGCATAGAAATATTCATTTCCGACCCCATAAACTATATATATTCTTGATCAGGGGGACGAGCTGAGTTCATTGAGCTTTGTCCGTCCGTCTGTCTGTCTGTCCGTCTGTCTGTCTGTCTGTCCGTCTGTCTGTCTGTCCGTCTGTTTCTACGCAAACTAGTCTCTCAGTTTTAAAGCTATCGAGCTGAAATTTTGCACAGAGTCTTCTTTTTACTGCACGCTGCTAATATGTCGGAACCGACCGGATCGGATCACTATATCTTATAGCTGCCATAGGAACCATCGGTCGAAAAATGGGTTTTAGTGAGAAAAACTTTTTTGTTTTCAATGTTAACGTGATTGAACTCGGTCATTAATAATATTATATACTTTCAAACAGATTTGCAAATTTTGGTCAAAATCGGATGACTATATCTTATAGCTGCCATAGGAACCATAGGTCGAAAAATGGGTTTTAGTGAAAAAAACTTTTTTGTTTTCAATGTTAACGTGATGAAACTCGGTCATTCATAATATTATATGCTTTCAAACAGATTTGCAAATTTTGGTCAAAATCGGATGACTATATCTTATAGCTGCCATAGGACCGATCGGTCGGAAAATGGGTCTTAGTGAAAAAAGCTTTTGTTTTGAAGTAAATCATTCTTAAGGTCGGTGATTATTAATATTAAACGCGTTCAAACTAATTTGCAAAAGTTGATCGACATCGGGGGACTATATCTTATGGTTGCCATAGGACCGATCGGTCGAACATGAGTCTTGGTAAAAAATTTTTTTGTTTAGTTTTGTTAGCGTCCTCGCTGATGACTTTTTTTATATGCTTTCAAATAGATTCGCAAAATTGGGCCGAAATCGGATGACTATATCTTAAGGCTGCCATAGGGCCGATCGGTCGGAAATTGAGCCTTAGTGAGAAAAACTTTTTTCAGACGTTTATCTGTCGGAAAATAGGTTTTAGTAACAAAATTTTTTGATTTTTATGTAAGCGTTCTTAAACTGTGACATTTGCATTTGCAAGGGTATAAAAACTTCGGCATAGACGAAGTTAGCTTGGCCTTCTCGTTTTTTTTATATTTTATTCTGATTTTCTTAATTTGTATTTAAATTGCGTTCGCTTTGCGTTGTAGCTGTGGGTTAAGTCCTTGCTTAGTTGACTAATAGCTTTCAGGCAGAACTTAACCGTCGTACACATTTAGCAATACCTGACACATAACTTAAGCCCAAATAGTTTTTAATATTTAGTTTTAAGTATTTAAAACAAGTTTTAATCACATCCAATTAATCGGTTTCCCTTACAAATCTAAACGCCAAACGTTTTCACAGACGCAAGATGGCCGGAGCAACACTTTTCGAACGTGCCCAGGCTTTATCCAGCGTGAATCGCGAAGAGGATAGCTCATTGTTGAATAAGCTGGTGCGAGACGCATCAAGGAGCAGGGCATTATGCAGCAGGGTGAACTTTACAAACAGGAGGGTAAGGCCGAAAGAGTTGACTGATCTGATCAAGGTGACGCGTCCATTTTTGAGTTCAATTAGCAAGGCTGGTGGATATGTTTCTGGATATGGATGCTGGTACCGGAATTGAGGTGCAATTGTGCAAAGACTGTATTGAGTGGGCCAAGCAGGAGAAGCGCATTTTTCTACGTCAAACCTTGGAAGCTCGTTTGATTGCCTTATACTTTGACACGGCGTTGTATACAGAGGCCCTGGCCTTGGGCTCACAATTGTTGCGCTGAACTCAAGAAACTGGATGATAAAAACCTATTGGTAGAGGTTCAACAAAACCAATCATGCGCTTAGTAATTTACCCAAAGCCCGAGCAGCCCTGACCAATGCCATCTACTGTCCGCCCAAGGTACAGGGTGCCCTCGATCTGCAATCCGGCATACTGCATGCAGCCGATGAGCCGATGAGGGAGCCGATGAGGGTTTCGATAGTGTGGACAGTGTCAAGGCTTTGACTTCATTGAAATATAATACATGTTGCTGTGCAAGATTATGCTGGGACACTCTGATGATGTCAATCAGATTGTAAGTGGCAAGTTGGCCATTACCTATTCTGGCCGTGATGTTTATGCCATGAAATCGTTTGCGGAAGCCTCACACAAACGTTCTTTGGCCGATTTCCAAAGCGCCCTCAAGGAATACAAAAAGTAACTGGCCGAGGATGTTATTGTGCAGGCACATTTAGGTACGCTCTATAACACCATGCTGGAGCAAAATTTATGCCGCATCATTGAGCCATATTCACGTGTACAGGTTGCCCAGGTGGCCGAGAGCATTCAGCTGCCCAGGTGGAAAAGAAGCTATCACAAATGATTTTGGATAAGAAATTTAGCGGCATTTTGGATCAAGGCGAAGCTGTGCTTATTGTTTTCGAAGAGACACCCGTTGATAAGACCCATGAACGTGTCCTGGCGACTATACAAAGTATGGGCAATGTGGTAGACACTCTGTACATAAATCGACTCGGCTGTTCATGCTGATCAAGAATATATACACACCTGATCATATTAATAGGTACACACCGGAATTTTTTAATTATAGATGGTTTTTTCGTAGTTTTAGTGTTGACAACTTTTTAATTTTTGGTTTTTTGTTGTTGTCAATGTCTGGCCACACTGTGACAAAGAGTTGAAAGAGGGGCTGCCCCGTATATCAAAGCTTTTCTATAAATTGCGAGTCCACCACACATTTCGCCTGATCATAATAATAGTTACAGTCTTCGTTTCTCCCAAGTATCAAGTGAATAATTTTGTAATCAATGATCTTTTGGTAACTAAAGGTAAATTAATACAGAGAATTAAATAATTATTAACCAGAGAAGAAGCTCGATTGGTTCTTAGTCTGAGAAAAGAAGGCAAATCCTTACGAGCCATCGCCAAATTAATGAACAGGTCTCATAATTTTGTTAAAAATGCATTAGAAAGAAAACCAAGACAGGAAACCCGTGGAAGTCCACAAAAAACAACAGAAACCCTTGACCACTACATAGTAACTTTGAGCAAAAAGGACCCATTTAAGTCATCGAAGGCTATTGCAGCCGAAATTGTGAATTCAGTTAGTGCTCCAACTATCCGAAGACGACTACAAGATGCCAACCTACCAGGAAGAATTGGCAGAAAAGTCCCACTTATGCGCAAAAAAAATATCACCATGAGGCAAACTTTTGCAAGGGACCACAAAGACTGGGTAGGATGCACCGGGGAGAAAAAATGGAGAAACATATTATGGAGCGATGAAACCAAGATTAATTTGTTTGGGAATGACTGTGATAAGGAATGTTCGACGCCCTAATGGAAAGGAATTCCATTCACGGTTTACAAAAAAAAACAGTCAAACATGGAGGTGGCAATATAATGGTATGGGGTTGCTTCTTCTGGTACGGCGTATGTCCAATTTATCAGACTACGAACAAACTGAGTGCTGAAGAGTACAAATCCATATTGGAAACAGTTATGGTATCGTATGCTGAGGTAAATATGCCATTACGTTGGGTATTTCAGCAAGATAATGATCCTAAACACACATCAAGGCTGTTATCTAAATTTTTCGAGGACCAAAAAGTTGACGTTCTGAAGTGGCCAAGCCAATACCCCGACCTTAACCCCATTGAAAACTTGTGGGGAGACTTAAAAAAGAAATTGGCAAAGCATTCATTTTCAAATAAACAAAAATTATGGGAAGGTGTCCAAAAACTGTGGTATGAGACACCAGTAGAGACCTGCCAGGCTCTTATTAAAAGTATGCCAAATAGAATAGCAGTAGTCGCCAAAAATAGATGTGGATACACTGGATACTAAGTTCGGAAATACGAATTTACCTAAAAAAAGAACACTTACCAACACATGAAGTGTACCTATTATTATGATCACACTGAAAACGTATCTGAAACACAAAATGATCCCTTTTATGTTATATTATTATTCTATGTTACAATTAAGTGTATTTTATTAAAAACAAATAGTTTAAGAACCAATGAGAACAAATTTTAAGTTTGAAACAATGAATAAAACTGTTTTCTGTTACCTTAAAGTCAGAGTTGATGTGTGTGTACCTATTAATATGATCGGGTGTGTATACTTTATAGGGTCGGAGATGCTTCTATCTATGCGTTAAAAATCAACTAGACAATTTGTATCTACTTCTAATTACCATATTGAAACTGTACTTAATTTTTCAATTATTCTTGCTGATACAATATCTCTGCAACATTGCTGCCTAAACATTGTTGCCCAACAAGAATGATTTATTAGCTACGCTTTTATAGAATTTAAACTCGGCGGGTGAGCGACAGGCTATAAAGTTTCACAATTCAAAAATGTTTTGTGTTTGTTCTTCCCACCAAAAAGCCGGTTTGCATACATCAATAATTCAATGTTTAATTAGAATTTCATGTCTATTCACAGAATTATTGTTATTCAATAATGGATTTTTGTATTTTATAATTAGCAAAGTGTAAGTAAGGCTCAAATTAATATTTTAATTGATTTTTGTTTTATTATCTGAGGGATGGGGTCAACTATTTGATACAGGTTTTAGTTATTTATTGCCCAGGCAGACGTGGCTATTGGCACGTATTGATAATAATCTATATAAGTAAAAAAGACCAAGGTTTAGGTCAAACCAAACTTACCCAGTGGCATTTATCAGTAAAACCAATTGAAAAATACAACAGCAGCTTAGCAAAATTCGCGACATTTTCGCGTCTCGTTGGTGAGGAGACAGTCAGCAAATTTCAATAGGAAATTTGAATATATTATTTCCTGACAATTACACAAAAATAGAATATTATATTCAATATTCTAGAAAAAAAGATCACCACCGAACGCCAGCAAGCCGCGATACACAATGAGCTCGTCTCGATGCCAAGCAGAGCTTAAGTACGCGCTGGATGAGTATGTATACAGCGCTCTCTTGTCTGTTGCTCGCATACAAACAGATTCATATCTGGGAAGTTCCCCCTGTTAAATCACTACACAAGCCGGCAGTTTTTTTGAGAGCAACACCACAACGTCATAGATAGATTTGTTTGTTTTGTTTGAAAGAGGAATAGAATATATGTTTGTAGTTGGATAGGTAGCTTCTCTCTCTCTTAAACAAATATTTATTGACAATTTACTGACAAGATGAGCCTCGTCAATTGCAGTTAACCTAAGCTAATCTGGCCAGCCTATCAGTATTTTGTATTGCCTCATGGCATATACATATAATATATAAATTTAGAACTCCCGGAAAAATATTAATTTAATTGTTATTTTTATTTACTTTTGCAACTTTTGTGTCTTTACCATCTCCAATTGTATGCAAACTTTTCACTCAATTCGTCTGAATGCCCATTCACACATTGTTCTTGAGATCGTTAACCGTTTTTTTTTTTTGTATTTCTTTTTTTTCGCAAGCAAAAGTCCAGAGCAAAGAAATCGCTTAAGTGTTAAACATTGGACAAATGTTGTGTCTTTACTCTTTTGTTTACTTAAGAACTTATGTATGTATTTAGGTACGAAGCGCAGGGATATGCTTAAACTTAAAAAAATTGTTACTGAACATTTTGTACACAGAGAGAAATTTACAAAAATTCTTACATATTTATAAAAAGAATTTGGAACTGGAATTGAATGAGGCTGGAGAAGTCAAGAAAGACCTTGGCATTGATGCGATGGTCAAAAAAGCCAGCAGCCTCGACATCACGAAGGCAGTACAGTCTGCTGGATAGATCAGCCACAGTAGTTGGCCCAGCAGGGCTGGAGGACGATGAGGATGATGAATGAACCATGGTAGTTGATCCAGGACGCTGATAACAACCATGCATTTGAAGGTCTTCCAGCTCAACTTGTATAAAAGTAAGCACGCGTCGGCTGATCTCCTCATAACTCCCTAGCGAACACATGTAGGAAATGTAAGGAACCTGGAGTCGTAGAAACTCTGGAACACCTCATCTGCAGCTGCTCAGCGATCGCTACGACAAGATTAAAATATCTGCACTCCCCAAGTTTCACCTCTCTGGACTCTTTCAAGAGGTACCCCAAACAATTATTGGCATTTGCCTCAGATCCTCTTGAATTTCTAACGGAAAATTGTACCCTTTAGAAAAAGTACACGGCCTCACTAAGGACCGTAAGGTCTATGTGTGGCCCCAACCTTAGCTACCTTTGTAATAGCAATGCTATGTCCGTACAGCACTGTTTCGAGAATAACCACAATCCTCTCATCAGCAACAACTTGCAAAATTTCATTTTATATATGAATGTTTTGCAGGTGCAAACAACCTGTGGGTTTTTCATACTGACAAATGGACTTATATCATGCAAATACCATTATGTAGTGACAATTATCGTGAATATTCATGCCACCAAATGTACTTATTTGGGTAAACACTTGCTGCAAAGTCCGACATTTCATGCTTTTTCACCATGTGTGTCCTTTTGGTGGTTGGTGTTAACCGTTTTTTGCCCATAACTTGAGTATCGTTCATCCGATCTTTATCATTCCTTCAGCAAATCGATTTGTTTTCAAGGTATCTCTAGAAGGAACGAACGATCTATCTCCAAAACTGGAGGAGATATGAAGTTTTTTCCAAATTGCGGGGGCGGGAGGGGGCGTAGCAAAAATTGAAAATAAACTTGATCTGCCTGCAAGTATAAGAAATATATGTCCCATACATGTCAAACCCTTATCTCTTACCATCTCTGAGATCTCTTCGTTCATACGGACAGACAGACGGACATGGCTATATCGACTCGGCTGTTGATGCTGATCAAGAATATATATACTTTATAGGGTCGGAAACGATTCCTTCTCCCTGTTACATACTTTTGCACAAACTTAATATACTCTATGTACCTTCGGTACAGAGTATAAAAATGCAAAACCTACACGAAAATGTAGGATTTTTCTACACGTTTCGACCGGGATTTTCAACTCTTAACGCTTGTGTAGCTTTTCTGCACATTGGTTTACATGCGCACGCTGCTGCTATCATGAAAGACTCAATCATTTCACTATGTGCATCATTTCAGAGCAGAAGAGGACCACCAACCCACACCCCCCAACCCACCAAGTTTGGTTCTGAAAAATATCACATTAAACAAATTTATATTTTTTTACTTACTCTGGGGCTGATTTGAACTCGGGCCCTTGGACTGAAAAACACGGTTGGAACGACGCCTTAGACGGCTGAGCTACGCAGCGCCTCTGAGGCATGGCATCTAAGGTGTTACTTGTATTGAGTAAGATGTACTTGTATTGAAAACATACACCAATATTTGCTTGCTTGTAATTCTTTAGCTCAAAATCAGTGCTCTGAGCATTTATATACGGGACTGAAATTTTCACACGTTTCGTGTAGATTTCCTACATGTAGCATACAGCATTTGTAATTCTATACATTTGTGTAGTAATCCTACACGTCGCGTGTGGAGATCAGTTTTCTAAACGAAAAATGTAGGAATTTAGTACTAATTTAGAGCTACATTTTTCGTTTAGAATTTACACACGCGCATGTAGGATTTCAATATCCATACGCCGCGTGTAGAAAACCAACATGTTCGTGTGGTATTCAGATTGCTGCATGAAAAATGTAGAAGTTATTGGAAAATAATCAGATTTTCTTATGTCGTGTAGATTTTGCATTTGCCCACGCAGCATTTAGCTTTTCTACACGCAACGTTTAGATATTGAAATCCTACACGTTACGTGTAGCTTTTCTGCACATCACATGTAGTTTTCTGAATTCTACATTTTGCGTGTGCAATTTAGCAGGGCGTAATACGTTTCGTTTAGCTATGACGTTTCTACACGCGCCGTGCAGCCAATTTTTTTTTCTCTCTGTAGGAAAAAAAAACTGTTCGTATTTAACATATGTTTGTGTCCATTCACCTCGAAGGTTTTCACATTTTTTGATTAACCATGTCATTTGAAATTCATGGCATATAGCACATTTAACTGGGTACTCTATCTTAACAGCAATGTTGTAGAGGTTAAGGACTGAGACTCGAAATCGACAAAACCTGAGTTCAAATCTCGGTCAGGGCATGAAAAAAAAAATTATTTTTTTTTTAACAAAATATGTACATATTCTATGGAAACGCTCAAAATACATCAATACATTTCCAAATATGTAGTCATTATGGAAATAGGCTATTACATTGTACGCACCATCCCAGTGGATCGTTCTTACTTATGGAAGTACGTTGCTAAGCGGAATTTGGCTCTTCGTTGCATCTTTCATCATAGCCGATGTTGATTCAAAACGATCCCCACAAGCAACCTGCTACAACTCGAGGCGTTCTTTGTTTGGCAATTCATGCCACACAGACAAAAAAAAAAAAATGATATGATCAATGTTATATATTTTCATATCAATAAAAAGCCGATATGATACAGTTAAAAGTGACCTGTTCGATTGATATTCCAAAATCGAAGTGATATACAATATCAGTTTTAATAATATCAAAATGATATGTTTTAAGATTATATTGATTTCTTGAAATATCAATTTTCAAAGAATCAATTTGATATTTTTTTAGTTCAACATGATTAAAAAATATCTTTAAACGTAATATTAATTTAATCTTTAAATTTCAAAATGATCCTTTAAAATATCATTATCATAATATCAATTTAATCTATTTTAAGATAAAAGAGATATAGTATTTCAATTAAATTATCCTTTTAAAGATCACAAAGATATTTTAAAATATCGTATTATCCATCGAATAATAAAACACACTGTTGATTTTTATTGGTTTTTACTAAAACTTTTTCATTTTTTGTAGAGTATACGTGAATAGGAGGACCCTTAAAATGATTTATGCTTATAAGCTTATATTTTCCAGCCGTAGAGCCTACTTCATAAGACTGATAATGCTCATTAAAACATAGGACTTTGTAAATTTCTGTAATTAGATAAATGTTATTTGAAAAAGTGATGAGAACTTTAACAATTTTGTGAATTTTAGTGAATACATGACTTTAAATACATGAATTTAAATGAATTGTAAAATAATAATTTGGCTTATAAGTAAGACCTTTAAATTCTAAATTAACAATTGAGATATCCTGAAATTTTCTGTTATATTATTAATTAGGTCTGCAAAGTCTGATGATTCAATGACATATAACTCTTGTTTTGATATTAAATAAAAGTTTGATATTCAGGCTGCAGCCTGAGTCTACCTACAAGTTCTCCATCTCAACACAAAGTCCACAACAAGTGGCAAACAAAGCCCACAACTCGTGGCACAAGAGTCTCTTCTCGAGGTACAATACCCAGTACTATTGACTCTGCAACCTCAACCCTGCTTGGGTGAACTTGCTTATCGACGCGCCATCGACGCAACTATATAAATTTGTACTCAGTGCACATTAGACTGCTTTTTGCTGTTTGAAAAATGTAAGATCATACGGGCGCCCCTTGATTCGTAAGTTTATCGTGAATATTTAACGTGCAATAAGAAATAAGAAGCTCCAAAATTTATGATAAATTTCGCTTTTTTGTGCAAAATTGGTAAATTTATCTTTCAAAATCGCAATAACTTGACAAATTTTAAAAATTTACGTCCCGATGCATGTTTCGCAGATTTTATTGTTAACATTTTAATGCAGCTTAAGGCGAATGGATAGTTTTTAGTTTAAACTTTGTGGCCTCGTCGCGCCCATTAAAGCTAAAATTAATTTTTTTTTTTGCTTGATATTTTATTATCTATAATACAAAAGGAAAATATTAAGGAGGCGCCCTGTCTAAATATCTATTTTTGCTTTAAAAAGAAACACCCTAGTGCACATGCTCCGTACTACGAATTTTTCAGTTTCTACACCCATCGGAAACAGTTAGTCGACTTACCTACGACACAAACATCACAGCGAAAAGTGTAAGCAAGCTTTTTTCCATGTTGGAACTTGTACAAATCCTGTAGATGCTCACCACGGACATACATCCCAGCAAGTTATGAACAAAAGAAAGTTCGCTGCTGCAGCGCAACATTAGCACTACTACTGCAGGGTACAGAGTATATTACAGTCTGGCTTGACCGACTTTCTTACTTGTTTTTGACTGGATTTTTGGACTTACAAATAAAGTGACTGCTAAATGGAATCGAAAATGCTGTAAACTAGTATTATTTGTGGGATAGGACAACTATTTAATATATTTCCTAGGTTTTAGTTATTTAGTATTTCTATACAACAATATTGCCCAGGCAGATGTGGTTATTTGAAAGAATTTATAATAACACAAGGCAACAAAATTAGACTTTGTCCAGTATATTGAAGCGATGGTGGTGGTTCTAGATGATTTTCGTGTGCTGAACACGAATCTGTTTTCAGAAATGGTCCATCACGTGTATGCCTCACAGAAACAGAACAACCGGCTAGTAATTTGTATAGAATTTCCATAAAAAATTTCAACAAAACCCATTGCATACATTCGGGCAGCAACAATATATTGGCCGTTTTGTGAATATTGATATAAGTACTAAATGTGGTATATCTTCATTGGAAAAAATCGTAGAATTGTTTGGGATAGTATTTTTCAAAGTTAAGAAGTAGTACCTACCGATAATATCAAAGAAAGTCAAAACAAACGTATAGGTTACCCACAAAACGCGTCTGAAAAGAGTCAAAGTAGGAGATGAGACTTAACTTAACCAGAGGCATTTATCAGTAAAGCCAATTGAATAATACAACAGCTGCTTATCAAAATTCGCCTCATTTTGGCAACTCGTTGATAAGAGACAGCCAGCAAATTTCAATAGAAAATTTGAATATGATTATTTCTGAGAATTCATTTCTTAAATTTCTAAATTTCTTTGTTTTGTTTAATAAGATTGAGAAAATATGTCAAAATTGAAACAAGACAACAAAAAAATTTAAATTTAGATGAACTAAAAATTACCCATACGTCAAGTAAGCTACATCAAATTTTGTTACAAATATATACCAATTTTGAACAATGATGGAAAACGATTCGCAAGCAAATTTTTATATGATTTTACAAAATTTTTCAGTTATTTTCTATTTGAAAAAAGACAATCAATTATTAATTTAAACCATTTGCTTAAAGCTCGACAAGTACCCCCAATATGCGAGTATAGCAAAAGCTTTCTGTTGCATTGCCAACCACTTCGAAGTGAATTAGCCAATACCACAACCAGTTGCTTCCAAAGCATTCGCCCACATTTAAACTTTAAGCAGTTTTACTACCCACTTGTTGCGGTCTGTTGTTGTTGTCTGTTTCTTTAGACAAAAATTATTGCAAAAGGCCAACAGCTCTGACTAAAAAAATCAGTTGCAAGTGAGCTTACCAACGGGCAACAGGTTAACGCGCGGCTCCCAAACGAAAGTGAATGAAAAATCCGCTCTAAAAACGCGCGGGCTTTGTCTTAAGCAATCATCCGGACGAATTGCGAGCTGGTCTCAAAAGCGGGAGAGAGCAAATCAGCAAAAGTTCAGTTTTTCAGTTTTTGTGTATAATACTTGTGCTATGCGATGTCAATATTAAATTGAAATAAAAAAACGTGTTTATACTTAATTTGAAATTGAGAAAAAAATAAATATAAATAAAATGTGCCTGCAACGACGCTTTTGTTTGTGGATTATTGCCATAAGTTGTTTACTTTTTGTGGTAACAACACAGACAGCTGCTCAGGGGTTAGTATGAAATGGCAACAGATGAAAATAGTTGAAAACTCCCACACGGATATACACGTACATTGAGACAGGTGACGAATGACATGAACCGAAATGACATCATGCCACACTTAAGCTGAGAAATCAAAGACTTAAGCCACAAAAACGCGTCAAAATCCACAATAAAGAAGCTGCCGGCTGAGAAATAATTTAGATGATGATGAGGTTTTTTACTATATAATTAAGCGCACGTAATCAAAAGAAATTAGCTTTTGACAAAATGAGCAAACAAGTTGAAAGACAGCTCATAGAATGAGTAAATTAAGTTGGAAGTTGCGTTGGCGTTTTCTGACTGCCTACACGCATACAAGATTCATTCGGGTGATTAAGGATGCGCATCTAAAAAGCAGCTGAGAGTGTTTGAATTTATACTAAAAAGTAGAATTTCTTTATAAAAACTATTATGAATGAATGTAAAATGTTGATGGGCTTACATCTAAAACATTTTGTTCTCATTTTAAGTTTTTAACTTTAACGTTTTACTACAGATTTTGAGGAGCCATGACTTAAAATATGGCTTATTAATGGTTTATTATGACAAAATTGGGCGGTTTCAAATTTTTGTCAAATTTTTTACGAATTTTTTAAGAAAAAAAAAAATTTTTGTATTAAAAAAAAAATTTCCTTAACAAAAAAATAAAAAATTTTCAGCTTTGACACTGAATATTTCCTAAACCCTTGGTTACATAAGCAAAGTTTGTATGCCCGATTTTTAGCTATATCCTTAAACTCTAAGAAACCGTAAGGTTTTTTAAATTCAGTGGCCATTTAATAAAGATATGACATTTCCCGCTAGGGCAACTCTAAAAAAGCCAAAAAAAAAGCTAGATTTGAACATGTTTTATCAATTTTAAAAATGATCATTAGAACTCCTCATGAATGCTGTCAAAGAGTCAAGATTCAAGTACATCAAGTCAGAAATTATTTTGGTTCAAGTAAGTCAGCTGAAATACCCAGTGACAGATACAAATAGATCAAGCTCAAATAGACCAAGCTTCAAACTGATCACCCTCCAGTGGTTCTATAGATCAAATCAAGACAGACAAAAATTCAAATTCAATAACAATTTTCCAACTGCTCAATTTGTTATGCACCGATCCTTCCACGAAAGACGCTGCTTCATGATCGAGCTGAGGGACAACCGTTCAAATATCTTGCTTATTAGAGTGGGTATGACCCAAGAAAGAGTAGTTGGACCAGTACTGTATACCACGTACTTGCCGTTTCCAGAAGCCCAAAACACACTGAAAGCCACTTATGCTGATGGCACATCCTTCCTGGCTTCCAGCCGACCTAGACCTGAGATATCTGCCTCTTTGTCACTGCCTGTGACACCTCCATTCAAACGGTCGAGACAATGCAGAACAATGTGAAAATGTGATTGTGTCTCTCTCTCTAACACACAGTGATGCATGACTTCGGCAAGTATTCGGTGTGAATTTGCGAGTATGTTCGTGCCCCAGGGGCTATCGCTGGGGAACTCTGATCGAGAGCAGTGCCGGCCAAATGGAGAGGACAAAAAAGTGTTATTGTGTTAGTGAGCAAGAGACCCTCTAGTACGGCCGACCCACGATGTATCAACGTTCCGTCGACGATTTTGTGACTGTCGTTGACGCTCGCTTATTTCCCTCACAATAGGCTCGACTGGCGTATTTTTCAAGGCGATGTCCGCTCAATACGTTAACGGCTCTCCAGGCACGCTAGGTCGACGCAATGCCCTGCAGAGAAGAGACAAGCAACACTCGTTCGACCCAATGCCATGCATGGAGCGACATAAGCGACGCTCTTTCGACCCAATGCCATGCTTGGAGCGACAACAGCGACGCTCGTTCGACCCAATGCCATGCATGGAGCGACATAAGCGACGCTCTTTTAACCCAATGACGTGCATGGAGCGCCATAATGCATTCCACTGGCATGCTGTGAAATATGTTGCTGAAAAGTTGTTCGAGGATGGATATACCTTTTTTTTTAAATCCTTTCCTAGTTTTTGCACACGCTTTCTCACGGAGAAAAATTAGAGCGTACGCCTTCTCTCTCTCTCTCTTGACAATTGACAATGTTACAATTTGACAGGCGGCACGACGCATCACCGTACAAAGAGCAACGCTGGGTTGACGAAAATAGAGTGACTGACCCCTGCCGTACTAGAGGGGAGCTCTCAGTGTTCACCGATTCACACAATCATGAGTTCGGCTCGTGTTTGCATAAAAACACGACTGACTTTGGCTCCTGGTAGCTATGCACTGTTGCCACACTTGGTGTTTTTGCACCAAAAATGGTAGTTCTTTTTCCTGTTGGTGTACTGTCACTTTTTTATTGGAATTGGCTCTTTTGAAATGAAAAAAATTACAAAAATTCTGCAAAGTAAAACCAAGTAAACGGTATATCTTCGCTTAAGAAAATCGTAGAATTGTGCCGAACCATATTATTAAGGAGCGTCAAACCAAAAGTAAGCTCCTTCACAAAATGCCCCTAAAAAGGTTTAAAATAGGCATTCTAAGCCACTTTAATCCCAAATTACCGAAAATCTGGACGGGATGGACCAATTTTGAAAACAGATTCGTGTTCAACGCTTCCATATACTGAAAATTGTTGCATAGTGAAATCTCAATAGCTTTGTTACACACTCTTATAGTTATAATTGGAACTTAGTCACAATATACGGATATCAAGTGTATAAGGAAATCCACCATTTTATAAGTAAAGAAAATAGTGCGTGAGTTTGACTTGGAGCTGGTTCGGCAAATTGTTGCCAACTAGAATTTGATTCAGTTTCAAAAATTGTACTTCGCAAGGCGATGAGTACGAGTACAGAGCCACATTATGTGTGGTCTATAAACTACATAGAAATATAGAGAAGTAACTGATCTAAGGGCCGAATTCACATCTTCTACACAGAGCTATCTGTCAGATAAACTACCAAGTAACAGTATAAATTGTAAACTTATCTGACACATAGCAGCTATTTGGAAGGAGAAAAACCGGCCCGGAGAGTATGGTTTATGTATGTAAACAATAAAAATATTGACTATTTAGTTTTTATAATGTTAAGAAATCTGTGGAATAAAAGCAAAAGGTTGTTTTCCGTACTTTTCAGGAAGCAATTATTACCTTTAATGGCCGATTTCACATGTTTTACAAAGCACAGACTGTCACATATGGCCTATAATGTATGGTCTATGGATGTATAATTTAGTGATTTTGTATCAGATATTTTTTTTTTTTATTAAATGAAACTATAACATGAATAAGGAAGGAAAATTTTGTTGGCTTTTTATACTCTGTACCGAAGGTACATAAAGTATATTAAGTTTTTGCAAAAGTATGTAACAGGGAGAAGGAATCGTTTCCGACCCTATAAAGTATATATATTCTTGATCAGCATCAACAGCCGAGTCGATATAGCCATGTCCGTCTGTCCGTCTGTCTGTCTGTCTGTCCGTATTAACAAAGAGATCTCAGAGATGGTAAGAGATAGAGGTTTGACATGTATGGGACATATATTTCTTATACTTGCAGGCAGATCAAGTTTATTTTCAATTTTTGCCACGCCCCCTCCCGCTCCCGCAATTTGGAAAAAACTTCATATCTCCTACAGTTTTGGAGATAGATCGTTCGTTCCTTCTAGAGATACCTTGTAAACAAAATTTATCGATTTGCTGAAGGAATAATAAAGATCGGATGAACGATACTCAAGTTATGGGCAAAAAACGGCAGCGTTGGTCAACGAGAAAGAGGCTAACAAGTGAGAGTATATTGGTGTGCGAAAATAAAGCGCCATGAACCAACTTCGATCTGGCCGCATCAAAGGCTAGCCAGCGACTGAAGGCCTGTTTTCTCTCGTGGCCTCAGCTACGGCATGCGTTCGGCTCGCATATGTGTAAATAGCGAAATGTCTTCGCCCCCCAGGGGGTACTGGTGACCATCGCTGATCTAGAGAGAACTTGGCACTCTAACAGTTTGCTCGCAAATCAATCAACACACCAGCAAATATAGATACCGTTTGCTGTCCCACACAAATCTTCTCTAAAATGAGTTGGCTATAAACAAGATACGCAGACGGCTATAAAAATAGCTCTGGTCATACTTTTCATATATGCCTTTATTTCACAATGACGTTTAGACGTCGAAAACTGCCAACTATTAAATGTTCACGATAATCTAAGCTTTATCATAGCTCGTAAATAATAATCTCAACCCTTTTTTCAGTTCGCTATGCTCACGTCTCTTCTTCTTCTAGTTCCAATCCCGAGTGGGACATAGGGCATCCACGTCACTGACCGAAAAACCAAATATAAAAGGGGCCTGGGCTTTCCGCAACCGAATGTGTTCTGTTATCGCGCTCCCAGTTAAGTGGCTGTGGTTGACCACACAGCACTGATCGGTCTGACAGCAACCGAATAACAGGCCCAACTGAGTCAATTGGTCTTAAATTGCGTACTTCTCGAAGACCAAACTCTCAAAATGTTATTTAACGAGAGCGTAAGTTGAAGTCGGCTCTAACCGACTTCGATATACCCGTTACTCATGGAAACAAATGTTTAATAGCCTTCTTGTATGCCTGAGGTGGGTCAGCCGAAAAGTATGCAACATTTCTTAACTCGGCTATTTATTATCCGCCAGATATTAATAGACATTTGTCAATTACTAAATCCAACATAAATGACTCCAAATTCATCACGATAAACAGATCAGACAACAAAACTTTTGAAGACGTATCACCTTTCCTAATAAAAACGAGAGCGTAAGTTAAAGTCGGCTCTAACCGACTTCGATATACCCGTTACTCATGGAAACAAATGTTTAATAGCCTTCTTGTATGCCTGAGGTGGGTCAGCCGAAAAGTATGGAACATTTTTTAACTCGGCTATTTATTATCCGCCAGATATTAATAGACATTTGTCAATTACTAAATCCAACATAAATGACTCCAAATTCATCACGATAAACAGATCAGACAACAAAACTTTTGAAAACGTCGGTCAAGCCCGACTATTACATACTCTGCACCCTTAATGTCGCAGCTCGAATTTGGTCACGAGTCAAACGGCCAGTTAACACACAACGCACAACGCAGTGCGCTCTCTAAGTCTCTCTCTCTCTCTCTCTCTCTCTCTCTCTCTCTCACTAAGATTGCTGCTGAACGCAATGCTTAGTTTATGGGTGGGGTGGGTGGTGGGCGTTAACTGACCGTTTTTTGCTCATAACTTGAGTATCGTTCATCCGATCTTTATCATTCCTTCAGCAAATCGATAAATAATTTTGAGTACTAGATATCTCTAGAAAGTACGAACCATCTATCATCAAAACTGTAGGAGATATGACGTTTTTTCCAAATTGCGGGGGCGTGAGGGGGCGTGGCAAAAATTGAAAATAAACTTGATCTGCGTGCAGACAATAGGAGTCTACATTTCAAATTTGGTTGCTCTAGCTCTTCTAGTCTCTGAGATCTAGGTGTTCATACAGACGGACGGACGGACGGACAGACGGACAGACGGACAGACGGACAGACGGACATGGCTATATCGACTCGGCTGTTGATGCTGATCAAGAATATATATACTTTATATGGTCGGAAATGATTCCTTCTGCCTGTTACATACATTTGCACGACTTTAGTATACCCTTTTACTCTACGAGTAACGGGTATAAAAAGGTTGCAGACTCAAGAGTTGCGCCAGAGTTAGTTTATGCGAGAGAGAACGAGAGAACGCGTATAGTTCGTCGCATACATTCATATCGTTAGCCGAGCCTTTCACACCGATGCATACATACGAAGATGACCTTTTGAATTCGGAAATTAGGCCAAACGTTCCCAAAAAGACCTAATAGGAAAAAAATTAAAAAATGTCTTTCTCTCCTCTCACAACCAAATAGAAGCAGGTTAAAGGTTGTATCGGTACCTCTTTACAATGTGGTCGCACGAAAGCTGTGGTTTTCTGACAAAGGCAAACGGAGGACCGATGTTTGCAACCTCTGCTTTTTATACAATTTTGCCAATTTTGGCAATTTTCTTTAGACCGGTTGACTGTCATTTCGCATTACGCGTCTACAATTCACATTTATTCAATCTTCTTGTTATTGTTAGCTTACATATGTGAAAAATTTTCAAATTTGGACCATATTAAGGGGGAAGATCATCAAATCAGGGATCATAAAAATCGGTACAAGTTTATTAGAATTTCGACCCACCTCAATATTGCATTTTCGCAGAATTAATGTTACGCTTAACTGCATTCTTAACTTCTTTTCATATAGAAATCCACATTCTAAACTACTTTTCATACGGAAATCCAGATTCTAAACTATTTTTCAAAGGGAAATCCAGAATCTAAACTACTTTTCATACGGCAATCCAGATTCTAAACTACTTTTCATACAGAAATCCACATTCTATACTACTTTTCATACGGAAATCCACATTCTAAACTACTTTTCATACGGAAATCCACATTTTTAACTACTTTTCATACGGCAATCCACATTCTAACCTACTTTTCAAAGGGATATCCAGAATCTAAACTACTTTTCATACGGAAATCCAGATTCTACACTTTTGTGGAATCTATGTAAATAGGCTGTGGGCTGCTTTGAGCAGCTAACTCCACATTGTTGCCACTCAATGTGCCATATTCAAATTTAAAACGAGAAGGCTAAGCTAACTTCGCCTGTGCTACGAACCCTCTAAGCTATTGGAGTTGAACATTATTGATCTATTTGCTTTTTTGAGCTGATCTGAGCTCAATCATTTCAATCAGATCATGTAGCTCATGGCTCATTTCATGAGCTATAATTCAAAGAATCAATCATTTTGTGAGCTATTCGAACATAGATAGTTCAAATCAGAAACAAACTTTGAAACAAACTTTCCCCCTTCAGGAGATCTTTGATTCAATTCATGCAGGTCTAATGAATATGATATATATAATATATAAGGGAAATTTCAAAATGTTTTCGAATTTTTGCAAATTTTTTGAGTCAACTGAAAAATTTTTTTAAATTTAATTTTTTCCACTTTGTCACTGAAAGTTTTCTATATTATTGGTTATAAGTGCAAAGAGTATGGGGCCAATCTTTAGCTTTGCTTATTTTCTCTAAGAAACTGTAAGGCTCTTCAAATTCAGTAGCCATTTACTAAAGTTATGACATTTTCCTCTAGGGCAACTCTAAAAAGCAAAAAAGAAGCTAAATATTACAAATTTTTAAAAAAAATTTCATATTTAATGCCTTTGTATAAAGTTTGTAAATTTGTTCAAAATTTTTGAATATTTTAAAGCTAGGAAAATTTTTTTTTTTAATTTAATAAAAATAGGTAAAAATTTTCAACTTTGACTCAGAAAATTTCTTAAGTCCTTGGTTAAACAAGAAAGAAAGTCGGTCAAGCCCGACTATAACATACTCTGTACCATTACACTCGCATTTGCTCAGGAGTCAAATGGCCAGTTAACACCCCGCGCACAACGCGGTGCGCTCTCTAAGTTTCTCTCTCTCTTTCTCCCTCGCACTAAGATTGCCTGTGTTGAACGGTTAGGGTATGTTGCTGTGGTTGTTGGTGGGGGGGTGGGTGGAGTTAACTGGCCGTTTTTTTCCCATAACTTGAGTATCGTTCATCCGATCTTTATCATTACTTCAGCAAATCGATAAATAATTTGGTTTACAAGGTATCTCTAGAAGGAACGAACGATCTATCTCCAAAACTGTAGGAAATATGAAGTTTTTTCCAAATTGCGGGGGCGGGAGGGGGCGTGGCAAAAATTGAAAATAAACTTGATCTGCCTGCAAGTATAAGAAATATATGCCCCATACATGTCAGACCTCTATCTCTTACCATCTCTGAGATCTCTTCGTTCATACGGACGGACGGACAGACAGACAGACGGACAGACAGACAGACGGACAGACGGACATGGCTATATCGACTCGGCTGTTGATGCTGATCAAGAATATATATACTTTATAGGGTCGGAAACGATTCCTTCTCCCTGTTACATACTTTTGCACAAACTTAATTTAATTCGTTTCTATGTACCTTCGGTACAGAGTATAAAAAGCACAAAATGTCTGACTGATTTTTGGCTTTACCTTTTAGCTCTAAAAAACTATAAGGCTCTTTAAATTCAGTGACCATTTACTAAAGTTATGACCATTCCCGCTAGGGCAACTCTAAAAAAAGCAAAAAAAAAAAGTTAAAAACAATTTTTTTTATGATTTTTTTGGCCGGCTCAAGGTCAGGTGTCTTTTTGTGTGCAATTATTTTTAAAAAATATTTCCTATATATTTCGAACCCCTATGGGAATTTTTTTTAAATTCTTTATTTTCAATGTTTCTAGCACCAAATCTATCATAAAAACCAAAATTTCGAACGCTTTCCAAAACTTAAAAAAAAGCCAAGTTTCATTCTTAAATAGAGAAGCTTACAGCCTTGTGCTCAATTTCTTTTCCGCAAAAGTTTTCTGATGTAAAGACAAAATCTGGTGCTAAATTTGGTTTTAAATCACAAAATTTTTGTGGAAGTTGAACTAAGAACTAGACTGTGAGACTTGGCTCAAGTATTTTTTACAAAGCTTAAGCTACATGTGGGTATAAAACCTAAATTTTTGTTGTGACTAATATCAATTAAAAGTAATTTACAAAAAAAAATGCCTTTTGAAACACCCTATCGCTGGGGTGACACATATTCCCCAGTTTATACTAAGTAATTCATTTCCGATGGCCTCACCTTGGCATGCCACTCAATTGGTTGTTGACCAGTTGTCGCAAATATTCTGTTGACTTGATGTAGGTGTTTTTTACTTCAACTTTCAAGTTCAATTTCGTATCCATATTTGGCTTACTTTACTCAAGGCTTTTACCTTAGCATATTGTGATGCATTTTCTCTACTAAATTGCAATCATCTCGTTTATCCATTCATTTAACACCAATCAGGTGGAACATCTTGCTGCCGCTATAAGAAAAAAAAAAAGCGAAATTGCTTAAGCGGGGAACCTGTTTTCGTATTTTAGGCTAACAATCGTGACATAAACAACAACAACAACTACAAAAGCAGCACTAAAAATGTGGGAACAGGTTAGTCACTGGCCACAAAACAGCGACAGCAATTGGAATTAGAACAAACTGAAACTGTGAATTACGCCCCGACAGACATAAGAAAGACCCGGCACAGTTACAAGGCAGTCCATAAATTTTTGCAATCTAACCAACAACTAAATGAATAGCCCAAGTCTTACCTACACGCAAACAACAAAAACAGCGAAGGCAACAACAAGTAAAACAACGACGAAAATAAAACAAGCATTGAGCTAAGCTCCAAAATTGAAAATAAATGGGATGGGGGATTTGTTAGAAATATTTGAAACGAATTTGGTATGCTCTTTGGACATAGTTTTCGGCAATTAAAGTACTCGGTTTTTAGGAAGAAAGAATAGAAAAAGTTAGTATGTATTTGGTTTCGAATTGAAAAGATCGAAATTGGTTTAATTTCTAAAGTCTAAGAAACGATTATAAAACTATTGATTGAATGGAGATAAATGAAAACCTTAAGTTTAAAGCCAATTAACCCTGTCGGTTTTTGCAAACAAAAATACTTAAAGATTTTGTTTCTGAACGATTTGATTAAAATCGAAATGGCAACAGCCCTTAATAAGCATTGAATTTTTAAGCAGTGTTTCTCGGTAGCAAACTTACGTCGAAGCGCTGTCTTCGTCTAACTCTCTGACATTTTGAGAGGTATGACCTTGGCAAACAACCGGCTCGTATGCATGTGAGCTGCCGAATGTGATGAGTTAGTTATGCTTTAAATTTTAATTATTTTAAATTTATGTAGTTTCGATGAGCAGCTTGGTATTTTTTGGTCGAAATGCTGCGGCTTGAAACAAACATACAAATTTAGAAAAAAATACACATAATTTTGATGACACACTCTGCTGGTTGAGAATTTGTAAGCGAATGTGTTGCTATGCGAAAAAAATACTGCCAAGTAAAAAAAATTGCTGTGTTGCAAAGTTAAAAAAAACGACATTATTTTTAACCCTCTAAAAGGACCAATTTTGCAAAAAAAAAAAATGATATTTAAAAACTTTCTGGGTCTTAAAACTATCCTTCACTGTGTCGAAGCTATGTCGTATTTTTATACTCTGTACCGAAGGTACATAGAGTATATTAAGTTTGTGCAAAAGTATGTAACAGAGAGAAGGAATCGTTTCCGACCCCATAAAGTATATATATTCTTGATCAGCATTAACAGCCGAGTCGATATAGCCATGTCCGTCTGTCCGTCTGTCCGTCCGTCCGTCTGTCCGTCTGTCCGTCCGTCCGTATGAACGAAGAGGTCTCAGAGATGGTAAGAGATAGAGGTTTGACATGTATGGGGCATATATTTGCTATACTTGCAGGCAGATCAAGTTTATTTTCAATTTTTGCCACGCCCCCTCCCGCCCCCGCAATTTGGAAAACACTTCATATCTCCTACAGTTTTGAAGATAGATCGTTCGTTCTTTCTAGAGATACCTTGTAAACAAAATTATTTATCGATTACCTGAAGGAATGATAAAGATCGGATGAACGATACTCAAGTTATGGGCAAAAAACGGCCAGTTAACTCCACCCACCCCCCCACCAACAACCACAGCAACACACCCTAACCGTTCAACCCAGGCAATCTTAGTGCGAGAGAGAAAGAGAGAGAGAGAGAGCAAATGCGAGTGTAAGGGTACAGAATATGTTATAGTCGGGCTTGACCGACTTTCTTTCTTGTTTTTGAAGTGTGTTGATTGCATAGAATTACATTCAACCATTATTGACCATTAAAAAGCAAAAAACTTTGACAAAAATCAAAAAAATTTTGTAAGTAAAACCCATTTTCCGACAGATTTCGACCAAATTTCGCGAATCTTTTTGAAAACAAATCAAATTAACAATCGACGAGTTTAAGAAAGAAAAAATTTAAAACAAAAAAGTTTTTCTCACTAAGACTCATTTTCCGACTGATCGGTCCTATGGCAGCCTTAAGATATAGTCATCCAATTTCGACCATATTTGCGAATACATTTGAACGCATATAGAATTAACAATCAGTGAGTTTAAGGACGCTAACATTAAAAACAAAAAAAATTTCTAATTAAGAACCATTTTCGACCGATTGGTCCTATGGAAACCATAAGATATGGTCACCTGATATCGATCAACTTTTTCAAATTAGTTTGAAAGCGTTTAATATTAAGAATCACTGACCTTAAGAACGAAATACTTGAAAACAAAAAAGTTTTTTTCACTAAGACCCATTTTCCGACCGATCGGTCCTATGGCAGCTATAATATATAGTCATCCGATTTTGACCAAAGTTTGAAAATCTGTTTGAAAACATATAATATTAATGATGAACGAGTTTGAGGACGCTAACATTGAAAACAAAAAAGTTTTTCTCAGCAAGACCCATTTTCCGAACAATGGTTCCTATGACAGCCATAAGATATAGTCATTGGATCCTGTCCAAATTTTGCAAATCTGTTTGAAAGCGTAAATAATTAATAATGGACGAGTTTAAGGACGCTAACATTGAAAACAAAAAAGTTTTTCTCACTAAGACCCATTTATTGACCGATGGTTCCTATGGCAGCTATAAGATATAGTCATCCGATTTTGACCAAAGTTTTCAAAACCGTTTGAAAGCATATAATATTAATAGTGGACGAGTTTGAGGACGCTAAGATTGAAAACAAAAACGTTTTTCTCAGTAAGACAGCTTTTCCGACCGATGGTTCCTATGACAGCTATAAGATATAGTCATCCGATTTTGACCAAAGTTTGCAAATCTGTTTGAAAACATATAATATTAATAATGAACGAGTTTGAGGACGCTAACATTGAAAACAAAAAAAGTTTTTCTCAGTAAGACCCATTTTCCGACCGATGGTTCATATGACAGCCATAAGATATAGTTATTCGATCTTGACCATTTTTTGCAAATCTGTTTGAAAGCGTATAGTATTAATAATGGGCGAGTTTAAGGATGCTAACATTGAAAATAAAAAAGTTTTTCTCACTAAGACCCTTTTTTTGATCGATGGTTCCTATGGCAGCTATAAGATATAGTCATCCGATTCGGTTGGTTCCGACATTTTAGCAGCGTGCAGTAAAAAGAAGACTTTGTGCAAAATTTAAGCTCGATAGTTTTAAAACTGAGAGACCAGTTTGTTTTCGAATTTTCATGAGATGCCCACAGAGCCAGCTAACGGCAGCGCAGACACCAATACAAATAAAGACAATATTTCTCAAGCCACTACAACAGGCATGCCCAAAAGCAGCAAACGACAGAGCACTCACCAATACTCACAAAGATAAGCACCAATACCAATAATGAAATTGTTGTTGGTCAGTTTGCTTGCGCTCGCAAACACCAATCGAAGAAGAGAACAAAACCGGTTTTTGTTCTACGCGTCGCACACACACGAAATCGTTAGCATGTGTGTCGTTTCGTAAGCCTCGCGCCCTGCTTGTATACGACCATTGATTTCCTATGTTCCGTGCAATTACAATTACAAAACGTACCCAAAGAGCATACGGCTGGGCATCGCTGCACTACAACCTCAAGAGAGAAAGAAAAAATGAGAACACAACTGAGGCTGTTGTTGCACTAAGCTTAGACATAAGCTAGGCGTGATTGCTATAAGCGCGGTTATCCTTATGCGGAAAACAACAATGAATGCGCGGCCTTTGCATAGGGTGACAGCACTGAACAAATTTAACGCTAAGACATGAAGTTTTCTGAGTAGGCGAGACAAACAAGTGTGATTCTATAAATTTTTTTCAACAAATCAAGTAGAATTCCTTTGATTTTCAAGACTACTATATGAAAACTTCATGAAGTTTCCTTCATTGTGTAAATCCCATCTTACATAAACAAACAAATAAATTAAGTCTACGCAATCTAAATTAAGTTTCCATTTGTTAGGTGACAGAATGTTTAGAAAAAATATATATCAAATTAAATAAACTGGTCTGAAAGCACATAATAACCTGGGCAAGCAGTCGTTTCTGGCATTTTTGATAAGTCGGATTGCTAGCTTAAAACAGCAAGCCAGTGCTGTCTGTTAATACCCAGCAAGCATTTTATGAAATTTCTGATCACACCCGAGTCTTTTTCGAGTCCTCAGACGATTTCGATCATTAATGATACTTTTGTCAGGAGAAAATGGTAACCTATCCGCGACTCTTTATGAAGAGTCGATTTTAACTCGTTTTTCTGATCAGTTTCGAATCATTTTCGAGTCATTTGCGAGTCTTTTTCGAGTCGTTTTTTAATGAATCACATTTTGAGCATATGTATGAGTCATTTTGGAGTCTTCCTTAAATCGCACATTAAACTTATCTCTTTTTAATCATCAAATGGGCTCGAAAAAGACTCACCAAGGTGAGGAATCACCTAATGATCTTCCAAATGCTAGGTGGGTATTTGCATCATAATTTTTTTTCTGTTTTCAGTTAAAAAAGCGTTGAGAAAATTGACTGAAAAGTCATCTTCTGATTTCAAATTTGATTTGTTTTATCTCTTCCAAGTTTATTTTATTCCCCATTTCATGACCCAAAATTTAGAGTTTTCTGTTATTCTTAAACCAATTTTGATGATTTCGTGTATTTTAAAGTGGAAAACAGTTTATTATCCAATGATGCAACTGAAACTATAGTCCTGAATTAACAATTTAAACTCTTTCTCTGTGTGAATCCGTAAAGAATTGAAATGATTATATCAACTTAATATTAAAGTTACGTAATTAATATGAATCGTCAGAGTTTTGCTTTGTCCCAATTCCCTTTTAAGGCACTTCACTTTCGGTTAACTAACTTTATATGGACAATATTTATGTGTGTTACCCATTTTAACAACAAACAGGTTAAGCTAAAAACCTGTGAGGCCAAAATTTATGCACCATTTCACTTACCTAACAAAACAATGCAACTGCTTGGTACATGCATCATTTATATTCCAATGTCTTTGACTACAAAGTGCTGCTGATGATGATGGGAAGTTTGCTTTCATTTGCAGCTGCAATTGTTCAACATAAAGCTACAAATTCACAAAATAATAGAGACGAAAAGATAAACCACAAGCCACATTTCCGCGGTACGAACAAAGTTGACCCGAACGACGCAGAGTACATTACCCTCGCAATTGAAATAGAGATTCAGCTTTGTTTTGTTTTGTTTTCTTGTTTCAGTCTCTATTCCATAATCGCTCCAAACACACTACGTCCCAACTCGCAATACCATGTGGCGGTAAGCCTACACAAGTCACCGGAACCAGCTCGTCTGAAAGTGGGCATACTGAGCAGCACCTACACAGATTTCAAGACCGTGGAGCTAAGACCTTTCTCTACACAGTTGTTACACTTTGAGGTAAGTGCGTATATTTAAGAAAGACAATTTTACTATTAGTGTTAATTTTTCAAAAACAGATTCCTGCTCTAAAACCTGATCGTTATCGCTTGACAGCCGAGGGTCTGGGAGGAGGCGGGGTGGTGTTCACCAATGAGACACAGTTGCATTTTGAAGCCAAACAACACACGGTGCTGATACAAACAGATAAAAGCATTTACAAGCCAGGTGATTTGGTGCAATATCGTGTACTTGTACTCGATGCCAATCTCAAGCCAGCACGTGGCTATGGACGTGTACATCTGGAGATCAAGGACTCGGGCCATAATATTATCAAAAGCTACAAGGATATACGCCTGACCAATGCCATCTATTCGAATGAGTTACGCTTAGCGGATTATCCACGCTTTGGCAGTTGGTCCATTGTGGTAGAAGTGGCGGAGCAACAACATGTACAAAATTTTGAGATTCTCGAACATATTTTGCCCAAATTTGTGGTGGATATCGACACACCCAGGCAGGCCATTTACAAGGATGGCAAAATAGCAGCCACAGTTAAGGCGCAGTGAGTGAAGGAAGGGAGTTGGGTTTTTAGTATAAAATATTTTAATTTTCTTTTCTTTTCTTTTTAAAGCTATGCCTTTGGACAGCCCATTAAGGGTGAAGCCACTTTGTCCATTTATCCCACCTTCTTTGGTTCATTGCAACCCTTTGTGAATGATCTCATTACACGCAAAGTGGTGCCCATTGATGGACGAGCGTATTTCGAGTTTGATATACAGCAGGATTTACATTTAAAGCAGGACTATGAAAGACAATATCTGTTGGATGCTTTGGTGGAGGAGAGGAGCACTGGTTCGGTACAGAATTATTCGACTGTATTGACGGTTTACCTGAATCATTATCGAGTGGAGACTGTCAAATTACCCATGTATTATCTACCTGGGGTGCCTTTTGAAGCCACTGTAAGTATTTTCTTAGAAATAAAGAAAGAGTGGATGCTCCCTCGATTCTTAGTTATGTATACTCAGTACGCGATAATCAGTACTCGATATTCAGTTATATATACTCAAAACTCGATACTCATTAATCAATTCTCGGTACTTGATACTCAGTTATCTATACTCAGTACTTGATACACAGTAATCGATATTCAGTTATCTATACTCCGAATTCGATACTCAGTAATCAATACTCAGTACTTGATACTCAGTACACCATACTCAGTACTCGTTACTCAATTAATTTTTGTATACTCATTACATAATACTCAGTACTCGATACACAATACTCAATAATCAGTATTCGATACTTAGTACTCAATGCTCAGTACTCGATACTCAGCTATTGATATTCAGTTACAGTTAGTACAGGGTCGACCATATTCGACGTACCCATCTGGCAACACCATAACTTTTGATAGCCATGGCAGATTGACTAATTACATAACGCGTTTGAAGCGTCAGTCCAAGTAGATTTTTACCATTGAACAGTACACGCCACGCGAACGCTCTCAGATTGACCATTTATGAGATATCATATTCAAAAATTGAAGTAACCAAATCTACTTGAACCGAATTAACTGATTTTTATCACGAACAGACAAAAAATTGTGTTTTTCTTTGATCTTTTTAAAAAAAAAACCCCAACCCTATAACTTTATTTCGGACTGAGAGTTGGTTTCTGCTTGAGAGAAGCCATCCCACTTTCTTTACTCTGTCATATGGTGATCTCACAAGCTCGTTGATATGGGTTCCGTATGTAAGGCGCTTGTCCAAGTATTTATGTCCCGGTAAGCGACGTATTAGCACTCATCATGAGGAAGTGTATAAGTCAGAGTTCTCCAGCGATAGCCCCTGGGGCACGAACATACTCTCCAATTCACACCCAATGCTTGCCGAAGTCATGCAACACTGGGTGTTAAAGAGAGACACAGTCACATTTTCGTGCTCTCTGCTTGGGGAACCCTGGTATAAGTTACACTGACACATTTAGCTAGGTTAAGCTCAATATTCCATCGCTTCGCCCATCTGCTTAATCGATATAAATATTGCTAGACGACATCAGTGGGCATTATAGACACATGTGTCTCTCGCTATAATAGTTGTATCGTCAACAAATGTAGCAATGAGTAAGTTTTGGGGGTCTTCAATTGGTATTGTTCTTCCGGTAGGCATATCATAAGAGTAGAGGGTTGGTCCAAGGACACTTGCTTGAGGCACATCAGCATGTATTACCCTCAAGCTGGAAACAGCCCCTTCCAAGACTACCGAGAATGTCCTGTCCGAGAGAAAGCTTTTCAAAAGGGTGTATAGTGTATAGGAAAATGTCAAATATTTCATATCAAACTCCATTTTCTAAAATATAAAAAAAACGCGAGAAAATAATGAGCCATGGCACTCTCAATGCAAAGTTTCCAAATGAAATGCCACAAAATATAAGATATTTTTCATTTAAAGCTTGGTACGGAGATACTTGGGAAATGTGTGCGAAATCTGTGCACATTATTTCTCCGATAGCAAGTGCGAAATAAAACGCTCATCTCTAGTTGATTTGTTTACAAATTTAACTTGGCGGGAACATTTAAATTAATTAACAGCGAATAGTTATGGTGGCCTCCAATGATGCAATAGTTGATATAATAGCTTTCTGTAATTTGTAAGCAGGCACATAGGGTTCGACAGAGTTTGCTTAATCCTTTTTTGCAAATAATAAAATGGTTTTTAGGTCCATCGTGATCTTTATTTTTAATAGGCAATTGGTCCTCTATGAACACGACTACAGACAGAATCGTCTGTTTGGACCATGGCATCTCGTTATCATGAACTTATAATGCAACGGCATAGATTAGGAGATGTCGTCTACGACTTTCGGCGACAAAGAAGTCTCAAATCCGACCATTGCAAAGTTGTGCAGCTCATCCGTTCAACTTTCAGATTCGCCGACGTCCACAAATAAATCACTTAGCATTGGGCCAAAGTTCCTCATCATCAGCCATCTCGTACAAGGAGATTTTGGTATAAGCGCTCGCATTTCGTATTAAAACTGCTGGCAATTATATGTGATGTGCCACAAATATACTAGATTAGATGACAAAAGTTGGGCGATTTGAGACCGACTGCTCACGGCCAAGTAGATTTAATACGTACGGTTTTAACGACCTATGATCTAGTAGCCGACCTTATTCTTATCATTTCACATATAAAGTTCTCCTAGTTTAGTTCTAAATCAAACAACACACCCGATAGGTTCTGTAAAAGAGAATTAACGCCAACAAGTCTGGAAGTCTGGCAAGAAAGACAGATGTGGAGCTGACCCCCACTCCACATTGCTGAGTTTTTGAGTTGCGATGGGCACGCCACCATCGCTTCCACTCTGGGCGTGCTTAGCAAGCCAGTAGCATAAGCTGTCCTTTAACGAAGCCCAAGCCGCGTTGCAATGTTCTCCTATAAAAAACAATCAATTGGGAATGACATCCATCCTTTTCAAGGGCAGCACCTTTACTTTCCCTGATAATTTTTGTCAAGCTTCTATCATAATGCTGCACAATTTTCTGTTTTATTACATCAATTAGGGCCACCTTCTTCTCCAATGAAAAGTTACCCATTACTCATTTTTAAACACCGCGCCACACACACCGTCACACACTTGTGTTTCGCAACAACGAAAAATATGCTTTGCATATATTTCAAAACTGCGAAATAATCATCGAGTGACTATCGCGTGACACGTTGACGCCGATTGGCAGCGATGTGATATCGATATGACTATTTCGCGTGTGAACTCCAGACCAACTCGAAATCATTTTTTTTATATGGAGTTTTTGATTTCGCGGGTATCTCCTTACCAAGCTTAATATGTAAACGCTTCCGAATGATAACTTCTCCGTAGGCGAAAATCAAAAACAAATTCCTGCAGCTGTTGCTTTCCCAGTTTTGACTGCTAGTGGCAGCCATTCAAAAACTATTATGTGAAAAGATTCCAAATTTTCCCAAAAAATAGCTCTATGTATTCAAAATCCTTTCCGACAGCCGCTTTATCCAGTTTCCCAAACAAAAAATTGGGACTTTTGGCCAAGTGACCGTACAGAAAAATGTATGTAGCATCTAAGACGTTAGGCAGCAAGCGTATGTAGTGCGATTAGACGGGTTTCAATTCGTATTTGACGAGGCAATAAAAACAATATTTTCCCTGTTTTTCAGAATATTAAATACTTATATTTTAAGAATTAACTTAAACTGGTGGGTGGATCGTTGATGATGTATGTTGTACTATATAGAGATTTCTTCTGATCCGATGAAAAATCGTTAATGAAATGTCCCATCCAAAAAGATTCGAGAGCCACCACAATGATAGATTCGTTATGTAACCTGCTGAATGATGCTCCAAAAGTAATAATTGTTATACCCTTGCAAAGGGAATTATAATTTTGCCCAGAAGCTTGCATAAACTATATATATTCTTGATCAGGGCGACGAGATGAGTCGATTGAGCTTTGTCCGTCCGTCTATCTGCCCGTCAGTCTGTTTCTACGCAAACTAGACTCTCAGTTTTAAAGCTATCGAGCTGAAATTTTGCAAAGAGTCTTCTTTTTACTGCACGCTGCTAAAATGTCGGAACTGATCGGATCGGATGACTATATCTTATAGCTGCCATAGGAACCATCGGTCAAAAAATGGGTCTTAGTGAGAAAAACTTTTTTGTTTTCACTGTTAGCGTCCTTAAACTCAGCCATTGTTAATATTATATGCTTTCAGACAGATTTGAATAATTTGGTCAAGATCAAATGACTATATCTTATAGCTGTCGTAGGAACCATCGGTCAAAAAATGGGTCTTACTGAAAAAAACTTTTTTGTTTTCAATCTTACCGTGCTTAAACTCATCTAATGTTAAAATAATATGCTTTCAAACAGATTTGCAAAATTTGGTCGAGATCGAATGACTATTTCTTATGGCTGTCATAGGAACCAGCGGTCGGAAAATGGATCTTACTTGAAAAAACTTTTTTGTTTTCAATGTTAGCGTCCTTAAACTCGTCCATTATTAATTTTATATGCTTTCAAACAGATTTTTAAATTTTGGTCAAAATCGGATGACTATATCTTATAGCTGCCATAGGACCGATCGGTCGGAAAATGGGTCTTAGTGAAAAAAACTTTTTGGTTTTCAAGTAAATCGTTCTTAAGGTCGGTGATTCTTAATATTAAACGCTTTCAAACTAATTTGAAAAAGTTGATTTGAAAAGTTGATGATTGACATCGGGTGACTATATCTTATGGTTGCCATAGCACTGATCGGTCGAAAATGGTTTTTAGTAAGAAATTTTGTTGTTTTTAATGTTTGCGTCCTTAAAATCACTGATTACTAATTCTATATGCTCTCAAATATATTCGCAAAATTTGGTCGAAATCGGATGACTATATCTTAAGGCTGCCAAAGGACCGATCGGTAGGAAAATGAGTCTTAGTGAGAAAAACTTTTTTGGTTTAAATTTTCTCTTTCTTGAACTCGGCGAAAATACTCAAAATTTGGTCGAAATCAGATGTTTATCTATCGGAAAATGGGCTTAAGTTTAAAAAATTTTGGATTTTTATGTAAGCGTTCTTAAAATCTGAAATGTCAGAACAGCATTTGCAAGGGTATAAAAACTTCTGCACAGACGAAGTTAGCTTGGCCTTCTCGTTTTATTTTTATTTTTTAAGAGCAACTTTTTTGCTCGATATACAAAAACAAATTTCTAAATTTTCAAAATAGTTTTCTTAAATTCAAGGTTTCCCGCTCTTTGGTTAAGAAAAATTTGCATTATGTTTAAGAAATGCTTTCCATAATATGTATTTAGAATTTTCTCAAATTAAGGATGAATCGCCTTGTTACTGATATTGTAGACAAATTTTTAAAATTCAGGTTGAATTTTAGTCTTTTTTTATAACTGTTGTACTTGATACTCAGTACTTAATACTCCACTATCGCTACTCAGTTATCGATATTCAATACTCGATACTCAGTACTCGTCAGTCCCCCAATCAAAAGTCCGTAAATGAGCTTCGCTCTTAAAATTGTAAACTTGCTTATAATTGTTTTACTAACAGGCACGCATAGCCCGCAATGATGGCCAACCTCTCAAGGATTTCCCACCCGAAGCTACCGCCTATTTAACCAATGTCTACGGCAGCAGTGAAATGTATAATCGCTCAACCTATAATCTAGATTCACGCGGTGAGTTTAAAATGAAATTTACCGTACCCCTGGAAGATCGCGACGAGTATCATTCCATCATTGTTAACTATATGGGTGTCATCAGTGAGGTGGGTAGAGTGCCTCGCAAGCATTTGCATAGCAAAAATTATATCACCGCCAAAGTGCTAAACGATAAGTAAGTAAACCTTTAAAAATCCAAGTTAAATTCCTTCAACTTTATTTTCCAAATTAACCCACAGACCCTTGGTTAATCAGGAAATATCTGTGGCCGTGCGTTCCAATGAGCCCATGAAATATTTTATGTACCAGTTGGTGGGACGTGGTGATATTATACTCTCCCGTGCTGTGGATGTAAGTGGGCAGGGTTTTATGTTAAATGTAATGTATCTTCTGCTAAATATGTATTGTTACTTTTTAGGTGCCCGACGCTAACTATCACACCATCAAATTTCTGGCCTCTTTTGCCATGATGCCGCGTGCCAAATTGCTGGTGTATATGGTGGTCAATGGAGAGTTTGTCTATGATGAACAAATCATTCAATTCGAGGAAAATCTTTTAAATGCTGTAAGTTATTTCTTACAACTTGGAGAATTGGCAATTTATTAGTTAATTTTTTAAACAGGTGCAAATAGAAGCTCCCTTTAGAGCGCCCCCTGGTCAGGATATTGATATTGGCATCAGCACTAAGCCTTACTCGTATGTGGGTCTGATGATAGTAGATCAAAATGCAGCTGCCTTGCGTAAAGGTAAGAAAACCCCTTCTTTTGGCGTTAAACTTTAATTTTGTTTTGGGATTTTTAATCTCAATACATTTGTAAAATTCATAGCAAAATGTAGCAATTTGCTGGCATGAAATGCTTATAAAAGATATCGATCACAGCTTTAAAATATTACTTAGAAATGAACCGGAAATATAACCCAGAAATTGTCTGGTGATAAATTTTGGCAAAACGTTAAACATTAAGCCCAATACGCACTTGTGAAGTCAACAGAAGTAACGAGAATTAACGTCTGCTCTCCGTACTGGGTGGTGCAAATGCACATTACGTAATCGAGCACCTTGTACAACACTTCGAAGGCAGTGTGCCAATCAGCATTGATTACAAATCAGTATACTTTTACATTAGCATGGCCGCTTTGTGGACTGCTAGCTTTCGAAACTTCATTACTTATAATCGACAGGTGAGCTCCATTACAACTTCATATAAAAATCTAAGAAATGTAATGGACGGTGTGGATGGACCGCCCACTAAACGAAACACATAGTATGCGCTGTTGTAATGCAGATACTTTACGACTTAATGTACTTTGGAGTAAAAGGTGTATAGACTGGTAGTTCGGTTGAAGCACTGATCCTTGTGCTGTATGTTGTGTTAAGATATTTATTAAAGGAATATTTAAACAGTTTATTAGCTATTGCAATATACAAAAAATAAAACAAATCGGCTTAAATCTAATTAAAATTAGTTTTTTTCACTGATGCCGAGATGTATGCACACGCCACAAGACAAAAATCAACTACACACAAGCGCATATGTGTGTCAAAAAACGAAAAAGCATATGAACTCATTTCGAATTTTCGACAAACATAGCATCGAAGACATGACAAGCTTCGTTTGAAAACTCGGTATACAAAGTATAGCGATAATGTTTTATACTTATGGGCTGTTGTAATGCATGATGTGGGCTCGACTCATTTAACTGTGCGCCGCTTGGTATTACCTGTTTTGGTCCGAGGTAAATCCCCCCATTACTAAATTTTCGGGTAATTTCAACCCTTGACTAAAGTTTCTTCAATATAGAAAATTAGAACATATAACACTACCACAAAAGCTTTGTGACTTAGAGTCCAAATCAAGTACTAAAACCGGTCTTAAATCACGAAATACGAAAATCAACTTTTTATGATGGATGATGTTTGATTTTTGCTGTTTGATGTATACTGGTAAACTTGACCATTGTCAATACGGGCTTTCTTTTGTCCATACTATTTACACAACGTCTCGTTCTCTCTACACTCTTATGCGTTCTACTCTCGCTCTAGTCATTATCCATTCAATATACAGTGTGACCATCGTCTCTGTCTTAAAATACCTTCACTCAGAGAAAAATAGAGAATTTCGCTCTTGAATCAAAAGCATTCGTTCTCAAAAGTACGGTGAGAGTAAAAATTCTTATCGAAGAGCGAAATTCTTGATTCAAGAGTGAATTTTTTATCCCGACATTCCTGATTCAAGAGTTTCAGCTCTTGATCCAAGAACGAATAATTCTCAAAATAAAAAAATTAAAAAGAATATTTGGGGGGGGGGGGGGGGAGAGAGACACAAGCGTCCCGACCCCCGACCGACGTGGTGGTGGTCCGTCTCGTCTACCTCCCCCGTCCCACTCACCATTATCAAACCACACCAACCCCAACACCACCACCCACCCACCAAACTTTGTTTTAAGTTGTGATTGATTTTGAGATCACATAGATATTTTTTTTTTTTTTTTACTTACTTTTCTGGGACTCGAACTCGGTACCTCGAAAGACTGAAACACACACAGGCGACGGGCAGTTTAACGAGCTCAGCTAACCTTCGTAAGGTAAAAGACGCGACGAAATCACACTTATAAATAAACGCAGTTGCCTTTATAACACAACAACAAACTGCGCATGCGCTCTCACTCTCTGCGCTCTCATTCTCTCAACGACCAACTGCGACTCTCTGCGAGAGCGACTCCAACGCTACTCTCTCAAAGTTAAGTTGCCCTCACCCCCCTTGCCTATAAAAAACAAAATTGAGAACGTTTAGAACGAATTTATCTCGATTCCAAGAGCGAAATTCTTGAAAATTCAAGAGCGACTAATTTTTTTTTCAAGAGCGTTCGTACTCAAATTATTCGTTCTAGTTTTTTCTTAGTGTTAACGCTTAATTACTTAACGATCTATTTGTACATATCGCTCACTTACTTCAAGCCTGGCATACCTGAAAAAACAATTTTTTGGACTTAATGATGCAGAAATATTCGCTGTATCATGTTCTATATTGTGTAAGATTTTCGTATTGATATGATTTATACTTTCCATGTGAGATGAGAACATGGTGAATATGTTTCTTTTTACAGGTTCGTTTTCTTGTTAATGCAAGAGCGTCATATCTCTACTGTCCTGCAATCGATATTGTTCCAAGATCTGTTTCTGTTTTCTGTTAAAACATCATATTTTCGAATTTTTTTAATGGATTTTTTACTAGATTAACTCAAAACTAAAACAACTCTTTTCTGCAGGTTAAGTCCATGGAGAACTTTACAAGCGTTTTTCACAAAATCAATTATTTTGAGTTATTCCAGTCTTGAAGTAAGTGAGCGATATGTATATAGGCTGCTATATTTAAAGAATTCCAAAGTCTACATTTCACACTGGTTTTTATCTGAGTTTTTTTGGCATAAGCTCTAGTTGTTGAGATATTGACCCTAAATTTGGTTTGTACGCATACTTTGGACCCCAAAGACGACTTGCAAAGATTCACTCAATTTAGACCAATATTTTATATAGCTGCCATATAACCGATCTGGCAGATTTGCTCCAACCATGTTGTGTCTTTTGCTACTGAACTGAAATTTGGTTTGTACTCGTATTTTTAGCTTCAAAGACGACTTACAAAATCGGGCTCGAATTGGAACATTACTTCATATAGCTCCCATATAGCCGATCTTAGTTCGTTTTTGCGCTATTGAACCGAATTTTAGTTTGAACATGTATTTTAAGCTCCTTAAGCAACTTATTGAACTTTGTTCAATTCGGCACACTATTTCATATAGCTGCCATATAACCAATCTGCCCGATTTGCACCAACTTAGTTGGTTTTAAAGCTATTGAACTGAAATTCGGTTTGAACACGTATTTTAAGCCTTTTTTAGCGACTTAACGAAAATGGTTCGATTCGGCATACTATTTTATATAGCTGCCATATAACTGATCTGTCCGATTTGCTCCAACTTTGTGGTATTTTACGCTATTGAGCTGAAATTTGGTTGGTACTTTTATTTTCAGCTCTAAATACGATTTACAAAACTTACCAAACAAAAAATGTATTTTATCTCTTTCTCAAGTAATCTATTTAACTTAAGCACGAATTCAGCTGCAATAAAGCCAATTTTTTCGAAAAGTCACACGTTGTAGCTAGAAGTGTTAGTGACTCACAAATCTGTACACTTTCGTTAACTAATTTGCACTTAAAACCTTGTGCAGCGTTGTGCCATGCTTAACTATTATTCCACAAAACACAGCTACACTGCACTATGGGCAAAAAGTCCGAAAATTGTGCATAAAGTATTTTTTTTTATATTTTAAATACTCAAAATTGAATGTGTTTTCCAATTGTGCATACTCAAGAGAAAATAAAACTGTTCCGAAAAAATTTTTAAAGCGTACGGTTTGAAATTGCCGCGCAAACAAAGTCAGCTTACTAAATGCATGCCTGACCTATCGAAATGCAACCGTATGTTGTCAAGGTTTAAAGTTACTCACTCAAGGTGGCTTTCGCAGGCGTTTATTATAACCTTGGATGAAGAGCTTACGGATCCATCTCCCTCTAAAATGGGTAGATCAAGGCTAAGCTATACACAGGCTGGAATGCGTTTGAAACATAAATTAGCAAATGATCTTGCATCGGACACTGACTTTTCAACGCAGCACTTATTACATGCTGCTTCTGTTTCTGCGAAGAAGGCTAAAGAGGATGATTTGTTTAGCGCATTAAAAGTCGTCAGGGAAGAACAGACAGGGAACACGACAGGAGGCCGGAAATCTCAGGTGATTATTCCCCTTACCCCTGAAGAAGCATTGGCATTTTTGTTGGAAAATGGACTTACCAAACAGCAGTATATCAATATGCATCATCCGGTTGGATGTTTAGGAGAAAATGCTTCAAAAGCAAGGAACAACTACTATGAAAACGATAGGAAGTCACATGCCCGAAAAAATTGCCGCTTAAACAATATGACTGATGTTTTTTATAGAGCTATGGATTCTTCTGATCCATTAATACCCAGTATTTGCTTAAATGAAAGGCAAAAGAATTTAAAAAAAAAACCCCTCCCGGCAGAAGTAATAAATCTTTTAAAATGCCCACCTCCCCCGAACTATGAAACAATCACGTCAGAAATAGAAAATGAAGATTTGGACTCCGCTGATGATTCTGATGATTATCTAGAAATTGACTTAGATGATGAAGAAGATTAAACCTATCTGTAAATAAAACTAGAAATAAATAGCAAAAAAAAATTTTTTTAAACTTTGGTGTTGGCGGATTGGTTGAAGGAGTAGTTTTATTGCAAAACAGAAATAAACCGAAATTCTATATTAATATTTTAAATTTTTGTGCCAAATTTGAACGCTCTAGCTTTAAAATTAGACTTTATGCAAAAATTTCGGACTTTTTGCCCACAGTGCACTGGTTAAGAGTCAACCTAAAATTACACATTAACAACACGCAGCACAATTGGGCAACCGAAAACAAAAATGCCAAACGCGTTATCAACTTATAATCTTAAATATCTGGACTAAACATTTGCATTTTAACAATTTTTATTTTGCTTCTAACTTTTTGAGCAGACGCAATAAAAGTTGAAAAATATTTGCTGCCAATTTCACAAAAAAACACGTGGCCCACAATCAGCTGACTTCAACAGTTCGTCAACAAAACAGTGTTGCCACATAGTTTGAATATGTTATGTTCTTTATAGGCTAATCACACTGAGCACATCTTAGCGGAACGCATGTGAAATAGCGATTCACACTGACAACTTCTAACATCTTCAGTCGAAATGATAAAATGAATTTTGAAGAACAATTAGTGTTTATTCTTACTGTTGCTCAAAACTCTTAACTTGGCAGCTTAAAGCAAATCTTGTCAAGAATGCGTTGAAGATGATCTGCTGACGATGAGAGGCATAAATCTGCACATACCAAGAAGCGCTTAGATGTTTCCTAGTGGTAAAAAAAAAAATGTGACTTTTATACGTGCAATTCCTTTACAAGTAAATATTTTATATTGTTCAAGGAGAAGAGAGCTTGCGGATGGAGCAATCAACCTTCTAAATGCTTGTAAGCAGGCTTTAATTATTGAGAAAAGGGGATTCAAATTGCCGCAACGCCATTCCACAGCTGTATATTGCACAATATCCTCAATGGACACAACAGTACCAACAATGAAATTTGGACTCTTGCCTCAAATGAGCCCTGGTAGCAGCCAAACCAATCAAATACTTCTGCTGACTACTCTTCTGGTGTTAAAGAAAATGAAGAAAAATGCGTATTGCATTGCAAAAATGGCTTGATACTGTAAATTATTCTTCTTTTCCCGCAACAAGCCAATTAGATCGAAGTGGAAGGTAGCTTGACTTGCTGCTACATCCCGAAGTATATTACGTTGATCCCTTTACAGCTCCAACCGCTCACTCGATATGCCCATAAGCTCCGCTTGGTGGTCCGGGTTAGAGTTTTTACTGGACATCGCTTCCAGAAATGTTGGTGTCACAATCTGACACCTGTGTGAGGAGCTCTATAATTTCATCCAATATGAATTCCGCAACATGTGTCTGCCCATATAATTCAGTTAATAATATCTACTATAATAGTCCAACGTCTGTTTCTCGGAATTGTTGGTTGGAAGATTATGACATTATTGAAATAATTATGCATATTTTGCAATTCCCTTTCGTTAACATTGCTTATGTTTCAAATTTTTAGTGGTGGACCAAAAACTATTGTGAAAACACTGATTGGAACGAAGTAGAATAGGAACATCCCCAGAAGATGTTGGAATGATGATAAAATTTTGGCACGGCAAATGCTTATGGAACATCTTTGATAATGATGTTAGATGTGAATAGCTTATTATCTAATAGGAGTATGTAAATATTTAAATTCAATTAATATTTGAAGTCTGAAAAAAAAAATTTTTTTTTTGATTTATGCCAAAAAATGGCCAAAAAAAAAAGTGTGCATTTGTTTGTTTTTTTTGTCTTCTTTGCTTAAATTTTGTAAATTCTCGTTTCTCAAGTTTCACATTTCTTTAAGAATTCTTTGAATATAGCAGAGTACATACATATCTCTGACCCCCTGCGAGAATTTATTTGATGATTTTAAGGAACGAGTTTTAAACAACGAGCATTTCCAGTTTCTGCGTATGGCTTCTGAAAATATTCTCAGATGAATGTAATTAGATCAGTCTAAGAACATTCTCATCATAATTAACACACTCTATCATATATCACACTCCATGAGTACGGCTGCCAAGCAGATACTCGGATACGCTGAGCACCCTCGAAAGCAGACTTGGTATGATGAGGACTGCCGCGACGCTACTGCAGAGAAAGACGCTGCCTACAGGAGAACTCTGCAGTCGGGAGCAACGCGGGCTGTTAAAGAGCAATACTGGAAGAAAAGGAAAGAGGAGAAGCGCCTTTTCAGAAGGAAAACGGATGAGCGAGAAAGGCGCATGCGTGAGGAAGTCGAGATGCTATTCGGCATGGATGAGACTCGAAAATTCTATCGAAAGATTAGACGATTAACTAAAGGTTTCAAGCCCTGAGTCACACAATACAAGGACGAAAATGGAAATCTGGTCACAGATCCGCAAGTGGCGCTAGACAAATGGAGAAGCTGTTTCGCAAACCTGCTGGGAGGTGACAACGAACACAATACCGCCTTTTGGAGAAAAAGCGACGTCACCAATCGACAACATAAAGATAGACCCACCGGACCATCACGAAGTCTGTGTAGCCATAAAAAGGCTTAAGAACAACAAATCAGCAGGTGCAGATGACCTGCAAGCTGAACTGTTTAAGGCTGGAGGCGAGGAGTTGGTAAGGTGCATGCACTAAATCATCAGCAGAATATGGTCCGACGAGAGCATGACCGAAGATTGGAGTCTAAGTGTAAAGGAGACCCTTCAGTTTGCGCCAACTACCGTGGGATCAGTCTCCTTCCCATCGCATATAAGATTCTGTCGTGCATTATTTGTGAACGTCTAAAGCCGCTTATTAGCACACTGATCGGACCTTATCAGTGTGGTTTCCGACCTGGGAAATCCACCACAGACCAGATATTCACATTACGACAAACCCTGGAGAAGACCTATGAGAGAAATGTCAAAACCAATCATCTTTTTGTAGATTATAAATCAGCCTTTGACACACCGATAAGGTCAAGGTTCTTTGACTCCCTGTCTACCATTGGTATACCAGCAAAGTAAGTTCGACTTTGCATGATGACGTTGAGAAGCACTCGAAGCTCCGTCAAAATAGGAAGGAACCATTTGATACCAAGAGAGGTTTTAGACAGGGTGATACCCTATCGTGTGACTTCTTTAATCTACTGATGGAGTATATACTGCGCCAGTGCCCAAATGCCAACAGATCGGGCTCAGACTGTAATGCTACTCGCATACGCCGATGATATTGACATTATCGGCAAAAACGAACGGGCGGTAAGCAGGGCGTTTTCAGAGATTGAGAAGCAGTCTAAGCTGATGCGGCTTAGCGGTAAACGAGGACAAGACAAAGTACCGAGTATCCACGGACAAGAAGTCTACGCGTCTTGGACAATTTATTACTATGGGGGAGTACAACTTTGAGGTTGTAGAGGATTTTGTCCACCTCGGGACAACAACATCAGCGTGGAGATCCGAAGAAGAATTACTCTTGCAAACCAATGCTACTACGGGCTCAGTAGGGAGTTCAAGAGCAGAGCCTTTTCTCGAAGAACAAACATAGCGCTATACAAGTCGCTCATCATCCCAGTCCTGCAATACGGCGCAGAAGCATGGACAATGACAGCAGCGGATGTGGAGGCGATTAGCGTGTTAGAGCGAAAAATCCTTCGGAGGATCTATGGACCTTTAAAAGTTGGCGATGGATACCGCATTCGAATGAATCACGAACTGTATGAGCTCTATAAGGACATCAGTCTAGTCAAGCGCATAAAGCAACAGCGGCTGCGCTGGTTAGGACATGTAATCCGTATGGATGAAGAAGCTCCAGTAAAAAAGACGTACAAAGCGAAGCCGGCTGACTTTGGAGGACAAGGCAGAAGGGGTCGCCCACAACTTAGATGAGATGATCAAGTACGGAAAGACATTTCCAACCTTGGTGTGAACAACTGGTGCCAGCTCGCACAATGCAGAAGCGAGTGGAGGGCATTTGTTGCAGAGCCCAAGACCGGCAAGCGGTTGTGATGAAGAAGATAGTTTCAAGAACAAATCGGGAATAGCTTAAGAATTTTATGGGCTTAAACGTAGAACATTTTGTACCCTTAACTATTGTTTTGTTTCAAGAATATATTGGCGTTGACTTTAGAGTTTCATAGACTTTAATTAAGAATTTCTTGGAATTATTTTAAGACTAAATCGTGTTTCACTCAAGCCCTTTAAAATCAAAAATCAAAAATATTATAAAATAGTTCGAAATGTACTTAATATATCCCGAAACCGTCTTAAATTAAGTATTTCGGGGTTGCAAGAATCGTAAGAGTTTTGTACTTTAATCAAGTATTTATGTACTAACCGTATTATTGACACCGTTTTTACTTGATTAAAGTACAAAGTTCTTGGTTCTTTTCTCTGAGTGATAGAATCACCACCACCCCTTTTATAAAAAATATTCATATTATTAATTCCCTTTTCACTTTAGGTCACGATCTAACCCATGATCGTTTAATGGACGCCCTACTCTCCTTTGAGCTTAGTGATGTCAATACCCCAGTGGGCTCACCGGGCAAAGAATCTGGCGTTATTACCATGTCCAATACGGATTACTTTGTGGAGAAGGGTTTGTTTTTGGTTTACTCTGTCGCTTTTCAAGTAAGTTAAAATCTGTTTTTTACTTTTTCACAGAGGCAGAAAGTACACCAGCCATAGGATATGAAAGTGCGGTGGGCATGGAGGAGGATAAACTAACGGCTGTGCGTAAAACTGATATAGGACCAGCACACAAGATTGAGGTGAACACTTTACCACCGGGCAAGGGCCGTTATGCCTTCTCTTATACACCCAAACCGTATTGGCATAATCCACGGGTGCATGTAATGCGCAATCCAGTGGATACGTGGCTATTTCTCAATATTTCGGCCAGCAGTGATGGACGTAATACCATACATAGACGTATACCCAGTGAGATGACATCTTGGTCAATATCAGCTTTTGCCTTGGATCCGGTAAATGGCTTGGGTTTGAGTTCAAGCAAAGGACAGTTGGAGGCGTATAAAGAGTTTTATATAGCCATGGAGCTGCCTTATGTAATGCGAAAAGGTGAGTGGGTAGGGGAAGGATTTAAATTTGATCCATTAAGATCCTTTTGATATTGTTTTATACATTTTTCATATCCTTTGGATGATTTTCAGCTCCATTGGATGAAAGTTTAAGATCAATTTAACATATAAAGAATATTTTTAAAATACCAGTCAAAATGGTTACCAAAATCATAATAAGGATCATCAACGAATATCCTCTTTCTTCTGCGTGAAATGTTAATTTAGTTTTTGGTCTTTTTTTACAGATGAGCTCATAGCCATACCCTTTGTGGTGCACAATAACAAGGACAGCGACTTGAGTGTGGATGTTACTTTTTATAATACAGCCCAGGATTTTGATTTTCCACAACTGGATACCAAGAATACCAATAAGCCAAGTAAGTAGAAGGTGAAGAATGCAAAATATCTTTATCTATTTTACATAAATTTTTACTTACAGAATTGGAGCTCTATAGTCGTCGTTCCCTGCAGGTGCCTGCAAAATCTGCTCGCTCCATTTCCTTTATAGTCACACCACGTAGGGTGGGTTCGCTTCCAGTTAAAGCAGTGGCTAGCACCCCTTTGGCTGGTGATACTGTAGAGGGTATTCTTAAAGTGGAGCATGCCGGAGCCACCGAGTATATAAATCGTGGATTTTTATTCGAACTAAATTCAAATGCTCAACATAGACAAAATGTTAGCATAAAAGTTCCACGTAATGCCATACCCGACTCCACCAGCATTGAGGTGTCTGCTTTGGGTGATGTGATGGGTAGCCTGGTGGGTAATCTGGAGCATTTGATACGTCTACCCACTGGTTGCGGTGAGCAGACCATGCTTAACTTTCTGCCCAATTTGATGGTTTTGCGTTATGTGGGAGTAAGTAGTGTCCTAGTTTACCCTATAATCCCATATACATATATTCACCTCCTTTTCTTTTGTCTCCACCCAGCGCTTGCGTCAACTTACCCCCGAACTGGAGGTGCGTGCCACAAATAATCTAGCCTTGGGCTATCAACGTTTACTCTACTATCGCCATGAGAATGGTGCTTTCAGTGCCTTTGGCTTAAGTGCCAAACAAAGTTCCACTTGGTTGACTGCCTATGTGGCCAGATCATTGCGTCAAGCCGCACCCTATACCCAGGTCGATGAGCATGTGCTGCAAACTGCTTTAATTTATTTGGCTAGCGTGCAGTCGGCTAACGGTGGCTATGAGGAACGTGGCGATGTTTTCGAGCAGGTGGGCGATGAGGGCATTAGTCTAACTGCCTTTGTGACCTTAGCTTTTATGGAGAATGTGGTAAGTAGTTGGTTAAAGACTAAGCGAAAAAGTAACTAAGAGTTTGCTTTTTATAAAGGATGTCTATCCCGAATATCGTAACAACATCAACAAAGCCTTGGACTTTATTGCACGTGGTTTAGATGCCTCCAGCAATCTGCATGCCATGGCCTTGGGTACCTATGTGCTCTCCCGCACCAATCATAATGCCAAAGCTGCTTTTCTACAGCGTCTGGACTCGCTGTCGCTTAATCAAAGTGAGTAGAGTTGGGCTATCGATAGACAAAAAAAAAGTGCACTAACGAGGATGCTTAAAAAAGAATCGTGAATTTTGAATTGAACATGTGCCTCACTTGTGCTGACAAGACCGGAACTGCGATTTCAAGCCGGTTTTTGGACCAAATTGGGAATCAAAATCCAAAACTTCTTCCGAAAGCGAATATAGCTTACAAAATTTAGTGTTTTTCTTGGAAAGCGTTTCAAATGTGACTTTTTTAAGCAAAAAACAAGGAGAAAAGCTAAGTTCGGCTCGACCCAAGTATATATATACCCTTGCAGGTTGATGGCCCTACTACTTTGAGCATTTGCTTGCCAGTTTGTTATATGGCAGCTAAACGATATATTCATCCGATTTTGACCAAACTCCCCAAATTTGTGTGGAAACTGATAATATTGACAACTGAAAGGTATAAAGACGCTAACATTGAAAACAAAAAAAGTTTTTCTCACTAGAACTTCTTTTTCGACCGATAGTTCCTATGACTGCTAAATGCTATAGACATCCGATTTGGATCAAACTTGGTAGAATTTTAAGGCAGCGTATAATATTGACCAATAACAAGTTTGGGAGCGATAGCATTGAAAACAAAAAAGTTTTTCCTACTAAGACTTTTTTTCAGACATATCTTTTGTAAGGCAGCTATACTATATAGTTGGCCGATTTTCATAAAACTTGGTGGAATTATATGAAAGCACGGAAAACTTAGAAATACGAGGTTTGGGCACGTTCGCGTTGAAGACAAAAAAGTTTTTCCTACTAAAACTACTTTTTCGAGCGATGATTCCTATGACAGCTATAAGCTCTAGTCATCCGATCCGGCCGGTTCCGACAAATGTGCAGCGTATTTGTACCAAAAGGCTTCGTGCTAAGTTTGGTTGAGATAGCTTTTAAACTGACTGAGGAGATTGTATAGAAACAGACGGACCCCTAAAATTGCCCTAAAATTGACAAAATAAACCCTAATTTTAAGAAAGTTTTTCTAAAAGAATATAATAATAATAGAGGATAGCTAACTTCGGCTCGACCGAAGTTTATATACCATTGTAGCTTGTATGATTTTTATAAATTAGTAGCCTGATTCCACTGACACAAATATGTACATTCGGCCAAATGTACACATTTTTGACAAGGCCTCCTATATACATTTTCTACACCTAATTTCTATGGCAGCTGTACTATATAGTTGTCCTATCAAACTTGGTGGAATTATGTGAAAGCATAGATAACTTGTAAATACAATGTTCGGGGACGTTTGCGTTGAAGATAAAAAAGTTTTTCTCACTTAAACAACATTTTCGACCGATGGTTCCTATGGCAGCAATATGCAATAGTCATCAGATCCGGCCGGTTCCTACAAATGTGCAGCGTATTTGTACCAAAAGGCTTCGTGCAAAGTTTGGTTAAGATAGCTTAAAAACTGACGGAGGAGATAGCATAGAAACAGACGGACAGACGGACGGACAGACGGACAAGGCTATATCAACTCAGCTCGTCATGCTGATCAAGAATATATATACTTTGTGTGGTCGGAGATGCTTCCTTCCATGCGTTACAAACATCTGGACAATTTTAATATACCCTCTGCAAGGGTATAATAAAAAAGAAAAAATGGTGCTTCGGTGACTTGATCACTCGCCCAACTGCGTACTTTCTTAACTATGGTTTTGAAGCTACGTCTTGCTTAAGGCAAATAGCCGATTGGGCTAATAGGCTATTCACACTGAGGCACATCTAACATCATTATCAAAGATGTTCCATAAGCATTTGCCGTGCCAAAATTTTATCATCATTCCAACATCTTCTGGGGATGTTCCTATTTTACTTCGTTCCAATCAGTATTTTTTATACTCTGTACCGAAGGTACATAGAGTATATTAAGTTTGTGCAAAAGTATGTAACAGGGAGAAGGAATCGTTTGCGACCCTATAAAGTATATATATTCTTGATCAGCATCAACAGCCGAGTCGATATAGCCATGTCCGTCTGTCTGTCCGTCCGTATGAACGAAGAGATCTCAGAGATGGTAAGAGATAGAGGTTTGACATGTATGGGACATATATTTCTTATACTTGCAGGCAGATCAAGTTTATTTTCAATTTTTGCCACGCCCCCTCCCGCCCCCGCAATTTGGAAACTTAACACCACCCACCCCCCCCCCCCCCCCCACCAATAACCACAGCAACATACCCCTAACCGTTCAACACAGGCAATCTTAGTGCGAGAGAGAAAGAGAGAGAGAGAGAGAGAAACTTAGAGAGCGCACCGCGTTGTGCGCGGGGTGTTAACTGGCCGTTTGACTCCTGAGCAAATGCGAGTGTAAGGGTACAGAGTATGTTATAGTCGGGCTTGACCGACTTTCTTTCTTGTTTTACTATAGTTTTTGTCCACCACAAAAAATTTCTCATTCACTGCGAAACATGAGCAATGTCAACAAACGGGAATGGCAAAATATGCTTAATTAATTCAAAAATATCAAAATTTCCGAACCAACAATTACGAGAAACAGACGTAGAATTATCATAGTAAATATTATTAACTGAATTATTATGAGACATTTAATGATGTACATGTTTTGACCTTATTGCATATGTTGAGGAATTCGTATCGAATGATATTATAGAGTTCGTCCCAGAGGTGTCGGATTGTGGCACCAGAAATTCCTGACCACCAAGCGGAAGCATCCAAGGGATCTTCGTAGTATGCTTCGTGAGATGGCAGCGAGTCAAGCTACCTTCCAGTCCGAATCATTTGTGCCTTGCAGTACGCTTTTATTCTTCATTCGAAATAAACCTAAAAATAGCAGATCTTATCTCTTCAGCACCAGAAGAGTAGGTTGTTGGTTTGGCTTTATTTGAGGCAAGTTTCCAATTTCCATTGTAGGCACTGTTGTGGACATTTAAGATATTGTGCAATATACAGCAGTGGAATGGCGTTGCGTACATTTGTCTCTTTATCTCAACACTTCAAGTCTGCTTTCAAGCATTTAGAAGTTTGATTGCTCCATCTAAATGTTCTTTTTAAACATGTCAAGCCGCTTCTTAAATATAAAATTATAACTTGTAAGCAAATTGCACCAATTACAAACATCCAAGCGCTTCTTGGTATGTGCAGATTCATGCCTCTCATGAGCAGCAGCTCCTCTTCATCTTCAATCTCTGCAACAATCGCATTATTGACTAAATCTGCTATAAGCTGCCGAATTAAAAGTTGTTGTTTTGTAACAGCAGGTACAACAACCACCAATTGTTCTTTAAAATTCAGTTAATGAATTTTTTTTAGCAGTTTGCTAAATAACTTGGGCGACTGAAGATGTTAGATGTCAGATGTTGTCAGTGTGAATCGCAATTTCACATCTTCAAAAAATTCATTGGGTTCCGCTGAGATGTGCTCAGTGTGATTAGCCTATAAGGCGTACGACCGCTCGCGTTCAGCATTTTTGTGAGAGGTCCCGTGTTCGTGTCCCAGTAAAGTAAAAAAAAAATAAATAAATAAAAACAACAACAAAGAAGAAGAGACATTTTTTTTAGAAAAAATTGCCCTTAAATTTAGAACACAATTTCTATTTTATTTGGGAAAAATTTTCTTAAGAATAAGGCGAGTCACCTTTGGCCCTTTTTTTAGGTCGATTTTCTAAAAATTAGGCCAAAAATGACACTTTTTAGGGCGAGTTGTTTTTTGAGTGTAGCTGCCATACAAAAGATTGGTTTGAAAAAAAGTCTTCGTAGGAAAAACTTTTTTGTTTTCAATGCTATCGCTCCCAAAGTTGTTACTGATCAATATTATATGCTACCACAAAATTCTACCAAGTTTGATCCAAATCGGATGACTATAGCATATAGCTGCCATAGGAACGATCGGTCGAAAAAGTAGTTCTAGTGAGAAAAACTTTTTTGTTTTCAATGGTATCATCTTTATACCTACCATTTGTGAATATTATCAGTTTTCTCACAAATTTGGGGAGTTTGGTCAAAATCGGATGAATATATCGTATAGCTGCCATATGACAAACTGCCAAGCAAATGGTCAAAGTAGTGACGCCATCTATTGCTGAGTTTGGGAAACAGCTCAGCTAAGAATTTTCGTCGAAAATCATTTAAAACCTTATTATATATTATATATTATACAAGCTGCAACGGTAAACCAGGGCTTAATCCCGAAACGAATTTCGGTTCCGGTACGTACCGAAATGGATGTTTCGGTTAAGGGTTCTATTTCGGTTTTCAATTAATTTCGGCTTTGGGTTTCGATACGGTACCCGGATTTTTATTTCGGTATACCGGTACGTACCGGTATAAGTACAACTTATTGTTAATATTGAAAAAATTAAATTCTGAGATAAATCTAAATCATTTTAGTCCTGTGTAATAAAACGAATCAAAATTCAACACAAAATGAATGGTCCAACATTCTTGTGATTTGCTCGCAGTAACATATGGTTGAGTCCATACAACTTCTTAGCAGATTCATTATAAATTACCCCAGAGAATAGGCGTTCCACGCTTATCTTTGTAACTGGACCAGACTTTCTGATCCCATACAATTCTGGGAAGTTTGCAGAGGATTTTCTTTTTTTTAAGAATGTTTTCATGGTTTCGAACACGTTTAAGTGCGAGAAAAGTCTTAATGGAATCCACAACACACAATTGAAGTGTTTTTATCACCAAGTTTCTTTTCCTGCAATAACATATATGCCTTAACTTTGTCGGCGTTTTCAGATGAACTGGTATTAGAACTGCATTCATCATTAAGCAGTGATTGATAGTTTGTAAAAGATTGATACTAGTATTTTTTTGCTCAGTACTTAGCGCTACGTTATATCTAGGGTCCAAAAATTTGCCAAATAAAAAAGCATTGTTTTCAAAAAAGGATTTCCCTCGCTTTTCTTTGAACAAACTTTTTCGCTAGAGAGGATGAATTTTTTGATATTTCTAACTTGCAGTTTATCCAAATGGAATAAAAATCACCCAAAACTAGATTTTCGGGTTGAAGTTTAGTTAGTCCGCTGGTTCTAGTATGCGTACAATTTCGTGAACTGAGTCCCACACATTCCGGTGCAGAAGAAAGTCGTCATCTGCTACCGCAAAACTGGAGCAAATGTTGAAAATGTCTTTCGCCAGCAAATATTTTAGTATCCTGTAGGTTGATCTTCAACGCGTGACCAAATCTTAATCTACGATGCGCTGTGGAAAGGTGAAAAAAACCGAAACTGTACCGGTACCAACGTTTCGGTTTGGTTCCGGTGATATCGGTTCCAATAATAACGGTTCCGGCTCCGGTACGTGATTTGAATCGGTTTATTTCGGTTAGCGGTTCCGGTTCCGGTATTAAGACCTGCGGTCAACTATAGTTTATTAATTATTCAGCCCCAGCAAAAAACAAAAAATTTTTTTTTTCAGTATTTAGTTAACATTTGTTGACTTAAGAAACAGGAGAAAATTAAAAAAAAAAAATTTCGGAACCTCTGAACTTTGTTCCAATCATAAAAAGGCATTATTTAACAATCGTTTAAGTCACAGCTCATTAAAATCTGCATTTAAAAAGGAAGCTTATAGACTATAGCTAGTTTTTGAATTCAGTGGTTTTTTACTCGAGTGATACCATTTCACAGTCTAACGCACCTCTTTCAAAAGCTACACTCAGAAAATAAACCAAGAACTTTGTACTTGAACCAAGACCACTATGAAAAACTTTCCAAGCCTCAAAAAGTTTTCATTGTAGGCTTGAAAATCAAGGAAATTCTACAAGATTTGTTGAACAAAACCTATAGAATCACATTTGTGTCTGTAAAGAATTATTCATTCAATGAGCACGGTTGTAGTTTTTGATTTTTACTGACTCGCACTAGTCGAGCGATCCTGCTTTTATTTCTAAATTTCTCATCCCTTAATTTCTATTCTTAAGGCCTGTATCCAGCACTACAGAAAATTCCTTTCGTCACAGTATTTCATATAACTAGAAACACTATGGCTATAATACTACACTACTATAAAGTGTAGTTCATTTATTTGTAGGCCTATTTATAGGCTGTAAAAAAAGTAGTTTTAGTTTTTAGTTAGTGGAAATCCCAAACTAAACTTTAAAAATTAAAAAATTCTTAAAAAACATTGTATCATTGTAAAAAAAATAAACAAATTATCGACAGTCCAAAGTCATTAGAAGTCTTAATAATATGATTAATGTTCTCCTTGATTTCCCACTTAGATGGCCGCAAATGGTGGAACAAGACAGCACCTGCGGGTGAACAACACTCACCTTGGTACAATCAGACCCGAAGTGTCAACATTGAGATTTCCGCTTATGCGGCTATGGTTTTACTGGAAAATAATCTTGTTAGCGATGCCCTACCCGTACTTAACTGGTTGATGGATCAACGGAATAGTCTGGGCGGCTTTGTCTCCTCTCAGGATACAGTGGTGGGTCTTCAAGCATTACTGATGTTTGCCGAGCGTTTTTCCAGTCAGGGCAATAATGTGCAATTGGGTTTCCATTATGGCGAAGGTGCGGAGACCATATTAAATGTCAATGCGGAAAATTCCATGGCTCTGCAAAGTGTGGAGGTAAGTTTAATCCTCTAAGATTTATCCTAATCTGTTCTAACTAAACTTACTTCTTCAGCTGCCCAGCAACATCAAGAACATTAGCATTTCGGCCACGGGTCGTGGCATGGCCTTGGCTCAGGTTAGCTACAAATATAATACGAATGTGACCAGTGCCTGGCCACGTTTCGTATTGGATCCCACCGTGAATCGTAATTCGCATGCCGACTATTTACATCTATCGGCCTGTGCCAGCTTTGTCTCTGTGTCCGGCTCTGAGGAGCAGAGATCCAATATGGCTGTCATGGAAGTACAGCTGCCCAGTGGTTTTGTAGTCGACACAGATACGTTACCCACCCTGGAGTCCAACGAACGTATAAAGAAGGTGGAAACTTTCGATAGGGATACGAAGGTGGTAATCTATTTTGACTATCTGGATAGAAATGAGGTGTGCCCCACTTTGCATGCCTACAAAACGGTCAAGGTGACCAAACATCGACCGGTTGCGGTGGTCATGTATGACTACTATGACAATGGTAAGGGCTTTCATTAGAACAAGTTACTCTAACATGACTAACTCCAATATTTTCCTTACAGCACGTCGTGCCCGTCAGTTTTATCGTGCTCCCAAGTCCAATATCTGTGACATCTGCGAACACGCAAATTGTGGTGACATTTGTGAAAAGGCCGAGAAACGTAAATCTCCTGGACCAGATGAAAATACACTTCTAGCAGGTCATAGTTTAGGTCATAGTCATATAATTAGTTGGAGTCTGGTGGTGACTCTAATGGCGCTGGCCATAAGCTTTTAGAGAGCAAAACTGGCCTTAACCCACGAAGAAAACGAAGCTTTAACCAATCCACACTCACTCACCGTACTGTTAAGTTAACTTTAATGATGCTAAAAGTTGCCAATAAAACAATGTTATAACCTTTACTAAAACGAAAATCTCAAGCACAATTTCTACAGGTCAATCACAAGCGAGAAAGAGGATGTATAGTATATGTAGATAAATGATGTATAATAGTTATTTTGCATACTATACTAATAAACTGAAATTTTTCCTTTCAGATTTTTTTTTTTGGGTATTTTCCTTGTTAAGAGATTTTCCAAAATCGGTAAAACACCTATCCAATTATTTCGAACACTCGATTGGATATAAGTTAAATTTACCTCATTTGCTCTAATTTTCTCTATTACTTAAACGAAGGTCTATGTGAAAACTAAGATCTTTGGGCTAAGCGGCTTTGTCTGAGAGCTGATATGTCAGTCGGGCTAAGAGTCTTATAGCTTAAAAAAAACCTTTTTAATTTCAACCTGAAATTAAGAAATAATGCAAGTGTTTCTTACCCAGAAGGCAAAAATCATACAAAATTAAAAAATATATGTAATATGTAGATAGCAAACAAAATTTATTTGATTTTGGAACATCAATCGGCGTGTTAGTCGGCACCATCGATAGTTTTCGATAGTATGTTAATTTGAAAATATATGTAAGTAAAATTTCATAAAATTAAAAGTTCTTTCGATTCATTGGAATCCGTTGCAGTTACCATTGGAAATGGTATCATCAAGACCAGGATGAAATATTTTTAAGTGGTCTTTCAAATTCAAAGTGTTGCCGTTCGACATATATCTATTTCCACAGTTCAGACACTCGGCAGTTTGTTATTGTCAGACCTCTTGAAATATTTTCACACTTTTGAAATACCTTTCTTTCGTTTGGTTGCTTTATTTGAATTTATGCTACTCGCGCCCGAATTAGTCCTGCTGCATTCACATGGAACACAACCCCACTGGCAGTTGCAGCAAACACTTCCAATTAAACTTACATCAAATAATACCTTTTTCGACTCTAGTCAGGCAACATATACATACGTTAATCTAGGCAGCTGCCAAATGCGCTCTTTTTTGTGCTGTGACTCTGAATGTGACACTCTGAAACGCACTGTTAACCCAGCATAAAGCGTCATGAAAAACTATCGAACACTATCGATGGTGCAATGCTACCATCGATGGCAGTTTTTCAGGCGATCGTTCCTTTGGCAGCTACATGCCATAGTTATCCGATCCGGCCGGTTCCGACAAATGTGCATCGTATTTGGACCTAAAGACTTCGTGCAAAGTTTGGTGAAGATAACTTTAAAACTGACAGAGGTGATAGCATGGAAACAGACGGCCATGGCTATATCAACTCAGCTCGTTATGCTGATTAAAAATATATATACTTTATGTGGTCGGAGATGCTTCCTTCAGTGCGTTAAAACATCCGGACTATAGATCGAACCTCAAAACGACTATAAAAGAACCATTACTCATACGAAATTATTAGTTCATTTCAATTGCTGTCGCCTTTTGAAAAATATAGAAGTCTTTTACTATGTCTTAAATTTGAATAGTTCTTGAATAATACCATCTAATTAAAATAAAAACGAGAAGGCCAAGCTAACTTCGTCTGTGCCGAAGTTTTTATACCCTTGCAAAAGCTGTTTTTGAAATGACAGAGTTTAAGAACGCTTAGATAAAAATCAAAAACTTTTGTAACTACAATCCATTTTCAGTCAGATGAACATCTAATTTCAACCAAATTTCGCTAATCTTTTTGAAAAAAATATCAACAAACAATAAAACATATTAACAATCGCCAAGTTTAAGAACGATAAAATTGAAAACAAAAAAGTTTTTCTCACTAAGACTCATTTTCCGACCGATATGTCCAATGGCAGCCTGAAGATATAGTCATCTGATTTCGACCAAATTTTTCAAATTAGTTTGAAAGCATTTAATTTATAATAATCACCAACCTTAAGACAGATTTACTTGAAAACAAAAAATTTTTTTTCACTAAGACCCATTCTCCGACCGATAGGTCCTATGGCAGCTATAAGATATAGTCATCCGATTTTGACCAAAGTTTGCAAATCTGTTTGAAAGCATATAATATTAATAAGGGACGAGTTTGAGGAAGCTAACATTGAAACCAAAAAAGTTTTTCTCAGTAAGACCCATTTTTTGACCGATGGTTCCTATGGCAGCTATAAGATATAGTCATCCGATCTGGTCGGTTCCGACATATTAGCAGCGTGCAGTAAAAAGAAGACTCTGTGCAAAATTTCAGCTTGATAGCTTTAAAACTGAGAGACTAGTTTGCGTAGAAACAGACGGACAGACAGACAGACAGACGGACGGACAAAGCTCAATCGACTCAGCTCGTCACACTGATCAAGAATATATATAGTTTATGGGGTCGGAAATGAATATTTCTATGCGTTGCAAACTTCTGGGCAAAATTATAATACCCTTTGCAAGGGTATAACAACAAGCTTAAGCATTACCACCAGAAAGTTGATAGCACTCATTGCTTGTCTATTTTTGCTTTCATTGCTTTAAGCAGTTCCCAACTGATCTGATTGTATGGAGAGGCAGTTGGCAATCATGCTTTCTTTAGCGAAAAGCCTACTGAAGAGATGAAACAGTTCTGTGTAGGCAACCAGGACTTTTTGGTGGTACAATGCATAAGTTGTTTACAGTTGTGAACAAACGCAACTTTTTCGGACCTAGAGCAGAACTTGCAAAACTTATAAGCAAATCGATAGTTTGTCACCGCTGTCAGGTATTTATTGACCCTAATTACCACTTCTAACGTTCAGGAGTTTACAGATACAGTAACGCATTTGATACCGTAAATCACGAAATACTACTAACTAAGTTAAGAAATCTATACAAATTCTCTGAAACGGCTATAAAACTAATGCATTCATACCTAAACTATAGAAATCAAGCAGTCGTATAAAATGCAAACATATCAGAGTTTCTCCCTATTACACGTGGAGTTCCGCAGGGATCAGTTTTAGGGCCTCTCCTGTTTACAGTGTATGTAAATGATCTTCCCAGTGTGTTGTCAAAATGTGAAGTCCATATGCATGCAGATGATGTCCAAATGTATGTTGGTAGTCCGTTGAGTCAAATTGACCAGTGTATTAATGCGTGTAACAATGATCTGTTTAATGTAAGTGAATGGGCCAAGAAAAATGGACTTAGCATCAACCCCATCAAATCGAAAAGCCTTGTCATACAAAAAAAGATTTTAGGTAATGAAAACTTTGCAAAATTAGATATAGATGGAGCATCTATACTATATGTAAATAAGGCTGAGAACCTTGGAATACCTTTCAACAAAATTTTATCCTGGCAGGATCATATAAATAAGGCAGTTGGGAAGACTTACGCACTGCTTAGGCAACTATCTCTAACCCAGAACTGTTATGAGTAAAGTAATCGCTTCCAAGGACTCTGAAGGTAATCAAAGACATTTTGAGTTAGCCTTGTTTGCGATTCAGATGTGGTTCTTGTCATGGTCCAACGCTGAAGTTGAGCGTGTCTTCAGTTAGGTTAATATTGTAAAATCAAAACTCCGAAATCTAATGGAGGTGAGCACTCTCAACTCAGTATTATGAATAAGATATTGGATATTAGTGAAATTGAAATTATAGTATTACATTAAAAATATTATATGTGTAGTTACTGATACGGGTTACGTCGAGATGCGAAATACTGCGTCGATTATAAGTTCCTTCTCAGTCACCTTAAGCTAATAGGCACAACTGAGACAAGGATGAGGACGAGGAACTTCATAACTCTGATGATGTTTTAAGTATATAATTGCAAAAATAATAAGAAAAGCCATGCGCTTTTTTTCCAGCCTTGCTGTCGAAAAATACAGCTTTTATTTCCTCTCCGTCCCGCCGAAAACGGATTTTTCTTTCTCGGCAAAAGTTGGCAACACTGATTATAATTTTGCCCAGAGGTTTGCATCGCAGAGAAATATTCATTTTCGACCCCATAAACCAGCGATACCCAGCCGTATGTTCTTTGGGTACGTTTTGTTTTTGTAATTGCACCGAAGATAGGAAATCAATGATCGTATACATGCAGGGCGCTAGGTATACAAAACGACACACATGTAAACGATTTTGTGTGTATGCGTCGCGTAGAACAAAAACCGGATTTGTTCTCTTCTTTGTTTGGTGTTTGCGAGCGCAAGCTAACTGACTAACAACAACTAACTAACAATGAGTGCTCTGCCGTATGCTGTTTTTGGGCATGCCTGCCATAAACTATATATATTGTTGATCAAGGCGACGAGCTGAATCGATTCAGTTTTGTCCGTCCGTCTGTCTGTCTGTTTTTACGCAAACTAGTCTCTTAGTTTTATAGCAGTCGCGCTGAATCTTTGTATAGACTCTTCTTTTTACTGCACGCTATTAATATGTCGGAACCCTCCAGATCGAATGAATATATCTTATAGCTGCTATAGGAACCATCGGTCGAAAAATGTGTTTTTAAGAGAAAAACTTATTTGTTTTCAATTAAAGCCTTTTCAAACTCGCAGATTCTTAATATTAAATGCTTTTAAACAGATTTCCTAAATATGGTCAAAATCGGATGACTATATCCTAAGGCTGGCATAGAAACGATCGGTCGGAAAATAGGTCTAAGTGGGAAAAACTTTTTTCTTTTAAGATTCATCGTTCTTAAACTCGATGATTGTTAATTTTGTATGCTTTGAAACAGATTTGCAAAATTTTTTTCAAAACCAGCATTTTGCAAATGTATAAAAACTTCGGCGCAGACAAAGTTAGCTAAGCCTTCTCGTTATTTTTTTCAATTTATAATTTTTCTTCTTAAACTTTTTATTTTACTTTCATGTGACGTCTGAAGCCCTCTATAGGTAAGCTCACGTCTCTATCCCTTTATACTTACTAACCGAATAAAACATTACAAAATAAATTGTTAGAAACACTGACAATTGCCGAATCCAAAATCGTATTGAAACACCCATCACACAGCATTTGAATTCAATTTAAATATGACACATTTTGTAAGAAAAGTAAAATAAACCAAAAAAAAAAACAAAGAATTTTGCCAAAAGCCCACCTGCCGAATGAATGGCAGAAAGAACGCCGCCCCCACGCAAACAGAAGCGAATCGTGCGTGATGCGAATCGTGGTCAATGGAGTTCGAAAACCGAGTTTATACTCTCGTGCATTGGCTATGCGATTGGCATTGGAAATGTGTGGCGATTTCCGTATCTATGTTACCGCAGTGGAGGCGGTAAGTCGCTCGCATAGAGACACCATAATTGATGATGAGTGAGCTCAAAGCTTGTGCCGAAAATAGCACAGCAAGTGCAAGTGTATATTTAGCTTTCGAGTGAAAGCTGAATGAAAGCTATTTGCAGCTTTGGGCACTTTTACCGACGCTTGGGTCACCGGCTGGCGTATGCCTTCGATAGCTCAGTTGGTAGAGCGGTGGACTGTAGAGTTTCCGAGGCTTGGTGTTGCGAGCAGAGGCAGGACTCTGGGCCAAACAATACCCCGGCCCAGATAGCGCTTGCTCTTGTACCATCAGTTACTGAATCGCGATATGTTGAAATCCATAGGTCGCTGGTTCAAATCCGGCTCGAAGGATAATCAATTTTTTGTTTTTTCTTTTTTTCCTATTTTCTATTTTTTTTCTAGGTGCTTTTTTGGTACCCTACGTGCTGATGGTTTTGATATGCGGCGTGCCGCTGTTCTATTTGGAAGTCCTAATTGGCCAATTCTCGGGTACTGGCTGTACGGGTATGTTTCGTATGGCGCCTATTCTGAAGGGCACGGGCATAGCCCAGGTGGTGGTCAATGCGTACTGTGTGTGCTACTATTCGGTTATCATTTCCTATCCCATACGCATGCTGTACTATTGCTTTTTCAAGACTGTACCCTGGGTAAGCTGTAATCATCCTTGGAATACTGATGCTTGCGCACCCGTTGAGGAGGTAAGTTATACAGGAAAACTCAAATGCATTGAATAATGAGCAGTTTTTTTGTTATACTTTAGCTGGGCAGTTCGAATAACACGGACCAACAATTAGTTACATCAGCTGACGAGTTTTTCCAGTAAGTATTTGCCTTAATGATTTTTGAGAAACTCAAATATTTCACTTGCAGTCGAGAAGTTTTACGCATATCGTCTGGCATTGACGAATTGGGTACCATGGTCTGGCCACAATTGCTCAGTTTGCTAATCACCTGGATTATTATATATCTGTGTGTGGCTCGAGGCATCAAATCGGTATGATATAATTTCAAATATTTATTTCTTGGGCACACTCGGAAAACTTTTTTTCTATATTTAAGAAAATTTGTTACTATGATGGGGCATAAAGCAATAGGTCGTAAGCTAAGTTCACACAGGCAAATAATTTGGACAAATCTTGATAATAATTTTGCTATACATATAGTCCAAATTGGGGAACTCTCCGGCCATATTTGATCAAATTATTTGCGTATGAAACCATAGTTTTAGTTTTAAATCCTGTAAATTTAATCAAAATTTTGCCAAACTATTTGCCTGTGTGAACTTAGCTTAAGCAATGCACTAGAGGAGCTAGTATGCGCATCTGTCTTTTCAGCAATGTCTACAGGTGTTTTGTATACAAAAGGCACATCCAATATTCTCAATTTTTGCAGTTGGTTTTAGTTTTCAAATATTTTTAAGTGTAACCATATGAAAGCACACAGAAAAATAAATAATTTGCTTTAACATGTACATGGTTTTGAAATCAATGAGGATGAATCGCGAAGAAGCTAGTTTTTTGATTTTGAAGAAAAGTAGATTTTGAAAAATGTGAATATCTTCGGAATCGGTTTGTTCATTATGATAAGGTAATGTTTCCTTGGAAGGTAATTGAATACCCTATCATTCATTCATATACTATTTTTTTATCTGGTGCTTGACTTTGAAATTACAATCGCTTTTATCGACATTTTGCATTAAAAGGGTCTAGTTTAGAAATTTTTTTTTAGATTTTTATTTATTAACTTAAGCGTTCTATTAGTTTCTTAAAAACATCCTGTAAAACTTTTAAGCAGATCCGATAATATGTTTTACAACAATAAACAAAATTAATTTTTTTTTTTCGACCCTCGTATAGGAAAAAAAAACTCAATGATTTTACTTTTTTTTATCCAAAGACTTCAATTAAAGTTATAAAATGTTCGTAATTTTTCAAAAAGTAGCTTTTGAAAAAAAAAATGTACTTGAAAATTTTGAGATTTTTATACTCTGTACCGAAGGTACATAGAGTATATTAAGTTTGTGCAAAAGTATGTAACAGGGAGAAGGAATCGTTTCCGACCCTATAAAGTATATATATTCTTGATCAGCATCAACAGCCGAGTCGATATAGCCATGTCCGTCTATCCGTCTGTCTGTCTGTCTGTCCGTCCGTCCGTATGAACGAAGAGATCTCAGAGATGGTAAGAGATAGAGGTTTGACATGTATGGGGCATATATTTCTTATACTTGCAGGCAGATTAAGTTTATTTTCAATTTTTGCCACGCCCCCTCCCGCCCCCGCAATTTGGAAAAAAGTCATATCTCCTACAGTTTTGAAGATAGATCGTTCGTACCTTCTAGAGATACCTTGAAAACAAAATTATTTATCGATTTGCTGAAGGAATAATAAAGATCGGATGAACGATACTCAAGTTATGAGCAAAAAACGGCCAGTAAACACCCCCCACCCATCACCACAGCATTCTATTGAACGGAAATCTTAGTGAGAGAGAGAGAGAGAGAGAGAGAGAGAGAGAGAGAGTGAAACTTAGAGATGAGCGCGTATGCGCAAATGCGAGCTGCGACGTTAACGGTACAGAGAATGTTATAGTCGGGCTTGACCGACTTTCTTTCTTTTTTTTTTCCGAGTCTTGACGCACTTTGTCCGAAATTCCTTGATAACTGTTGAACCAATTTTGATTTATTTTTTTCAGTGAAAGCCAACACCCGATTGCATCAAACCCCTCTTTGAAATCTATTAAAAAAAATTTTTATTTTATCGAAAACAGTTGTCGAAATTTTATGCGCGATTTTCCCAAAAACATGTTTCACTCAAGTTTTTCTGAACTTATTTTGATGAATTAAAGTCCAAGCGACGCAGAATTAATGGCGCTATCGTGTGAACCTCCATCATTGCCGAAAACATTTTTTTAACTATTTTTTTTGTGCACTAGACATTGGACATACTTTTTTCTTAGAGACCCTTTTTTTGGAGGCCGATAACTTCTTAACCAATTTTTTTTAAAAACAGTCCAAACAAGAAGACCCCCTTACGTTTGTCACTTTTTAAAAAACAGCTATACAGTGGACGCTCGCAAATTAGAACCAGTTGGTTCCTGGTGTAGTTCTTATTTCTGAAAAGTTCTAATTTCTGGACGCATTTTTGAAATGTCGTATAAGGCAAGAAATGGTTTCTTTTCTGCTAAATATGCTTCGAAGGGAATGTTATTTTAATTAAAATTAATTTGTTTTCAACATTCAAAAAAAATAATATTTTATTCATTCATAATTGAGCAAAAAAAGGCTTAAATGACTTTTATTTAGAATTATTTTTCTTTTTTTCTTTTATTATTTTTAGTTATCATGCTTACTGTAGAAGTCTGTTATGTTAGTTTGTTTTTTTGTTTTCTTTAAATTAGACAGCACAATGTCTTTACGGAGCTCCAAAAGATTAGCCATGTGCTTACTATTATGCGTCTCACTATTTTTGCACCATTTAAGCAAATTATTGACGGCTTTCCATTGCCGTACCATCTAAAGGTGTTTGAGTGCCATCGACGTCGGCGTCTTCCTGGTCATCTGAAGCCACAAACTCGTCTTCATTCCACATTTCGATTTCCTCTATACCGATGGAATTTCGCTGGTCAATAGCTTCTAAGAGAGTTTGATTAGTAAGCAGAAGTTCATTACAGTCCCGATTATTTTCTGTCAATTGTGCTAGCGGCAGATCATCATCGCTGTCGTAGTGGTCTGCGTCCCAGTTTAGTAACTTGGACCATGAATTTTTTATAACTCTTTGTGGCAATTCATCCCAAGCTTGTTTGAGTAATGGGATTGCATCACGGATTGAGTGCTGCTTCAAAAAATTATTTACTCCGCCACCTTCAGCAACTAATTGAGCAAGTAGTTTGCTTCTGTAAATTAGTTTTGTAAATTTTATGAGGTTTTGGTCCATTGGATGCACAGCTGCTATCACGTTTGGTGGGAAGAAATAGGCAACTATGTTTCCATCGGCACTTTGTAGTTTTTCAATTGGTGCATGAGCAGAGCAGTTGTCAATGAGCAAAAGTGCCTTTGATGGCAAATTATTTATTTTATTTGAGAAGTCGTAATGCAGTGGGTTGACATATCCTTTGAAGCATCTTGGTTGTTTTGCTTTTCCAATAACCAATGGCTTTAATTTATGTGAGCCATCAGTATTTGCTCCGAGTAGAATTGAAATGCGTTCCTTTTGTATAATATTTTGCATCCAGGGGCATTCTTTTTGCAAGCGGCAACGTATGTTCTGTCTGGTAGGCAACGAAAAAATAATCCACTTTCGTCGACATTATGTATTTGTGTCTCCATTAGCTCCATTTCAGTGACCTTTGCTCGAAATCTGTCTGGTAGGCAACGAAAAAATAGTCCACTTTCGTCGACATTATATATTTGTGTCTCCATTAGCTCCATTTCAGTGACCTTTGCTCGAAATCTGTGTATAAAAGGAGCAACCGCCATTACATCACAAGACTGTATCTCGCCACAAATTTTTAAAAAACGAATGCCAAGTCGATTTTTAAATGTGGTGAACCAGCTATCGCTTGCACAAAATGATTGTTTATCCTTATTGGGATACACTTCACCAAAGATAGTTTTAGCTTTCGCTTTTAATATTGGTCCAGTCATAGTGCACTTCTTTTGCCGTTGATTTAAAAACCATTCATAAAGACGAGTTTCCATTTCAGGATATTCAGCGTTGTGCAAGGACTTATTTTTTGCCTCCTGGTATGTGTTTGATACGGCATTCAAGATTAACTCCTTTTTCGATTTTATATAACTGATGGCAGATTTTGCCACATTGTAATCTAAGGCTAAACGGTTTGCTTGAACGCCTTCATCGAGTTGTTTTAATATTTTTTGCTTTAGTTTCCAAAGACAAAGTGTTTTTCTTACGCTTATTTTATTATTAATTTTTATCCCCGAATATGTGCCTGCTTGTCAAAAGTTTGCATGTGAATGACCGAATATGAGTGAGTTTAACAAAAACACACAAATGGAATCGGAAACAAAATTAACCACGAAACAAAATTGTGTTAAATTTATTTTATTGCTGGTCACCAAAGACTCATCTATTAAAAATACAACGCCATATATTTCATTAAAATCCATTGAAGACTATACAAGTAATTGGCATTTAAGAAAAAAATGAAAGGTTTCAAGCTCATGTAAATTGGCTTAGTTTGATTGTTTAATTGTTCGTCGTAGGAGGCATAGTTAACATTTAAACTATTCTATTTAAGGGCTACTATGACCTGCCCAATTTATTTTGATTGTCTAAGGTTGAAAAATGAGTGCAAGACGTCAAATCGAATGCAAAAACTAACCAAATAAATTGAGTAACCCTTGCGGGCATTACATATTTTCGTCTCCACTAACAATTTCAACGACATTTTTGGAATAATTAAGGGAACTAGATCTATCTAAGGAAAAGTCTGAAATATTGGCATCACGTTTGCGAGAAAGAAATATGTTGACATCAGATGTACAGAGATCAACTCCAGCTATTTTCAAAGTATTACCATTTATCCATCTTCATAATAATCAAAACTCATTATTAAATTTTTAAAACTTCGCGATTTTTTGGACCGCTTGATTTACAACTCATATTTACCCGTCAATTAGTGCAATTAGTTTACGAGATAGAGAGTTCCCAAATCCAACCAGAAGTAAAAAAAAAAACTTAAGAGTGCAATGAAATTAAGACGGCATTTAACAAAATAAAATATTTGTGTAATAAATATTAAATATATAAATATTTTCCGCTATAATACTCGTTCTCGCTTAGCCAGTTATCCACTTTTGATTGGGCAGAAATTGATTCATCTTCATTGGCAAGCTGCAATTAGAACAAATTTTAAGATTAAATTAATAAATAATGTAAATAAATATAAATGTCTAGAAAAAAGGATATAAAGGATATAAATGTCTAGGAAAAAATATTAACATTTTTCACTTATTTTGCAAAAAAAAAATGGGCTTTTTATAAACGGTAAAATTTTGTTCTTATTTTGTTTTACCATTTATAGAAAGACCCTTTATTTTGCAAAATATGTGAAAAATGTTCATATTTTTTCTGTGACATACTGTATGTAAATGCACGCACAGTCACCAGCGAGAAAAAATTTGAGTAAAGCGCGCATTTTTTATACACACACATACATATGTGAGTTTAAGGTAGGCAAAGCATTGCTTCGACACCGGGTTTTACATATGTATTTACATATGTATGTCTTCACACCCAAGCCGAAAATTAGAAGAACGCATTAAACACCAAACTAACGTTTGCATGTACACACAGTCACAAAAGAGAAAAAATTTGAGTAATGCGCATTCTTACCCGCTTACATATACACACATTCATACAAAGAAACACACATACACCGCCGCAGCGATTACAACACTTTACACAATACACTTTACACTCACCTGCCAAATTCTCCACAACATGGTGCAGGTTGTTGCTTTCGCACCATAGTTCATCGGCCATTTCACATTTTTCTTCAGTTTTTCCAATTTTTTAACTTTTTTACTTTCACTCCACACTTTTGTTTCTTGAACTGCTTCTAGCAAGCGTCACACAAATAATGCAGGCAAGCCGAAAAGCGGTAAATGCTGCATGCAAAAAGGAGATCGAACAACAACGTGAGAAGTAAATAGAAGAAATTTGCTTTAGCTCTCAGTTTGTTCGCTCTCTCACACTCTCTCAATTGGTTGTTACGTACGAGTCGTACATAAAACAATCCTCTTCGGAATGATACAAGCCCACTCGTACTTAAAAATGTAATCCTGCTGTCGGTATCAAATCACACTTTTTAGGCTTACCAAATTCCCGGCATTTTTTTTCTGTGCTTTCAGTTTCATAGTTATCGATGAGAGAACACACGAAACTGTTTTACCATAACAGTTTGATGGCGATAATTTGTTCAGCTGTCAGCAGCTGAGCATAAGCGAAGCAACTAAATCTAAACTGTGTTCAATACCTAGTACTCGCAATGGTGTTTGTACACGGTTTTTTGGTCATAAAATGAAAACTAATGAATGTTTTTCAAAACTTCTTCTTTTATTCGGTCACTTAATGACTACAAATCGTAAAACAACTTATTCAAAATGGCCGCCTTGTGGCTTCCAGCAACGCACTGAAATTTTCCACTGCTCGGACAAGGGCGCGCTTCAAAGACTCAATATTTCGGTGTCGAGTAGAGCAAGCCATAGCCTCGAGAACGGACCACAGTTTGTAGGCCAATGGATTCAGGTCTGGGCTACCAGCAGGCCAATCATCCGTAGAAATGAAGTTCGGTACAAGGTTTTTCAGCGGAGTCTTGTTGAAAGGTTCACGGCTTGTTTGCAAATAATGTCGTATTGAGAGGTTTCACAATTGATACATTTTCGACGAAGTTTTGACTCGACAGCTCGCTGTTCTCACAGGAAGAAATACTATTTTGTTCAATTGATTATTAATATTCAAGTTAGAAAGTTTTTAAATATATTTGTTTCAGGAAGGTGCATTTACAAATGAACCGAACCATTTTTATTTGAAATTTTTGTTACTGCTTAGGTTGGTTTGATATTTTCC
>JBAMBO010004521.1:0-259436 GCA_037044535.1 Lordiphosa magnipectinata | reverse complement strand
GGTTTGGTTCACAGTAAAAAAAGCCGGAATTCCGGGTTCGAACCAGTTCGGATCAAAACCTGCGTGTGCTGCGTGTGACTTCTGGCTATTCAGAAAACCCAAGAGACCGCTCCGGCGACACCGTTTTGACTATATTGAGATGATAAAAGCAAAATCGCAAAAGGCTCTGAAGGGCACTTCGAAGGAGGACTTTGCCAAGTGCAATGATAACTGGAACTTTCGTTGGCATAACTGTATTGCAGCGGAAGGGTATTACTTTGCAGAGGGTGAAATAGATTTAGGGCCGATTTCACATCTCCTACGTAGCACTATTTGTCACATAAACTAACATATAACCAGTGTTTGGAAGTACCTAGGTACAAATACCTAGGTTCATACCTAGATACATATTTTGTGTAGCTTTTACCTTACCTCGGTATTTTCAAATTCGGGTACCTTTTACCTTACCAAGGTCTTAATTTTCATTTACCTTGTCAATAGGTAAGGTAATAGGTACTTTTCGTACGTGATTTTTTCGCTCCGATTACATAATAGTCGAGATGCTGCCGCGCTCTGCCATATTGAAAAGAAAAGTATCAGGGACCTGTTTGTGGCTCTGACTGGACGTCCGGTAAACATTCCCTGTTCAAAAACTATACGATCAATGTTAGATAACAGGAAGGCGGACCAATAGCCGAGTTCCCATTTTTACTTTCGTAAACATTTTTCGATTTTTAGACAAATTTTCCCAAAATCTTACGTTACACAAGTGAAAATGGGAGCACGGCTGTATAAGAAAACGAGAGCGTAAGTTAAAGTCGGCTCTAACCGACTTCGATATACCCGTTACTCATGCTTAGAAATGTTTAATAGCCATCCTGTGTGCCTGAGGTGAGACAGCCGAAAAGTATGCAACATTTTTTTAACTCGGCTATTTATCATCCGATCTTGATGAAAATTGGAGGGCTTATAGATGTTGCGAATATAAACTTAAGTTTTAAATGTATGTGGGGTTTGGTGACCTGTTTTTGATTTTAGTCAATGTTACAACTGGCTAGCTCAAGGTCTTTTTTGGTTGATTATAAGCCTTTTTATAACCAACACAAGACTTAACTAGTTACAGAAAATGTATCCAACTTTTGAAAAGCATTTAAAATGTACAGTTTTGGAGGAAACACGTGAAGGCCGAGTTTTTAGACTAGTCTGATTTAAAGGTAATAAAGCGGGATAGTTGAGCTGATGCTGAAATCATTTTTCTCAGGCACTTTAGATACGCATCAAACGCTTTGAACTTAGTTGTTACGAAATATGCTGAACACGCTTTACCAAACACATTATTCAAGCGGTTGTACAATTCTTCCTTAGGGAAAGCAACAGTAACTTGGAATGCTGTTAGCAGATCCATAGTAGAAGCAGATAAAGTTTACAACAGTTGCAGCACCAGATGGAACAGTTTTCATGACAGTATTCAACGAATTTTGGAACTAGACCTTCAAGCGAGGCAAAGACCTTTGCTAGGTTCTAAATAAAAACAACAAAATTGTAAAGTGTTTTAAAGATAGGCTTGTTAAAGGAATTACGGAAAATTTGGAAACTGTTGTCAATGAGAGTTCAACTTCAAAGAATTCTGAACACTTTTACGATACCAGAAATGGAAGATTGGATAAAACTGAGAATTGTTATGAAAATTATAATATTGATTTAGAAGTCTTAACTTACCGTGCCGATTATAGCAAATCTTTGGCATCTATCCTTAAGTATAACAATAATTGCAATGTTTTTTTGTGTAAGTATAATACCATTTTGCCTAGCTCTGCCCCTATTGAAAGAATTTTTAGCAGTAGAGACCAAATACCTAAGCCAAAAAGAAATAGAAAAGGTGACGAAATATTCAAAACTCTTCTTATATAAAACAGAATTCGGTCAAGCCCGACTATAACATACTCTGTAACCTTAACGTCGCAGCTCGCATTTGGTCACAGAGTTATACGCGCTCATCTCTAAGTTTCACTCTCTCTCTCTCTCTCTCTCTAAGATTGCCTTTCAATAGAATGCTGTGGTGATGGGTGGGGGGGTGGGGGGTGTTTACTGGCCGTTTTTTACTCATAACTTGAGTATCGTTCATCCGATCTTTATCATTCCTTCAGCAAATCGATAAATAATTTTAAGAACTAGATATCTCTAGAAAGTACGAACCATCTATCATCAAAACTGTAGGAGATATGACGGGGGCGTGAGGGGGCGTGGCAAAAATTGAAAATAAACTTGATCTGCGTGCAGACAATAGGAGTCTACATTTCAAATTTGGTTGCTCTAGCTCTTTGGTATATGGGAAACAATTTAATAATATAACATCATAAGACATTAAAATGTTCCATTTTTAAACCTTATATTTGCTAGATCTCAGAGACTAGAAGAGCTAGAGCAACCAAATTTGAAATGTAGACTCCTATTGTCTGCACGCAGATCAAGTTTATTTTCAATTTTTGCCACGCCCCCTCACGCCCCCGCAATTTGGAAAAAACGTCATATCTCCTACAGTTTTGATGATAGATGGTTCGTACTTTCTAGAGATATCTAGTTCTTAAAATTATTTATCGATTTGCTGAAGGAATGATAAAGATCGGATGAACGATACTCAAGTTATGAGCAAAAAACGATCAGTTAACACCCACCACCCACCCCACTCATAACCTAAGCATTGCGTTCAGCAGCAATCTTAGTGAGAGAGAGAGAGAGAGAGAGAGAGAGACGAGTTAAAAAATGTTGCATACTTTTCGGCTGACCCACCTCAGGCATACAGTAAGGCTATTAAACATTTGTTTCCATGAGTAACGGGTATATCGAAGTCGGTTAGAGCCGACTTTAACTTACGCTCTCGTTTTTATTAAATTTTAAGCCCGTACAGTTAATATTTATTACTGATATAAATTGATGAACCATGATTTTTAATTTAAAAGTACCTATTCTATACCTTTACCTTACCTAGGTACTGGAAATTCCGGATACCTTTTACCTTACCTAGGTATATTTTTTGACATTTACCTTGTACCTTACCTAGGTGAGAAAATTGGGTACCTTTCCAATCACCGCATATAACAGAGAAATTTGTAAGTTTATCTGACACATAGCAGCTATATGGAAGAAGAGAAATCGGCGCTTAGATAAATAAATAAAGATTTTGACCACATAAGATAATAATCAATAATTAAATAAGGTTGTTCCAATTTACATTCATGTTTTCTAAATTAGCCAACAACATAATTATTCCTGAACCCTCATTTCAAGCCAAACGTAGGTTTACCGACCTTCTGAACACGCTTTTCGTTAATTTCGATTAAGAGTCAAGAAAAACACATAAGCATTAATTGAAGCCAGTCGGTAAGACAGCAAACTTTATATTCTTAGGAACTAAAAAGCGCTTCTTATAAAATGGATGACATGAAAGCTCTTTGGAATACGAACAGTATTCCAAACCAATTTCATAATGAATACCTCAGCCTTAGAACTTCCGCAAATGTAAAGGATTCGCTAAATGAAAGAGATGAAGAAAATTCAAAAAATTAAATTTTGTTCTTAAATTTGCCAATTTTCTCTTTTTTAAATACTTTCATGTAAAGGCCTGTATCCAGCACCTAAAAGGTGCAAGGTCACTCTGATTAATCAGCTGTTAAGCACTGTTAATGATTTAAATTTAAATTAATGTAAAGAGAATAAAAATTATATTTTCCGGGGGAAGCATGCATCGCGGAGTAGGTGCTACTTTATGTTATATTAGAGGATGATAGGCCGATGGCTGAGCATGACACTTTGCGCCGTTGGCGCAAATCATTAATGCAGCATGTTGTTATCTGCACAACTTTAAAATGCTATAATCTCCAAAGTAGTATGACTTCTCGGTTAGTCGCCAATCAAATACAATAAATACATTCACATTAATATTAAGGATTTTGTCAACTGAGAGGGCAGATCAGTACCTGGGCCTTGGTCGATGGGCGAACAGCTGGACAATACCCGTTAATCGTTCAAAGAGTCAACACGATCGCTATGAGACCCGCAAAAGTTGCTCGAGTGCGACTTCTAGGATCAAGATTCCCATATACGGATACCGCGGTTAAATACCTTGGCTTGTCTCTGGACCGCCGCTTGACCAGGAAAGACTATGTGACTCGGGCAGTAGCTACGGTTGCAGCCTCGTAGTGGTATTTCGCTGCGATCCAAAATGATCATCTTGCTTTCCTGGAATAGGGGATCCCGGTATGGGGTACGGAATGCTCCACTGCCCTCAATAAATTAGAGTCTTTTATGTGAGGTCCCTGGCATGTGTGCATACAACTAAATACCACGATTTGGACGCTTGCCATTATAAGCCCAATTCAATATGTATGCATCCTGACCGACTGGCCCACTCGCATAGACTTGCATCTGATATGGCGACAAACAGGCTCAACCTACGACATCCCATCGACCTTTGTGTCCATGGAGGGCATTTCTTAGGCCGCCTCAGCAATATGGCATAAGTGTCCCCTTGGCTACATCCCCTACCAATCTCTGCACTCTGCTGGTTCCCCAGCATATCAAAAACAAAGATGCATTCCCCCCAAATTTTCGGTCATCACGTCCAAAATAATTGTAGCCAATATATTCATGAGCTGTGTATCAGCTGTTCTCTCGATCCACACGCACTATCGATAGGCCAACTATCGATAAGAAACTGTGGGTTTCGTTCATGTTGCTGGATACTCAAGCAACGAAAAGGTAAACTAAAAATTCCTGGCACAGTTTTTTTTATATGAAGTTTGCCAGGAATTTTTAGTTTCCGCGGTGCTGGATACCCGGCTTAAGACTTTTATTAAATAAATGAAACAAATATATTTTTCGAAGATAAATCAATGTGATTTCAAATAACATATGCGCCACATTTCTATTTCAGCCCTCCCTAAGAGTTACAGCCAAAATAACGTAAGCGCCTTAAAAAGCAAATTTGGCCAAAAGCAAACTAAAAATGTATTCATTATTTTTATGAATAAAATTGATATACATATGTATGTGCATAAGGTTTTTAGCTATTTCTCCCCCAGTCGGACCTAACACCATGAAAAATGCACATCTTTACAACTTCTTTTTCACCGAAGAAGTAGTTCCCAAAACTGAAAAGTTCCATTCGCTTTTATTATTAAAGAATGCTCTTTGGGTTGGTATTTTAGTATGGGTTTTTTGTTGTTGCTTTAAACTTCGAGAATCGTTCGGATTTCCCTTCCAATTTCTCTTTCTCAAAGAACACTTCCAGAAGTCCATTCGTCGGAAGGGAACATTCCATGCATGAGGCGTTCGCTGCGCAAAGAGTGTATGAATAACACGTTCTTTTGGAATCCATTTTGAATGGCATGAAGAAGAGCATACTAAATTGAAGTCTTACATTTTTTATTCCATTTTGCTTAATCCAAATCTCGAACAAAAATTGAAAAAAGAAAATTTTAAATATAATAATACAATAAGTTTTTAAATTGGGTCTGTGAAAACTACTATATTATATTATTATTCATATAATTCACACATCGGTTTAATTTCCAATAAAAGTAAACTCTGATTTTCAAAATTTTTAAGGCAATTCAAGCAAAACTTGTTAGAAAATTGAAGTCAAAGGAAATTAAAGAATACGACGGAAAAATGTTCATTTTGTCCCTTTGGTCCTCTTTATTTTGCCATCTTTCCCTTGGCTTGCTTCGTTTATCTCTGCATTCCGCATTTCTTCTTCCCATTGATAGGTGTCAACAGCACTGCCTAGAGAAGGGAACGTTTCATGTTATGGTGACTTAGACGGTAAGACGTGTGCTCGAACCATAGAGCTGAAGTTTTATTTTTTTATTTCCTCTTATTATCGTTTATGACTGACATTTTTCTGACCTCGTCCATAGTTTTGGGCTTTTTATTAAAAAACAAGAAAGAAAGTCGGTCAAGCCCGACTATAACATACTCTGTACCCTTAACGTCGCAGCTTGCATTTGCTCACGAGTTATACGCGCTCATCTTTAAGTTTCACTCTCTCTCTCTCTCTCACTAAGATTGCCGCTCAATAGAATGCTGTGGTGATGGGTGGGTGGGTGGTGGGTGTTTACTGGCCGTTTTTTGCTCATAACTTGAGTATTGTTCATCCGATCTTTATCATTCCTTGAGCAAATCGATAAATAATTTTGTTTACAAGGTATCTCTAGAAGGTACGAACGATCTATCTTCAAAACTGTAGGAGATATGACGTTTTTGCCAAATTGCGGGGGCGGGAGGGGGCGTGGCAAAAATTCAAAATAAACTTGATCTGCCTGCAAGTATAAGAAATATATGCCCCATACATGTCAAACCTCTATCTCTTACCATCTCTGAGATCTCTTCGTTCATACGGACGGACAGACGGACAGACGGACGGACGGACAGACGGACATGGCTATATCGAATCGGCTGTTGATGCTGATCAAGAATATATATACTTTATAGGGTCGGAAACGATTCCTTCTCCCTGTTACATACTTTTGCACAAACTTAATATACTCTATGTACCTTCGGTACAGAGTATAAAAACGAGAGCGTAAGTTAAAGTCGGCTCTAACCGAAAAGTATGAAAAATTTTTTTACTCGGCTATTTATCATCCGATCTTGATGAAAATTTCAGGGCTTATACATAGATATTGCAAATATAAATGTACGTTTTATTATTAAAATTGTGGGAGCTATTCAGCATTTTTTATTGTGGGGTCGGGGGTGGGCGTGGCAAAAATTTGAAATAAGCTTGATCTGCGTGCAGACAATAGGAGTCTAGATTTCAAATTTGGTTGCTCTAGCTCTTCTAGTCTCTGAGATCTAGGTGTTCATACAGACAGACGGACAGACGGACGGACGGACAGACGGACATGGCTATATCGACTCGACTGTTGATGCTGATCAAGAATATATATACTTTATATGGTCGGAAATGATTCCTTCTGCCTGTTACATACATTTGCACGACTTTTGTATATCCTTTTACTCTACGAGTAACGGGTATAACAAGAAGAAAGATTATAGATCCACCATCCTTTACCGGGATTCGAGCCGGAATATCAAAAAATACAAGACGGCAATCCTATCCACTCAGCCAACGGCTACACGGAAAAACGTGTATCTAAATTTCTATATCAGATAAGTACGATACTAAGTACTTTTAGCCGATACTTTGAATACTTCTAGTTATTCCACTTTTACGAGCGATTTTATAAACATACCCCAGGGCAACAAAAAGTTGGTAATTTTTTTCCTATGTGTTTTGTTGTTGTGTCGTAAACTTTGGAAGTTTACGCTTTTTGATTTACGCTTTTACGAGAGCTGGTGAATACCCTATATGTATAGGTTAAAGGTATCTGTTTTGAAAGACGAAAATCTCCTCTATATATTAAACAGTTTGTCCTGATTCACTGACTAATTGGCAATCAACGCAGAGCGCAAACGGTAAGAGATAGAAGGCTGAAATTTGGACAGGAGTTTCCATTAGTTATGAAAGTGCGTACTAGGACGAGGTTTCGGAAAATTCCAACCGGAAAAGCGTCGGAAAAGTTTGTATGGGGAAATTTTTTTTCATCCGATTGACTTGAAATTTGGTTTGTAAGCATGGTACGCGAAATAATTCGAGACGTGTTTTCCCGACTTTTGTTTCCGATTGGCTTGAAACTCGATTTGTAATGATAGAATACGAAATACTTTCAAATGTGATTTTCCAATAAAGGAAAATCCGCTCCCAGGCGTGAAAATTCCCGGAAATTTCTGTAGTCAAAAAATTATTTTTTATCCCAATTGACTTGAAACTCGATTTGTAATGACAAAATACGAAATAATTTGAAATGTGATTTTCCAATGTCGGAAAATCCTGAAATTATTTTTCATCCGATTGGCTTGAAACTCGATTTGTAATGATAGAATACAAAATACTTTGAAATGTGACTTTCCAATGTAGGAAAATCCGCTCCCAGGCGTGAGAGTTCCCGGAAAATTCTGCATGCATAAACTATTTTCATCTGATTGGCTTGAAACTCGATTTGTAAGGATATAATACGAAATGAAGTGAAATGGGGCGGTAACGATAACGATAACGATAGCGTTAAGGGAAACGGGAACGATAGCGATAGCGATAAGGGTAACGGGAACGGTAACGGAACGGTTACGGTGGGTGGGAATTGGAGGGAAGAGAAGGCGTCACGAATGATCACGCACGATAAAAATGCATATACTTATTGATTTAGCAATATACAACGCAGTAATGTATAAACTAAGGACCGTTTTCTCATGTTGGTGTTTTTGCAAATCTAGGTGGATTTGCTGCATTTGCTTTGCTCATGTTCAATGCTAACCATCTAGATGAATTTCGTAGCAATCTACTTCACCCTCATTGATTTTAAAACCATCTACATGCTTATGCAAATGAAGTATTTTTGTGTATCCGCGCATATGGTCACACTGGAAAATATTTGAAAACAAAAAACAACTGCTGCTAAAAACAGTAAAGTCTGAATTGTTATTAAGTAAACCAAAAATGAAAAATATTGGATGTGACTTTAATATACAAGAACACCTGCAGACATTGCTGAAACTACAGATGCGCATACTAATCCCTCAAGTTCATTGCTTAAGCAAAGTTCACACATCCAAATAATTTGGCAAAATTTTGATTAAAATAGTCATGATTGAAGATTTTACAGGATTTAAAACTAAAACTATGGTTCCATAAAAATAAATTGATCAAATATGGCCGGAAAGTTCCCCAATTTGGCCTATTTAGCTAAATTTTCATCAAAATTTTTCCAAAATTTTTGCCTGTGTAGACTTAGCTTTAGACATATTGCTTAATCTCCCATCATAGTAAGAAGTTTTTCCAAAACGGAGATCCTTGTCCTCCTCTGTAAAATGTTTGCTTTATTTTAAAAATTGTCGCACAATTGACATAACATAATTGACATAACGCAATTTTGACGCACATCAATAAACAGGCGAGTGCAGAGGTGCTGCCAACCTACTAGCCTTTCCAGACCTGCCGGTGTGACCGTGGCGCAAATGCCCAAATTGATAATCAACCTACATGAGACAACCAATTGCACAAAAACCACCTAGGTGCAAAATCTAGGTGGATCTCGATTTCAGCAGGAACATGAGAAAACGGCCCTAACACTTAAATAATAAAGAGTTAAATTTATATTTCATTCATTATTTTTGAAATAGTTCCATATTTATACACTTGAAAAGTGTATTATAATTTTGCCCAGGAGTTTGCAACGCATAGAAGAAATCATCTCCGACCAGATAAAGTACATATATTCTTGATCAGCATGGCGAGCTGAGTCGATTGAGCTTTGTCCGTCTGTCTGTCCGTCTGTCTGTTTCTACGCAAACTAGCCCCTCAGTTTTTAAGCTATCGAGCTGAAATCTTGCACAGAGTCTTTTTTTGGCTGCAGATGACTACTTCTTGTAGCTGCCATAGAGACTATCGCTCGAAAAATGGGTTTTCGTGAGAAAAACTTGTTTGTTTTCAATGTTAGCGTTCTTAAACTCAGTCATTATTAAAATTTAATGCTTTCAAATTGATCTGCGAAGTTCGGTCGAAATCGCTATCCTTTGTAGGGAGCTTTTTCAAGTGTATTAAAACTTCGGCACAGACGAAATTAGCTTTCCTTTCTCGTTTAATATAAAAACATAAGCTTATTAATATCTTAAAGGTATTTATACGTTTTTCAAAAATTGCAAAAACCCAGAAACATTTTGTATTGGAAAAATAAGTTTTAAAAATTTCGTGAATACTGCATTCACGATGATTGATTTTAGTTCACTCACGAAACACGCACGAATCACGGTTGCTCACTCACGAAACTTTGTGTTTGCACACGATCATGTCGTGACTCGTCGTGACACACCGCGACACGTTCAAATTCACGTCACTGGTGCATCTCTATTAAAAATTTAATCTTCTATTTAGAAGCTGCCCGGCTGATCAGAATTGATCAGAATGGTCAGAATTGATCAGAATTGATCTGAATGATCAGAATTGATCAGGATGATCAGAATTGATCATGAATTAATTGGTTGATTAATTGAATTAAAAATAATCCACGTAATTCCAGGTAGGTACCTCTACCGTTCTAAAATTGTTAAGAATTGTTCTAAAATGGTTACTAAAATTGACAGTATGACCAAATTACAAAAGAATGTCCTTCGATAAATCGCAAATTAAGAACTATCATGCTTAAAAGTGGCAGCAGTCATCCAGCAATGAATAAACAATTTTTTAGTAATGGACCCATAAATATTGCAACCGGCTTAGTGGGACAGCTTGAGATAGGAAGATTTCCAGCTGACGGTGGAATAAGCTAAGAAAGTTTTTACGGATCATCTTTGACAGTTATAAACTCAAAATTACACAAATCCCTAAAATATATCCTCTTAGGAAAAAAATCATTTTTGTGAGGCCGCTAAAAAAAACGAGAAAATAAAGCTAACTTCGTCTGTGCCGAAGATTTAATACACTTGAAAAAGCTCGCTCCAAAGGAAAGCGATTTCGACCGAACTTCGCAGATCAGTTTGAAAACATTAAATTTTAATAATGACCGAGTTAATGAACGCGAACATTGAAAACAAACAAGTTTTTCTTACAAAAACCCATTTTTTCGGGCGATAGTGTCTATGGCAGCTACAAGAAGTAATCATCCATCAAAAGAAGACTCTGTGTAAGATTTCAGCTCGATAGCTTAAAAACTGAGGGGCTAGTTTGCGTAGAAACAGACAGACGGACAGACAGACGGACAAAGCTCAATCGACTCAGCTCGTCATGCTGATCAAGAATATACCTATGTACTTTATCTGGTCGGAGATGATTCCTTCTATGCGTTGCAAACTCCTGGGCAAATTTATAATACACTTTTAAAGTGTATTAAAATATGATGAATTAAAAGTTACCAGGAACCAGAAACATAACTTTCACATAGCACGCATCTGCTAAAAATGGTCCAACATTATCCTCCCTTCTTAAAATTTACTGATTATAAACATTCCCTACTTATAAAACAACTAATAAATTTTAATAATAAAAAGTTGCCACTCCAGCTGCCGTTCTAGTTTGAATTTACATTTCCAACAAACAAGACAACAAACGTGTAAAATGTCAAACAATCTAGTTCAAATATTCGGGCAATGTACTTGATAATATATTTTATTTAAGAATCGTGCAAATTTGCCCCGAAACCCAACTTGTGCAAAAATAATGTAAAACTAACAGGTATCTTAATTTCCCTTATTCGAATTTAGCGCATTCTGTGAGTATTTTCGATTAACTGGCGCCGCTGGGAAATTTAAGGGAAATTTCTAAAAAATAGTCCAGTGTGGTGCAATCTCGATGTCTGCATGTAACAAGGTCACACTGACAGTTTTGAACAAATTTCCCTCACACAGACACGAGTCCCGTGTATGTGTGTGTTGTTTCTATTTAATTATTAACAAATAAACATTGCCCAAGCTGTTACTGATAATTGGCGACGTGTCTGCTGCATCTAATCTGTGCCCGCGAGAGCGATTGACCACTAATACTAATTGTACCCGCGTCGCAATACGACGAAGAGCAAAGACGAAAGCGAAACAAAAACGAAGAGAAAAGCAACTGCAGAAGAGTGGAAGCGTAGGAGGGCAAATGGCTGGCTCTGCGCTGCGTCGCCTGATGGCGGAATACAAACGTAAGTCAAAGACTTGGCTACTAACTGTTCCACCAACTGTTGTTTATGCCCTTGTGCTACTGCAGAGTTAACCTTGGACCCGCCCGAGGGCATTGTGGCTGGACCCATCAGCGAAGACAATTTCTTTGAATGGGAGGCGCTCATTGCGTGAGTGACAGTGACCCAGCAATCTTTGCTGGCCCAGGGCCGTCCAGAACACTTATTTCTCTATCTCCCTCTCTCTCTCTCTCTCTCTCTCTCTTTCTTTTGCATATGATTGACGCTTTTGTACTTTGCCAGTGGACCCGAGGGCACTTGCTTCGAGGGAGGCGTGTTTCCAGCGCGACTGGTCTTTCCACCCGACTACCCACTGAGTCCGCCAAAAATGAAATTCACTTGTGATATGTTCCATCCCAACATCTTTGCCGATGGACGAGTTTGCATATCAATTTTACACGCACCCGGCGATGATCCCATGGGGTATGAACTGTCAGCGGAACGCTGGAGTCCTGTGCAAAGTGTAGAGAAAATATTGCTGAGCGTGGTCAGCATGCTGGCGGGTAAGTAATATGGTTACGGGGCACTACTAAATCCCATGCTGACCCCACCTTGCACTTTTCAGAGCCCAACGATGAGAGTGGAGCCAATGTGGATGCTGCCATTATGTGGCGCGAACGGAGAGAAGAGTTTAATAATATTGCGCGACGGTTGGTACGCAAAACACTCGGATTGCCAACATAGACTCGGACTACCCACCAACACCAATAACCTCTGCAAACCAACACTCAACCACAATCAGCCCCTAAAGACAAACCAAACCAAGACAGAACCTAGCTATAAAATTGACTGCCCGCCACCCACACACAGGCAGCAGTTGGTTCCCAACTTTTTGATTAGTATTGTGCACTTGGAAGATGCGATGGAAGATCACAGACACCTCCTACTCCGTTTTCACTGCTCAATGTTGTTTTCTCCTTAATGATGATAAGTTTTTGATTTGATATTCAACTCGGCTTGAGCTTAGCAATAAAACTCTAAGTTGGCGCTTAAGCAAGCGGATCAGAAAGATTCAACTCGGCAACTAGTTTACAATGCTGCCGTCCAAGTTCCTAATTTGGTTGAAGCTCAACATGGCCGATTGCAGTCCCAAGTAGAAGACTGAAAGCTGGACTTCCCCCCTCTGAATTACAAATTTTAGATAATCTTTCGTCACCCCATCAAACTTTGTGTTCACCTTACCGTCTGCTAGGTGTCTCTAAGGGCGAGTTAACACTGATTGCGACAGTTGCAGAATTGGCCCACCGCTTGAATTTTCATTTGCATACTTTAGAAATTCTCTGGAATAAATGGCAGCCTGATTAAAGGAGACGTAAATAAGAAGTGATTGCATTTAATTTTGTACATATATACTATATGGGGAATAGCTGAATATATGGGAACCTGATTAACCCAATCAATTTGATACAACAGCACATTTAACAAATTCGAATTCGACAATTTTTGTCGAAAGTGAAAACCGGAACAGGCCTGTATATAAAGTATGTGCCAGAGTGCAGATTTTTTCTTAACTTGATTGAAAGTTTCAAACTAATAGTTGATCAACTTAACTTTTTAGAATGATTTTAAGTCTAAATATGAAACTATTTAGTTGGTTCGGTGAAGTTTATTTTATTCATGACTAAAAATCAACTTTAATAAATTGAATTTTATTAAATATTCAACTTGACTAAATTCAACTATTGCAAAGTTGATTTTACTAGTATACGATTTTTAGTTAAGAACGCGAGGCTTAAAACTATATTAGTTACCAGTGATTGGAAAGGTACTAATTTTCTTACCTAGGTAAGGTACTCCGTACTAGGTAAGGTAAAAGGTATACGAAATTTCCAGTACCTAGGTAAAGGTACAAAAAAGGTACTTTTTAAATGCCTTTACAAGCATGGTTAATCCAACACCACCTATCCGAAAATGTCGTGAACTGAATGACGTGAACTATCCAAACAAAACTTTGAGGTTTCATCGAAATTTCTACAATAGTAAACGGAAAAGAACAAAAGATTCTCAGGAATCAGTACAACAAATCTGTGTTCCGAGACTCCCAAATTTCGACAGGGACATACATTTTTTTTAGTTTTAAGTCAAAAAAAATATTTTTTTTTCTTTCCGACTAGGTTAAAATTCCTATTATTTGAATTTTTGACATAATTTACAATATATATTTTTAAACATGAACATTAATCATTAAGTTCCACATTCGCGTCACAAGCAGCTCTCGAACTTCCGACTCCATAAAACGAGTCAAGTGTCCTCTGGGTAGCCACGGACTCCGGTTCGTGGTGAGCTTATTGTGAGAAGGCGAATCAAGAAGCCGAATTGGCCTTAGTGCGTCTTCGGTTAGTAGGCTGAAAATCGCGGAAGCTTGATTACTATAGGGCCTGGACTATAAGATGGCACCCCCATCACCAGGATAGGGGAGTAGGGCCAGCGACCCAACTCTCTGAGCAAACCCTAGCTACCGAAACATCAACCCAGCCTCGGATACAAACCCCCCCCCCCCTGATGACGACCTTTAAATATCGAACAAGGACAACTCTAGGATTCTGGAACGTCAGAATTTTGATTACTTGATGACAGAAGCCAATTGGACAACAGCAACGCCACATATTTGCTACTTGAAGCCGAATTCTGCAGATATAGTATGGTACTCCATTCTTGGAGTAGGCGAAACCCGATGGACAGGCAGCGCCGAGTATGTTTCCCCCACAGGAAAATCAAAGATGATCTACTCTGGAAAAAATGTTGGAGAAAGCCGTGAGTCCGGAATAGGATTGATGATGTCCCACTCTGCTCACGAAAGTATGTTAGACTGGGAGGCAGTGTCTGAGCGGATAATATACGCCAGATACAGAAGCAAGGGGCAGAATATCAGCATCCTGCAAACATATGCTCCAACGGAGCAAGCTTCCCAAGAAGACAAGGACGACTTTTACACCCGTTTAGACGGGGCTTACAAGAAAATCCCCCCTGGAGATATCATCATCGTGATGGGAGACCTTAACGCAAAAGTCGGATCTTGTAACAACAGCCTAAACCATATAATGGGAAAGCACGGAGTCCGTTTTGCAGAATTTTGCTCAGCAAACCAACTGGTAATTGGCGGAACAATATTCCAGCATAAAACCGCACACAAAGTGTCCTGGGTGTCGCCCTCCGGGGAATACCTGAATCAAATAGACCACCTGGCTATATCGCGCCGTTTTCGTGGGTGTCTAATGGATGTGCGCAACAAAAGAGGAGCGGACATAGGTAACTCCTACGACCATCATCTAATGGTAGCGGTCATCCGTCTTAGGACGTCTGCGATTGCTAAATCTGAAAATGCGAAACCAAAGGCGAAATACTTCACCGACCGACTGAAGCAAACGGCAGTTAAGGACAGCTTTAAGGATGCGCTTAATCAGAGGGCAGGATCAGTGGTGCTGAATGATAGCGCTGCAGCAGATGAGAAATGGAGCGAAGTCAAGGAAATTTACCTAGATGTTGGCGACAGCATAATTGGTAAAGTCCCTAGAGGTCACCGCCCTTGGATGAGCGAATGGACATGGGCCCTAATAGGGCAACGTGCGGAAATTAGGCAGAAACTGCAGAATCCGAACCCACCACAACATTTAACGGCTATGAATGAAGAATACCGTGCCAAGAACCGCGAGATTAAAAGAAGCGTGCGCCGGGACAAAAGCAGCCGCATCAACAATCTCGCAGAAAAAGCGGAAAATGCAACAGCAAACGGCGATCTGAAAACGGTGTTAATGGCGACCAAAGAAATAGCAGATAAAAAGACAAATGCGGAGCGCCCAATTAAGGACACAGATGGAAAGTACCTAACGACTGGAAAGGATCAATTGATCAGATGGAGATCCCACTTTGCAGCAGTCCTTAACTGTGAGGTATCTACGGCCGCATCTCGACTTTTTACCGAGCTGCCACTGATTTCAAGCCACCACAGAATAAGGACTTCAGCACCCACAAAACTCGAAATCCTCACGGCCATCCAATCGCTGCCCGACAACAAAGCAGCCGGGGTGGACGGCATACCAGCGGAGTTCTTCAAATACCAGCCGACAACCGCTGTGGATTTTCTGTGCCCGGTAATAAAACGGGCGTGGGAAACTGAGGAGATTCCCTCGGAATGGTTTGAGGGCATCCTGGTGAAAATCCCCAAAAAGGGCGACCTGCGCGAATGCGACAACTGGCGTGGAATCTGTGTGCTGCCAACCATCTCGAAGCTCATAGCCAAAATAGTTCTGGATCGCCTGAGAGACACCGTTATGGACACCATAGGCGATGAGCAAGCAGGATTTAGAAAGGGCTCGTCGTGCACGGACTACATAAACACTGTGCGCATCTTGATTGAGCAATGCACCGAGTACAGATCAGACCTGCACATGGCCTTTGTGGACTTCGCCAAGGCCTTCGACAGCGTAAGCAGGGAGTGCATATGGCACGGGTTGCGAAGGAGAGGGATACCGGAAAAACTTATTTCCCTCATCAGAACGACATACGACAGCGCCCAGTGTAGAGTGCTTCACGGTGGAATGCTCTCGCAGCCTTTTCCAGTCCTGAGTGGTGTTCTGCAGGGATGTGCTCTGTCGCCCATTCTGTTTATAATGGTGGTTGCAGACGTGTTCGCTACAATGCGACCTGCCCCCAACAACAGCGGCATAAAGTGGTCAATGACAACAACACTGCGGCATCTGGACTATGCAGACGATATATGCCTCCTGGCAAATAGGCTAAGCGACCTGGCAAACACGTTAGCCGACTTGGACACTTCAGCTAAAGCGGCAGGCCTCAAAATCAATACGGCTAAGACGAAACACTCCGTATCCGTTCCGGACAATCCCAGGCTCTGGTTTTGGACGAACAGCCAATTGAGCAAGTTCAGCAAGTCAGCTACCTGGGTAGCGTAGTCGCTGTTGATGGAGGGACGGAACTGGATGTGGATTCGCGGCTGCAAAAGGCTAAAGGTGCCTTTGGGATGCTGTCAGCTGTTTAGCGATGCTCGTCATATCCACGCTGGCTCAAAATCAGGATCTTCAAGTCCAACGTAATGCCAGTGCTCCTATACAGTTCTTCCACCTGGAAAATTACAACTTCCATATTGTCAAAACTCCAAACAATTGTGAACCGTTGCCTGCTTCGCATATTCTGCATTTTCTGGCCTGACAGAATACGGAATTCCGAGCTACTCAGACGAGCGAATATGGAGAGTGTCGACACAATAATACGCAGAATGAAATGGAGCTGGATAGGACACGTTGCGGAAAAATAACAACAACATCGCAAGGAAGGCAATGGAGTGGAACCCGTTGGACGGAGTCGGGCGGACACCAGGCAGACCCAAAGAAACTTGGAGGAGGACTGTCGGTAGAGAGACGGAACGCATCGGGAAAAGTTGGGGAGAACTCAAAGCGACAGCTAACAACAGAGTTCGCTGGAGAGGAGTTGTTGATGCCCTATGTCCCACTCGGGATTGGAACTACAAGAAGAAGAAGAAAGCGATATGGCCAAGTTTTTAAAACTTCTTAAATAGTAAAATTAGCGTCCTAATTATTTAAGCTGATAGCAAAGTCTACTGGTGATAGGGTCCTAGAATATAATTTGGTTTGTTGTGTGTTAAATAAAATGCTGTCATTTATTATCAACTCTGAATAGCAATCGCATTTTGAAACCATTCAAAAGATAGTTCATGTACCTTATTTCCATGCTAGTTGTGCGACAGCTTTCTGTATTTCCTTGACTTAAAGCGTCTTAAGGATCAAAACAATAATTAGCTCAAGATTATGTTATTATACCCTTGTAGAGGGTATATTAAAATTGTCGAGATGTTTGTAACGCATAGAAGGAAGCATCTCCGACCACATAAAGTATATATATTCTTGATCAGCATGACGAGCTGAGTTGATATAGCCATGTCCGTCGGTCCGTCTATCCGTCTGTTTCTATGCTATCTCCTCCGTCAGTTTTAAAGCTATCTTAACCAAACTTTGCACGAAGTCTTTTGGTACAAATACGCTGCACATTTGTTGGAACCGGCCAGATCGGATGACTATAGCATATAGCTGCCACAGGAACCATCAGTCGAAAATGTTATTTTAGTGACAAAAACTTTTTTGTCTTCAACGCAAACGTCCCCAAACCTCGTATTTATAAGTTTTCTATGCTTTCACATAATTCCACCAAGTTTGATAGGACAACTATATAGTATAGCTGGCATAGAAATTGGGTGTAGAAAATGTATATAGGAGGCCTTGTCACAAATGTGTACATTTGGCCGAATGTACATATTTGTGTCTACTAATTTATATAAATCATACAAGCTACAAGGGTATAAAAACTTCGGTCGAGCCGAAGTTAGCTTTCCTCTATTTTTTTCTTTCAATTCATTCATAAATAAAAAAGAAATTTTATAAAAAAATTGTAAAAAAAGAGGCTCGCTTTTTGAATAATAAAAAAATAAGCATAATTATTCAATTTTCAATAAAACAATCAAACAAACGAATTATTTTTTGAATAATTAAATAAAAATCAAAAGTTAACAATTATTTATGAAGTAAATTATAAAAATTGAAAAATAATGCTTAAGTTGTACTGTGTATCATAAAACTCATGATGCTCACGGTTCCTGAGAAAAAGACGTTCGAAGTATCAATTGAAGAAGAAAAATATTTCAAAGAAAAATCCAACAGAATTATGTATTTTTAAGAAAAAATTCTTGTTAAGCATAGTTTGCATTTGACTATGGAAGATGCCAAAGTGTGAACCGCTTTAAGCGAATCATCTGCGGCTAAATGTTTTTTATGTGGAGCAAAACCAGCAGAGATGAACAATTTGGAAAAATGCTTTAACAAAGAAGTACACGGTAGCCTCTGCCAGCTCATTGAAGTTGGGAAGATCGCTCACGATTGAATTGTGGAAATTCATGAAATAGCTATACGATCATCCAGCCTCCTTTGTGGTGTTGTGCGAGTCTTGTTTTAGAAATGTTATAAACAAAATCATAGCATATTGACCTAGAGCCTGCTAAAAAGTTCTATGATTGATAATCCAAAGGTAACTAAAGCAGTAACAATTTTTATCTGGTTTTGGTTTGGCTTATCTCAACTTCATTCTTATATACGTTTTTATACCCTTGCACAGGGTATTATAATTTGGCCCAGAAGTTTGCAACGCATAGAAATATTCATTTCCGACCCCATAAACTATATATATTCTTGATCAGGGCGACGAGCTGAGTCGATTGAGCTTTGTCTGTCCGCCCGTCTGTCTGTCCGTCTGTTTCTACGCAAACTTCTTCTTCTTCTTTATTGGCCCGATGTTGCATCACAACCGCTTGACGGTCTTGGCCTCTGCAATGAATGCCCTCCACTCGCTTCTGCATTGTGCGAGCTGGCACCAGTTGTTCACACCAAGGTTGGAAATGTCTTTCCGCACTTGATCATCCCATCTTAGTGGTGGGCGACCCCTCCTGCCTTGTCCTCCAAAGTCAGCCGCCTTCGCTTTGTATGTCTTTTTTACTGGAGCTTCTTCATCCATCCGGATGACATGTCCTAACCAGCGCAGGCGCTGTTGCTTTATGCGCTTGACTAGACTGATGTCCTTATAGAGCTCATACAGTTCATGATTCATTCGAATGCGGTATCCATCGCCAACTTTTAAAGGTCCATATATCCTCCGAAGGATTTTTCGCTCGAAAACGCCAATCCGCCTCCTCATCCGCTGCTGTCATTGTCCATGCTTCTGCGCCGTATTGCAGGACTGGGATGATGAGCGACTTGTATAGCGCAATTTCGAGAAAAGGCTCTGCTCTTGAACTCCCTACTGAGCCCGTAGTAGCATCGGTTTCCAAGAGTAATTCTTCTTCGGATCTCCAGACTGATGTTGTTGTCGCCGGTAATCATCGTCCCGAGGTAGACAAAATCCTCTACAACCTCAAAGTTGTACTCCCCCATAGTAACAAATTGTCCAAGACGCGTAGACTTCTTGTCCGTGGATACTAGGTATTTTGTCTTGTCCTCGTTTACCGCTAAGCCCATAAGTTTAGACTGTTTCTCAATCTCTGAAAACGCCCTGCTTACCGCCCGTTCGTTTTTGCCGATAATGTCAATATCATCGGCGTATGCGAGTAGCATTAGATCTTTATAAAGAAATGAGCCCGATCTGTTGGCATTTGGGCACTGGCGCAGTATATACTCCATCAGTAGATTAAAGAAGTCACACGATAGGGTGTCACCCTGGCCTAAAACCTCTCTTGGTATCAAATGGTTCGGAGAGGTTCTTTCCTATTTTGACGGAGCTTCGAGTGCTTCTCAACGTCATCATGCAAAGTCGAACGTACTTTGCTGGTATACCAAAGGTAGACAGGGCTTCAAAGAACCTTGACCTTATCGGTGTGTCAAAGGCTGATTTATAATCAACAAAAAGATGGTTGGTTTTGATATTTCTCTCATAGGTCTTCTCCAGGGTTTGTCGTAATGTGAATATCTGGTCTGTGGTGGATTTACCAGGTCTGAAGCCACACTGATAAGGTCCGATCAGTGTGCTAATAAGGGGCTTTAGACGTTCACAAATAATGCACGACAGAATCTTATATGCGATGGGAAGGAGACTGATCCCGCGGTAGTTGGCGCAAACTGCAGGGTCTCCTTTTTTAAAAAGTGGGCAAATTACACTTAGACTCCAATCTTCAGGCATGCTCTCGTCGGACCATATTCTGCTGATGAGTTGGTGCATGCACCTTACCAACTCCTCGCCTCCAGCCTTAAACAGGTTCAGCTGGCAGGTCATCTGCACCTGCTGATTTGTTGTTCTTAAGCCTTTTTATGGCTACACAGACTTCGTGATGGTCCGGTGGGTCTATCTCTATGTTGTCGATTGGTGGTGTCGCTACTACTCCAGAGGCGGTATTGTGTTCGCTGTCGCCTCCCAGCAGGTTGGCGAAATAGCTTCTCCATTTGTCTAGCGCCACTTGCGGATCTGTGACCAGATTTCCATTTTCGTCCTTGCATTGTGTGACTCCGGGTTTGAAACCTTCGATAAGTCGTCTAATCTTTCGATAGAATTTTCGAGTCTCACCCATGCCGAATAGCATCTCGACTTCCTCACGCATGCGCCTCTCTCGCTCATTCGTTTTCCTTCTGAAAAGGCGCTTCTCCTCTCTCCTTTTCTTCCGGTATTGCTCTTTAACAGCCCGCGTTGCTCCCGACTGCAGAGTTCTCCTGTAGGCAGCGTCTTTCTCTGCAGTAGCGTCGCGGCACTCCTCATCATACCAAGTCTGCTTTCGAGGCTGCTCGGCGTATCCGAGTATCTCCTTGGCAGCCGTACTCATGGAGTGTGATATATGATTCCACTGTTCGCTTACATCAGAAGGGAATGGTGAGTTTTCCCTGAGCAGTTGGGTGAGTTTAGCTGTGTAGGCTTCAGAGGTCCGTTGTGATTGCAGCTTATCGACATTTAGCTTTCGACGTGCACTAGTACGTGAGGCATGTGCCACACTGAGCCGCGTGCGCACTTTGGCTGCAACAAGGTGGTGATCCGAGTCTATGTTGGCACCTCGAATCACACGCACATCTAGAACACTCGATGAGTGCCTTCCGTCGATCACAACATGATCAATCTGATTTCGCGTTAGTTGATCAGGGGACTTCCAGGTCGCCTTATGGATGTCGCGATGTTTAAACCTGGTACTACTTATGACCATGTTCCTCCCCGCGGCAAAATCTATTAGCCTCTCTCCATTAGCGGAGGTTGTTTCATGAAGGCTAAATCGGCCGACTGTCGAGCCAAAAACTCCTTCTCTCCCAATTTTAGCGTTAAAGTCGCCAAGCACGATCTTTATGTCGTGATCGGGGCAGCGCTCATATAATTGTTCCAGGCGCTCATAGAATTCGTCTTTTATCGAAGCGTTCTTGTCTTCCGTTGGGGCGTGTGCACAGATAAGACTAATATTAAAATATTTAGCCTTAAGTCTGAGTGCGGCTAGTCGCATGTCCACTGGTGTGAAACTGATGACAGCGCGACGCAGTCTTGCACTGACTGCAAAGCCGCATCCAAACTCATGCTTGGAAGCATGTCCGCTGTAGTAGATCTCCCAGGGTGCATTGGTTGTTGATGTTCTTTTCACCATGCTCCCCTGTCCAATCCATCGCATTTCCTGAAGTGCGGTAACGTCCGATGAATATTTCTCAAGGACATTCACCAACTGGATATCAGCACCTTCTCTGTTGAGAGTGCGAACATTCCAGGTGCATATCCTCAAATCGTGGTCCTTAAAACGTTTGCGTGGGTCGTCGTCAGAGGGGGTCCGTATCCGAGGCATTGTTGTCGCAGTTTTCATTGGTAGAGTTTTTTTTGACGGCGGTGGGGTACCAAACCCGACGCACCAACCCTATATATTGTACCCTGTAGGGAGGGCTCGCCGCTCACGTTAGCCAGAAGCTTTGCGGATGCAAAGCGTTCTGTTTACAGTGGTCACCAACGAGGAGGTGTGAGTCGACTTGAGACGCAGTAAGCCAGGATCGCGCTGGGTTCGCCAAGTTGAACCGATCAGCCGCTTTACCTCACTACATACGCCCCCATTAGGTCCAGAAAAACTATGACTAGAAATTTCTGGGCGACCACCTACGCAAACTAGTCTCTCAGTTTTAAAGCTATCGAGCTGAAATTTTGCACAGAGTCTTCTTTTTACTGAACGCTGCTAATATGTCGGAACCGACCGGATCGGATGACTATATCTTATAGCTGCCATAGGAACCATCGGTCAAAAAATGGGTCTTAGTGAGAAACTCTTTTTGTTTTCTATGTTAGCGTTCTTAAACTCGGCCATTATTAATATTATAGGCTTTCAGACAGATTTGTAAATTTTGGTCAAGATCGGATGACTAGATCTTATAGCTCGCCATAGGAACCATCGATCAAAAAATGGGTCTTAGTGAGAAAAACTTTTTTGTTTTCAAGTAAATCGTTCTTAAGGTCGGTGATTCTTAATACTACACGCTTTCAAACAAATTTGAAAGAGTTGATCGATATGGTTGCCATAGGACCGATCGGTCGAAAATGAGTCTTAGTGAGAACAATTTTTCTGTTTTAAATTTTATCTTCCTTAAACTCGGCGATTGTTAATTTGATATGTTTTCAAAAAGATTCGCGAAATATGGTCGAAATCAGATGTTTATCTGTCGGAAAATAGATTTTAGTTAAAATTTTTTTTCATTTTTATGTAAGCGTTCTTAAACTCTGACATTTCAAAAACAGCATTTGCAAGGGTATAAAAACTTCGGCACAGACGAAGTTAGCTTCTCGTTTTAATACTTTTTGTATGTCAAGCATGTCAAGAAAGTGTTTAGACCAGGGACCGAACAAAATACTCCTTTTTATATATAGTCAAAACTTTTGACACAGCAATTTATTTTATTCTGATTTTGTATCCGTTCTAAGAACTAGTTTGCCAAAGAAAGTAGCCAAATCTAACTAGTTTTAATATTTAAAAATATATAAAACAAATAAAATCCATATTTTAAAGTGTCAAGAAAGTGTTTTGACAAATGTCAAAAGTACAGAAGCTCAAATGGAAAATAAATCAAAAAGACAAGTTTGTCACGATGAACCCGAATCTGGGTATGGAAACTAGAAAATGGCTAATTTGACCCCTTTGGTAAATTCGAATCTTATTATTTTCCTTATTTTTGATATTTTTTGATCGGTTATGCTTGGGAGGGAGGGGTGAATGTCCCATTATATTTATCTCAATACCACATTTTTTTAAAAATTATTTTTTAAAAGCCTTGGGGAATATTTTAAACTTCTACCTGCATTAGAAGTAGTTTTGGCCACACTTCCATACAAGAAGAACCAGTGTGCAATAGAGCTTACGCTCGTCCACCAGAAGTATCACCGCCACCACCGCTGCAAACACCGCCACCACCAGAACCATTACAAATACCGCCACCACCAGAACAAAGCTGACCCATATGCCAGAAAAATATCCGAGATCGGTATATGCATAGCCATATTGGATCTGAGCATGTGGGGCAGTCAATAGTTTGTCCAGGGTGCGCCAAACCGTTCCGAAATTGGCGATATTTTCTGAAACGGAAATGCTGCACCGACAACACCCAGTGTCCCCGAAAAAAGTCCAGACAAAGTGTAGACACGAGAGTGCCACACTATGTGTCAAGGCACTTCCCTGAGGGACGCCAAAAAGAGGAGTTGAGGGAGTGGGTTAAAAAGTAAGTATTAAAATCTTGTATTTTATATTTAATAATTTAATAATCAACATATGTTCATTTATCCCACAGGCCGGGCCCACCTACCACCCCCACACAATAATTGCCAGCCAAAAATGGACAAAGAAGAGCGACTGGTTATTCGGCCACGTAAGTAACACTTTAATTTGCCATAATTTCTCTAGAGTAATTTCTAATTTAATTTAATTTCTTTTTAATGTAATTTCTCCTAAAGCAAAAAAATCCTTCGGGACACATAGTGTGGCACTCTCGTGTCTATACTTTGTCTTCTGGCAACATTGGGGACACAGGGAGGTGTCGGTGCAGCCACTGGCGAGGAGTGTGTGGATACAGTACTGGAGTTCTTAGTGGATTGGTAAGTTGAATCTTAGAGTGGTAAATCGTAGTAAATTCATGCAATCCATTAGCTCTGCCAATGCTACGCCTGAATTTGAGGGCAGAGGCGGCTCAGATTTGGCTCAGGAGTTGGTGCTGTCCCTGCAGAATGCCTACGAATCCCCTTTGGCCTTTGATTATCGCACTCTGTGTCTCATACCTGGTCAGCAATGCTGGAAACTTTACATAGACATACTGGTGGGTGTTGTAAGATACTTCAATTTGTCAACCAGTTTTATATGCCCCTTTTCCTTGGTAGATCTTGGAGTGCGGTGGCAATCTGCATGATGCAGTTTCTTTGGCTGCCAAGGCGGCTTTGTTTAACACCAAATTGCCTAGGGTTACAGCCACTCTTCTCGATGCGGGCATACGGATCTCATTATATAAGATAATCCCTATTATTGTACCAGATTAGGCATTGATACGGTACCTTTGCTGGTGACTGTGTGCAAGATAGGCGACTATTGTTTGGTGGACCCTTCAGCCGAGGAGGAGGTATGCAGCACTTGCAGCATGGTGGTGGCTGTGTCCTATTTCGGGGTTTCATACCAAACACCAATTCGGGCTAGCTATTGAAAACCAATGGAGGACATGCGGATGAGGTGACCGATACCGCAGGCAGCTGTGACAGTAGCTACATCGTATCAGCCAGTCTGGTTAAAAGTATTATATACTGGGATGTGTCCACAGGTTGGTATATACCCAAAAATTACTCCAGCTTTATTTCCCAGTTTCTATTTTGTAGGTGCACCTGTTCCCCGCCTGCGTTCTCATGCCGGCGGTGTGCGTTGTGTCTACTTCAATGAAGATTCCTCTATTGCCATTTCCGGTGGACGTGACAATGCCGTCATGTGCTGGGATATACGTACGCGCCGTTTAGACCCCGTCCAGGTGATGAAAGAGGCCAAGGATTGCATTACCAGCGTTTTAACGAATCAAGACAAGATCTATGCCTCGTCGTTGGACGGTTGTGTGAGGCATTATGATATACGTATGGGTGAATTAACCTGCGACAAGCTGGGTGAACCCATTACATATCTAGCTCAGACCAAGGATGAACAATGCCTGGGTGTCAGGATAGTGTTGTACGTTTGCTAGACTGTGAAACAGGAGATTTACTAGCGGAATACAAAGGCCACAACGCAGACGATTATCACATTGAATGCGGCATATTGGCCAATGATGCGCATATTGTGGCCGGTTGAAGTGAAGGCATGGCCTGGGTATTGCAACGCATACGCATAAGTAAGATATTACATTTTAAAGTTTATTTTTATTAATTATATTTTGATAATTTTACATTTTATTCTTTTTAGGTGACAATTTCGGAGTTGTACATTCATTGGCCAAGCCTCTAAGCGACAGGAACTGCTATTTGCCAGACGTAGAGATTTGTATATGTTCTCAACCGATATACAAATTGAGGAGGAACAATTGTAGTTTATTTAGATGTAAAGATTAGATTAATTTCCACCCCCCACTACGAACTGAATAATACACTGTTCAAAATGTTCGATTGACCAACTTTTGTTATTCCAACATTTTGTGTTGTTAATTTTACTTAAATTGAATTGAAACTATTGAAACTGAGTAGTGTGAAATTTGTTAATGTTTTAATGCTATCCACCATTTCTTCTGTGTGTTTGGTATGAAAATTGATTTAATTTGTTCTTTTTTTTTTTGAGAATAGTTTCTCTTTTTGCTTAGGGCCTAAGATCAACATAATTAACATTAAATTATACATTTAATTATTATTATTATATATTATAATTATTAAAATAACATAACTAATTACGCTTCTTGGTCTGTTTGCTGGCAGTAGCTGGCTTCTTCTCCTTGGGCTCGGGCTGTTTTCCCGTGAGCAGCGAAGTCAAAATCTCACTGATCTCGGGCATATCATTGGTCATCTTGGGGAATTGCATGTTTTCAATTTCCTTCTTAGTCTCTGGGTCGTTGATCATTTTGGGCATCACCAGCATTAACAGCAGAGGCAATACCATTATCAGCACCATAGGGCTGAACAGAAAGTCGGTGATCTGTAAAGTAGGTCGCTAAAATTAAATTCTATTGCTTGGAATTTGAACAGCGGTGGCTTACCTTCCATTGCTCCATTGAAAGTTTCCAGGCGGGGCGGTTTTAAAGACGGCGACGTATCAGAATGCTCAATGAAATTTTCATTTATTGCTACATACATAGCAATGCTCAAATACAAATGCATATCATTTATATTGTGTTCTTGGACAATGCCAGGAATATTTGTTAAAGTTTGTACAGCCTTCCTAAAATCTTCCAGCATATCGCTGCTTGTTTGGCACAGTCTCAATTCCTTTACTTCTGGCTTCGTCATGAACACATAGTTAGTTATTAGTGTCAATAAGCTGATATGTTTCATTATCAGGCTGTATATATATGACTCTCTGAACGTACTGTCTTCAGGAATTAACATGTTTAATCGCTCTTTGAAACTGATGAACTGCTCAAGATATCGTGTTCTTTCAAAAGATTCAGTATGGATATCACGCACTAATGGGCAGATATATCCATAGTTCCTTTTTAGCAGTTTTAATAAATGGGTAAAATCATATATCCAGGCCGGTGATTCATCTGTGCTGAATAAGTTACGAATCATTTTAACATTTGATGGGCTTTCATCGGACATAATTGCAGCAACAAGTTTGCCTTTGCTTTTGAGGAGCGATATAAATTTGTCTAAAATCGGGCCCATTGTATTGGCATTCCAGCTTTCCGAGTTCTTCACACCGACAACTTTACACCTGGCGCCACAGTAGACCAGTACTGTCTTATTTTTAATAATGTCATATGCAAAAATTGTAAATAATTTTACAATATAACCTTGGTTATTATATGAAAAAAGCGTATCAAAAGCAATAATATTTGCTTCTGCATTTTCCATTTCTTCAGCAACTTTCTCGATGGCGTCATAGCACTCAGTCCGGCCGTTTGCATCTTGCCAGATTGCAAATCTATTTAAAAATAAGAATTGTTTACCATTAGTACCATTAGTAAATTTAGTTAAATCGATAATCTACTTCTACTTCTACTCTATATATAAAACAGTTGGTCCTGATTCACTGACTGACTGACTGATTCACTGATTGGCAATCAACGCAGAGCGCAAACGGTAAGAGATAGAGGGCTGAAATTTGGACAGGAGTTTCCTTTAGTGGTGAAAGTGCGTATTAAGACGGGGTTTTGGAAAATTCCAACCGGAAATGTCGGAAAAGCGTCGGAAAAGTTTGTACGGGAAAAATTGTCTTTTTTATCCGATTGACTTGATATTTGGTTTGTAAACGTAGTACGCGAAATAATTCGCCACGTGTTTTCCCGATTTTGGAAAATCCTCCCAGGAGGAAAATGGCCGGAAAATTCTGCATGCAAGAAACTATTTTTCATCCAATTGGCTTGGAACTCGGTTTGTATGGATATACTGATGGCGACGCAGCGAATCGATTTATAAGTTACAGAATTCTGGACCAGGACACACTCACTTTTCGTAGTCCGCTGGTCTCGCCAACGAATATACTCCCCAACGCATAGATGTCCTGTTGTTATAGCAATCCCGTTGACGGACGTATATATAACACTCGTATCTTTATCCATGAGCAAAATTTGAAGCGGTGTTATGTGCTGGTAAGAATGACGGTGAAAAGGAAGAACGCTGGCCACACCTGGAGGATATTATACACTTAAATGGATATTTCATGTGATTCTCAAACAACTCACCAATCCCACAATATGCATCACCACCAGATTTGTAGTGCCACGCTGCACCAAGTTGTTGGCCGCCTTCAGTGAATAAAATTTAATTAATTGCAGCTCTTTACAGGACCACCTGGAAGGTAAGCAGGTAAGGCAGTCACACAAAATTGCCCAAGAACGCCACCCACTATTTAATACGGTTTAATAGTGCGCCCGTACCACACACAGTGGGACCAATTACCGCCAAATACATCACGCTGTTAACATTAACAGCATTCTGTGACTTACAATATTTGTGATCGTGATCCCATGTGATTTGTGATTGGATTCTGTGAATGCTACATCTGGTGTGAAAAAAGCTAAACTGGCAGCACTGCTTTCCAGAGTAAGTCATTAAAATGCAGTGCTGACCATTTGACCTTTTTCTGGCTAAATTTAGCCCATTTTTGTAGCGGGGAAAAATGCAAACTTGTCAACATTGATCAAATACGGGCACACTGTGGCACCGGGCGCTTGCCACTCCAAGTTCGAGTGAAGTCTGAGTCCCCAGGCCAGTGGTTGATCCGGGCTTACTGGGTAAAATGCCACCACCCAAGTATACGCACGCCATAGTGGCAAGGTGAGTTGTACTCCTGTCGCTGAGTGGGTGTGGCCGGGATGACACCACCACCGCCCTTGAATTAGGTCACAATGGGTGGGGCACGACCCATCATTAACACCCCCACACGATAATTAATTGCCTCAATTGACATGCAGAATCTCCAATGCTCTGCTGGAGAATGGCAGCTTTGATGTTCAATTGGCCAAGCAGCAGCACGAACAATATTGCACACTGCTTCGCGAGATTGGGCTTGATGTGATTGAGCTGCCACCGGATGATGCCCTGCCAGAGGGTGTGTTTGTGGAGAACAGTGCGGTCATCTGCAACGGTGTGGCCCTGATTGGCAGATCGGAGAATGCACAGCGGAGACGCGAGGCCGAGAGTATGAGCATTATACTAAAGAAAGAACTGGATATACCAGTTATAGAAATCGAGGATCCGCATGCTGCATTAGACGGCGGAGATGTTCTTTTCACTGGTAAGTCAGGGCACTGGTTTCCCCGAACTAAATCCTCTCTCAATCAATGCAATTTGCTTGGCAGGGCGGGAGTTCTTTATTGGCATTTCGGCCTTTACCAATGAAGAAGGCGCTCGAGCTGTGGCCATGGCCTATCCGGAGTATCCAGTTACACCCATCAAAGTGAGTACAACAGTAGAGTCATCTGGCAAATCCGCAAAATTTGAACCTTCGCACTCAACCAACCAGGTCAATGGCACCAAACGCCTCAAGTACTACGTCACCATGGCCGGACCAGATGTGCTATGTGTTAGCACCAGTCCCACCTGCCAGGAGATCGTGAAACGCATGGAACGTGAGGCCAGTTTCACCTACCAGAAGCTAACACTACCCGAGGAGAGTGCAGCCAATGTGTTGTATGTAAATGGCACAATTGTCCACAGATCGCCCACGGAAATTCCAGAAGCCTACAAGGTGAGTGGGCAGAGTTAGGATGCAAGAAATGGATTTCAAATTGTTCACCTTTCAGACTTTGAAAGAGAAAATCGACATTCCCACACGTAACATAAACATTAGCGAATTTAGCCGATTCTCCAGTGGCTTGAGCTCTTCCTGTCTTCTACTACGCCGCTGGAAATCCATACGCAGCATCTAAGCAGCGGAACAGCCGCTGTAACCACAAGCACAAAAATCAAGTGTATGGGTCGAGTCTCCAAGCAATTTCCATATATCGTATTATTATTTCTTGTTATTGTTAAAGCATAAGATCCTAACATTTCCTGCAGCTGATTCAAAGTGAGGTTCCTCACCCAGAGCAGGCGTTTGACATTCGTTTATTGTTCGTACAATTTAATTTTATTCAATATAGAAAATTTTTTTAATTACTTAAAAAACCTTACAAATTACTATTAAAAACATGTCAAAATGGAACTCTGCAATTTGAGTTCAAAGCTAACGAATGACCTTACCAAGTAGTTGTTAAAATGTGTTCAAATATTCGCATAATAAATATTTGTAATCTCTTGATAAACTTGCCAACAGTAATTTATTAAACAAATTAACTAGTTAAATATGCAGGATTCAAGATAGACTACATAAAGAAAATATAAGTAAACTATGAATGAAAGGAACAAAGTCTGATCCGGCTAAATTCACTCAATTTAAAACAAACATTTCCATTGGTACAAAACCTAAAGACAGGGAATCGTCTACGAGATGCGATATATTGCTCAATATTTATTAATCAAACCGCGAGCTGAATCGGTGTTCTTTTAAATATTCTGAGCTAGTCCGAAAATCGCAAAAGATCGGGGTTCGGTTCTTTTCTTCTAATTTGAAATTAATTATGTCGGGAAAATCAACTAAGCAAGATCGTTCGCATAAAGGATGCCGGAATATCTATATTGAATAACTTTTGACGATATTTTTGGTAGATATTTTTTTTTTGGTTTTGGCCACAAAAAGGGGAGGTTTCCTGAGGGCATCTCTTGGATATTAGTAAAAATCTAGTTAAATGGAATCTTTCATCAGGCATTTCTATTTATTACAACTTTCATGAGGAAAGTACTTTCTCATGTCATACAAAATCTGTTAATTTGGTACTTGAACTTAACATTTTGTATCTTGATGAAGATGACCCCTCCCAGTACACATTAGCTATGTACTATGACTTAGTATTATTATTTTAATACTTACATTTTTTATGCGTTTGTTTTGTGAAATTGGTTTTATGAGATATTTTTTAATAATTCAACCTTGAAAAAAAAAGAAAATTTCTTTAATCATCGAAAACTCTTGTCAAATATGTATTAAAAAATATTTTTAAACTTGAGAACAACAATATTAAAAATGCAAAGGCAAGACCATCTTGTCCAGATACCAAAAAGATTCGACAGCTCTCAGAAAATATAAGCAATCTGTCGACAATAGAAGCAAAAACTCCATAAACGAAAAAAAAGGTCCTTTATTGGATGACGCTGCGTTTACAGTTACAACCCCCAGATTAAATAGGGAATCTCGGATAATATTGACACAAGTGCGGTCAGAGATCAGCTATCTCAGCCACAAAACTCAAATGCGTAAAATGTGCCACATTCCGGGGCCTGGACCTTGTAAAATCGATTTCGACAAAGATATCTACGTTTTTTTTATACACTTGAAAAGTGTATTTTAATTTTGCCCAGAAGTGTGCAACGCATAGAAGGAGTCATCTCCGACCACATAAAGTATACATTTTTGATCAGCATGACGAGCTGAGTCGATTAAGCTTTGTCTGTCCGTCCGTCTGTATCTACGCGAACTAGTCCCTCAGTTTGAAGCTATCGAGCTGAAATTTTGCACAGAGTCTTCTTTTTACTGCACGCTGCTAATATGTTGGAACCGACCGGATCGGATGACTACTTCTTGTAGCTGCCATACAAATGTTCGGTCGGAAAATTTGTTTTAATGAGAACAATTTTTTTGGTTTTGGTTTTCAATATTAGCGCTCTTAAACTCATCATTGTTAATACAAATGATTTTAACCTGATCTTCGAAGTTTGGTCGAAATCGCTAACCGCTGAAGCGAACTTTTTCAAGTGTATTAAAACTTCGGCACAGACGAAGTTAGCTTTGCTTTCTCGTTTTTCCTTACTTCCGTTAGGCCAATATGATAAGACAAAAAAAGTCAGCTTCAACACAGCAGCAATTTCCTCAGACATTTCAAAAGGAATATTGCTTGATTTTTATTGGTGCATTGTTGAAGATTTCTTTGGTTGTACAATAAATCGCTCGAAGTTCACTCATGCTAAAGAAATCGAGGTCCATTCTTCAAGCGCAACAGAAGAAAACAAGAATGAAAGAGACAGAAGGAATGTGCAAACCAAATGTGATCATGAAATTGAATGAGAAGACATGGAGTAAATGCTTACAGACATTGCGGACTCAAATACAAATACTTCAAAATCAAAATGAAATGATGCACCAGCATTTGCGCAAGCTGAAGAATGACGAATCGTCGTGCTGGCTCAATTGGTAAATCAGTCGATATTGTCCCACAGGTTAAAAAAAATGGAAGAAAGTTAATTTTGGATCCCCCGAAGTTTATATTGCAGCACGTATAATTTAAATAAATAAAGGTTTTAAAGGACTGGAAAAAAAAATCGCGCGAATTGTAAAGTTAGACAAATTATTAGTTTACTTACCTTAAAGTAGGAATTTACCCAAGGACTTTCGACCAAACAATTTTATTATTGCTCAGATCCAGCGGCGGGCACTCCTTTGTTTCCATTGAGAGTTATTTTTGGGAAACCAGCGTCACTCAGAGGCGTAAGAAATTGCCTCGCTTGCAGACAACAACAACAAGTGCAATTGCCTCGATTCAAAGTGAGTTAAAACAACGGCGCCAGACCGCACAAGCAGACGGCGCAGTGTGTGCGACCAAAACTCGCTGACAAGGGTTGATTTTTCTGTTGTTGGATTGCTCCCAAACTTATATTTCGGGCTCACCGCTGCTTTGAACAATGCTAGTTGAGTGATTTCCCAAACTGATGGCATTTCATCAGTGGCCATTTGTCCTGGCTGTCTCATACCGCAATGCCTCCATGTTGTCTTTTCTGAGGTCAATGATAATTGCCCCATCGTACTGGGACCACGAAGTAGATTTTTCATTATTTCAATATTAAAATTTCACAAATGTCAAATATTATGGTGATGGTAGTTCTGGAATTATCTTTTAATCTTACTTTATTTTAACATACATATTAGCTTATGTAAAATTTCTCAGAATTACTCACTTTTTTTGGGACGAATACCAACATCATGAATTGAATTGAAGAATGCGATTCTTCCAGTATGTATCGCTTTACTCTAGCGATATCATCTCCTTTCGGGAAGAAGTGTACCACTCTGCGACACTTCTGGGAGGAAAGAAAGCGTTTCTTCTGGGAGCTAGGAAAACGTCTCTTCTCAGGGAAGAAGAAAGCGTTTTATTCTGGGGATAAGAAAAAGTCTATTCAAAGCGATAAGAAAAATTGTCTTCTAAGTGATAAAAAAGCGATTCTTCCTGGAGTTAAGAAAAAGTATATTCTCGAGACAGGAAATCGTTTATTCCTGAAGATATGAATGAGTCTCTTATGTAGGAGGATATGATTTTTATACCCTTGTAGAGGGTATATTAAAATTGTCCAGATGTTTGTAACGCATAGAAGGAAGCATCTCCGACCACATAAAGTATATATATTCTTGATCAGCATGACGAGCTGAGTTGATATAGCCATGTCCGTCTGTGCGTCGGTCCGTCTATCCGTCTGTTTCTATGCTATCTCCTCCGTCAGTTTTAAAGCTATCCTTAACCAAACTTTGCACGAAGTCTTTTGGTACAAATACGCTGCACATTTGTCGGAACCGGCCAGATCGGATGACTATAGCTATAGCTGCCATAGGAACCATCGACCGAAAATGTTGTTTTAGTGAAAAAAACTTTTTTGTCTTCAACGCAAACGTCCACAAACCTCTTATTTATGAGTTTTCTATGCTTCATAAATGCACATAAATCCACCAAGTTTGATAGGACAACTATATTGTATAGCTGGCATAGAAATTGGGTGTAGAAAATGTATATAGGAGGCCTTGTCAAAAATGTGTACATTGGGCCGAATGTATGTACATATTTGTGTCTACTAATTTATATAAGTCATACAAGCTACAAGGGTATAAAAACTTCGGTCGAGCCGAAGTTAACTTTCCTCTATTTTTTATTTTTATTATTCCGAATAACAACAAATTAAACAAACTTATATTTTTTATATAAAAAATTTTTACTTACTCTACTCGAACTCGGGGCGCTTGGATTGCACTGAAACACGGTTGGAACGACCGCCTCAGACGGCTGCGCCACGCCGTGCGTCTAAGGCAACGCATCTAATGTGTTACTTGTATTGAATAAGATGTATTTGTATTGAAAACATACACCAATTTTTGCTTGCTTGCAATTCTCAAGAACGAATTCCTTACTCAGCCAATATACATAACCAGGACCGAAATATTGAAAATACTAGATCATGTAAAGCTAAACAAAGCACCAGGAGAAGATAGAATACCATATGAATTCTATATAAATGCCCCGATGGCCTTCATAGACTCACTGGCTGTAGTCTATAATGACATGCTGGACACAGGAAGAATTGAAGAAACTTGCACATCGAGTGTCGTATTCCCAATTTTCAAAAAAGGTGACCCAGACCTGCCACAAAATTACCGAGGGATTTCCTTTATAAATTGCATAGCGAAAGTTTTTATGGGCATTCTGAACAGTCGACTATCAAATTGGGTTAAGTGTCACGACAAATTAAAAGAGTATCAGGCCGGATTTCGAGAAGGATATTCGACTGTGGACAACATATACAACTTAATATCCATAGTGTATCTGAAACAAGAGGAGAGAAAGAAAATATACGCCTTTGTCGACTTCCGTGCTGCGTTTGATAAAATCCCAAGGAAGCTTTTGATGTACAAATTGTATTCGATGGGAGTCTCGACCAAATTCCTAAATGTGCTGGAGAATATTTATGCAAACACGAATGTGGCAGTCTGGACAGGCACGGAGCTATCTGGTTATTTCGAAACAAATATCGGAGTGAGGCAGGGCTGTCTACTGTCGCCTCTCTTGTTTGCGCTCTTCCTAGACGATCTTCATGATAGCATAGGTGGCGGCTTAACAGTGGGAAGTGAAAATATACGCCTTTTATTATATGCGGATGACATAGTTATAATGGCTGATGAAGTCATTGTACTGCAGGAAATGATCGAACGCCTGGAAATTTATTGTCAGACTTGGAATATGGAAGTGAATATGGCCAAATCGGAAATAATGGTATTCAGGAAAGGAGGGCGCCTTGCAAAGAATGAAAAGTGGACATTTCAGGGTGAACCCCATAAAGATTGTACCTGAGTACAAATATCTCGGAGTTATGTTGACGCCCACTTTAAATTTCAAGAAGCATGTTAAAGCTAGAACTGCGGCTGCAAAGCTAAGCATCAACATAACCTGGAAGAGCGTTCTCGCCAAAAACAAAGTCTCCGCTGAAATGAAGTGGAAAATTTTTGAAGCCGTGTGTAGGGCAATACAAGCTTACGGAGCGCAAGTCTGGGGCTATGGCCAACATGAGGAAGTGGATAAGCTGGAAGCCTTTTTCATTAAGCGTATCTATAACCTGCCACAAACAACGCCACACTATTCACTTGCTCTAGATACGGATAGATACGGTAGCAGATTCTACATGCTGGACCAGCACCTTCGGTATATCTACAAAACTCTGTTTATATATGATAGCCATAGGATGCCACGAATCCTGTCGCAGTATGTATTGGATAAAAATGTATTCTGGGCAAAAGAGCTATTCACACTGAGCTCATTGCATAACATAGAGTGGAACTGGGGCAACGAGACCTTATGGAATGTCAATCGCATTGCACTATTAGCGGAGCTTAAGAGACACAGACTTACAGAACTCGTGCAGCAAAAATTAAGAAGCGAATGGAGAATTTACCGAGAACTTGACCATACCGTCGGCAAAAAATATGCACAAGTGGATACCCGGGCAGTGTCATGGATTATTAAGGCAAGAAGTGACATGATACTCTTAAATGGAAACAGATTCATTACAGGACCAACTAGTAAATGCGAATTGTGCAACACAAATGAGGTAGAGGACATAAATCATTTTCTGGGTAGATGTCCAATACTACGAGAGCACAGAATTTTATGTTTTAGCTAACCTGTCTTAAGCCCAACTCAGATTAGAGACATTTTAAATGATGCGAGCGACACTAATTGGAAGGGCTTAGTAGAGTTTCTGCAACAGGCCACCCAGTATAGGAAACGGATTTTGGGGGAATATTTTTTAAACACAACAACACAAATAATATAAACTAAAGAAATTTGGTGGGCCCCTAATCCGACTCTAGGTCCCAACGATCCTGTATCTCGCGACGAGCGGGGAAGCAGGGTGTAGTAAGACTTTTTGTATGGTATCTAGGGAACCCTCAAATAAAATAAAACAAAACATAACAAAGTAATAGAAGCGAATTCTCCGACTGACGACATATAGTCACAGTCGAGTAGTATTTAAAACCTCTAGCAATTAGATATGTTATATTTTCTTTTGAAGTTTTTTGTATGTTATATTTTCTTTTGAAATTTTTTGTATAAAGCATGTGTATAATTGGTTTTAAATAAATTTATTATTATTATTATTATTATACATAAATAGTGCAATCGAAATTTGCGACGAATCGCCAACGCCCAGATTGGATGATGAAAATGCGAGACCCCTTTAAATAGAATCGCATTCATGTCTTTAAGGCGATTTTTTAGAGAGATAAGAAAGACGACAAAATGTTTGCTGGGTTGTGTCACATTACATCCCATCCACATTGATATACAATGTATATATTTGTAGCAGTGGAACAAGGCTATTAATGTTTGAGTTCGGGAAGGGATCTAGTTTTCTTTTCCATTCCCCTTCTGTTATTTTAATCTGAGGTTGGAAAGTTCACAGGCAAGTAATGGAATTTTTCCGCGATTTAATGTTTCGTCAGTCACAGTAAATTGGTATGAAAAATTCTGTATGCTGTGGTCTATTTTCTTTCATTGGTCATCCATGGTAATTTATCGCGATTCAGTACTAACACAACCACAGTCATGCAGTTAATTGAGGACTTGAAAAGAAGTTTCTTATTTATTTATAGATATAATCAACATGCAGAACCCCGAGTAAGTTTAGTTACATTTCTTCTATTATTTATCTTCATTGAGTTTTTTTAAAATGCTCATTAAAGAAATTCGAAATTATGACGTCTTTTCTTCTGCAGGGCAACAGAGATATGTCGCTCTTGTTGGATCATTAAAATGAACCAGTTAAATGATTTAACGACATATTCTCATATCGCTCGGAGAGTATAAAGATATCAATATGCAAAATTTTACACCATATAGAACACGATATATCGAATATTTCTGCAATATAAACTTAAAAATCGTTTTTTGAGTTATGACAGTCTTAAAGTAAGTGAGCGATATGTATTTAAATGAAAAGAAATGGGACAATACAAATTAATAGTTCAGTATCTTCACAAAGTAGTTTAATGGCATTGATTAAGGATTTTCTTAGCTTAAAACGTTTTCAAAACAATAAAGATTCAAATTCTACTAAGTGCTCAGAATTTCAGGAGCTATCAAAAGCTCTTAGTGCTGTTCCAGCTACCCAAGTAAGCATACAACGGTTATTTTCCAGGCTGAAGTTTATTTCGTCTCCACTGAAAAATAGGTTGGACGTTAAAAATTTCTTTAAATTCTACCGGTACTTACCAGTATACCGAAATAAAAATCCGCGTACCAATACGGAACCGAATACCCAAATAAACTAGAACCAAAACAGAAGTTTCATTACGTACCAGAACCGGAACCGATATACGATACGGTTTGATTCCCTGCCTGATACACTTAAAATGGAAATTTTTGCTGTTTTTTTTTTTAAATGTAAAATTGGCTTTACAGCCCCCCAAAAGGGCCTTGACAAGGTTCTCTCTCAATCTCTTGGCGTATGTGCTTATCATTTTTCGCACAAGAGAAACGAACCTACAGTTTGACACCGAATCTTAACGGCAGAGTTTGAGAAGCTTTTTCATGGCTAGTTATTCACAGCTGACGTCAATAGCTGGTGAAGGCGACCGGATGTGTAAAAGCTATTTTCTAAAGAAAGAAAAAACTTTTTATTAGATGGTCCAAAGCGGGATTGAACCCACGCCTCCCGCACAGCAGGCCAGACCTAAGTTAATGTACAGGGAGGCTGATGAATATTGCTACTTTAAGAAACTCAAATAACTTTTTTTTAGTGCATGAAAATAATTTTTTTTTATTCATGTTAAAGCTCATTCAATTTTATTAAATATAGCTCAACTAGTTTTAAAATTTATTGAATTTAAATGCACCCCCTGCTCGTTGACGCATGTGTGGCATATTATCAAAGAGTTATTCAGGCCCGACAATACAGCTTGATGAAACTGCACACCATACTGTGACGCGAAGTGGATGCCATTCCTTCTCAAGGAGTATCTGTGTGTTGGAAACACTCCATATTCGACAATTTTGTTTGTTTACGTTGCCGTTTGGATCAAAATAGGCCTCATCAGACATAAAAATACAGTTCTACATGTTATCGTCCTCTTCCACCATTTAAAGCATCTTCTGTTTGTTAGCCATTTGAATTTTTTAAGGGAATAAGTTCAAATCTGTGTGCATAATTGTCTGCAATGACTGTCTGATGACACCCATTTGAGCAGATAAGCTCCTTGTCGAAACTCTTGGATTGTTTTGTATGGCAGCAACTACAGCAGCGTTAGTTTCCTCCGTCCGAACTGAAGGGATTCGATGGGAAGCTCTTCTCGCTCTCGGCAAAATTGTTTACAGGCCTCATTATGGTCCATCTGCTCGGAGGATTGCCGCCAAACGTGCGCCTATACTCTCTTTGAACCGAAACTGCGGACTTCAGTGGGTGATAGCGGCGGACAATCCAAATTCTTTCAGTGTTTCAGTGTCCCAATTATCTATTTTTGTTAAATCTAAATGTCAATCTACTAAATAAACGAGAAGGCCAAGCTAACTTCGTCTGTGCCGAAGCTTTTATACCCTTGCAAATGCTGTTTTTTAAATGTCAGAGTTTACGAACGCTTACATAAAGATCTAAAAAAATTTTAACTAAAACCCATTTTCCGACAGATAATCATCTGATTTCGACCAAATTTCGCGATTCTTTTTGAAAACTTATCAAATTAACAATCGCGGAGTTTAAGAAAGATAAAATTTAAAACAGAAAATATTTTTCTCACCAAGACACATTTTTCGACCGATCGGTCCTATGGCAGCTATATGTTATAGTCGTCCGACTTTGACCAAAATTTGCAAATCTGTTTGAAAGCATATAATATTAATTATGGCCGAGTTTTACGACGCTAGCATTGAAAACAAAAAAGTTTTTCTTACTAAGACCCATTTTCCGACCGATGGTTCCTATGGCAGCTATAAGATATGGTCATCCGATCCGGTCGGTTCCGACATATTGCGTAGAAACAGACGGACAGACAGACGGACGGACAAAGCTCAATCGACTCAGCTCATCGCCCTGATCAAGAATATATATAGTTTATGGGGTCGGAAATGAATATTTCTATGCGTTGCAAACTTCTGGGCAAAATTATAATACTCTTTGCAAGGGTATAAAAACAACAAAAAAAGTCGGTCAAGCCCGACTATAACATACTCTGTACCCTTACACTCGCATTTGCTCACGAGTCAAACGGCCAGTTAGCACCTATGGCAGCTATAAGATATAGCCATCCGATCTGGTCGGTTCCGACATATTAGCAGCGTGCAGTAAAATGAAGACTCTGAAACTTTTGGGCAAAGTTCAAATTAACTTAATTTTTTGTAAAGTAAAATTCGCGGTGGGCATGAAATTTGAGTGTAGGAGCAGCACAACAACAGAAAAAACAACCGTTATGAGCGAATCTCGATCGCCCAAAATGCACCTGTTTCGCCCTCTGTGTGCACCTCTTGTAGGCGCCGTTTTCCGATTTGCATGGACTTCGTTGTTCATAATTTGAAGCGAGTTAATTGCGACGCAGTTTATTATGAGACTGACTGGCGCCAATTGCCGAAAAAATATCTCGGAACAATGGGAGCAAGGGCTTGCCCAACGCTGATTTAAGTTATAGGTGCTGCAATATAAACTTCGGGAGATCCAAAATCAACTTTCTTCCATTTTTTAACCTGTGTCCTATTGTCCAATGCTAGCACGACGTAAAATTCGTCATTCTTCAGCTCGCGCAAATGCTGGTCATAATTTTATTTTGATTTTGAAGCATTAGCTATACTGCACAATGTAGTTTTTTTATCTCTTCACACAATTTACATATTTATTATAACTGAAACAAAGGAGCTCAGCTTGCTGTCATTCAAATTTTGATGGAATTTTTCAGCAGCGGAACACCACAAATTTTTGATCTACATCATTAAGGTACCGTTTTTAAAGCAAAAATGGAAAATTGTAGTGGGCGCCACCTTAACGGATTCCTTTGTATTATAGATAATAAAATTTCAAACAAAAAAATTACTTTAAGTTTTAATGGGCGCGACGTTCAGTTTATGGCTTATAAAATAAAAATTACCCATTCGTCTAAAGGTACATCAAAATTTTAACAATGAAATCTGCGCTACATGCGTTGGGCCGTCAATTTTAAAAAATTTGTCATATTATTGCGATTTTGAAAAATATTTTCAAAATTTGAAACAAAAATGGAAAATTTATCAAAAACTTTGGAGCCTCTTCGCGCCCATTAAAACATAACTTTTTCAACATATAAATATATGATGTAGCAGTGGAATATGGCTTTAAGTCGAAAATATTATATAAGACTACATATTCTTTTAAAAAAATTCCTAAAACATCCCGTTTCGACCCGGACCGAAAATTCAAAATTAAAGCCCGTCCCTCCCGAACCGAACTACCGGTGTGGTATTTGAGTCCGCTAAGTCTGTGAGCATTTACTCCATGTCTTCTCATTCCATTTCATGATCACATTTGGTTTGCACGTTCCTTCTGTCTCTTTCGTTCTTGTTTGTTTCTGTTGCGCTTGAGGAATGTACATAGAGTTCGTTTGCATGAGCAAACTATGAGCGAGCTAGAAAGAAATCTTCAACAATGCACCAATAAAAATCAAGCAATATTCCGTTTGAAATGTCTGAGGAAATTGCTGCTGTGTTGGAGCTGACTTTTTTGGGGCATATTTGCCTTATCATATTGGCCTAACGGAGGTAGGGAAAAAAACACGTAGATATCGTTGTAAAAACAAGGTCCTGGCTTCGAAATGTGGCTCATTTCACGCATTTGAGTTTTATGGCTGAAATAGCTGATCCCTGACTGCACTTTTGTCAATATTATGCGAGTTCCCCTATTTAACTATAATCGTAGAGTCATCCAATAAAGGACTTTTTTTGTGCGTTTGTGGAGCGTTTGCTATTGTCGACAATTGCCGGTATTTCCTTACAGCTGTCGAATCTTTTCGGTATCTGGACAAGAAGGTCTTCCCTTTGCATTTTCAATATTGTTGTTCACAAGTTTAAAAACATTTTTTAATAAATGACATGAGTTTTCGATGATTAAAGTAATTTTTCATTTTTTTGTTCAAGGTTGAAATATAAAAAATCTCATAAAAAAAAAAATTTTACAAAACAAAACACATAAAAAATTTAAGTATTAAAATAATAATACTAAGTCATAGTACATAGCTAATGTGTACTGGGAGGGGTCATCTTCATCAAGATAAAAAATGTTAAGTTCAAGTACCAAATTAACAGATTTTGTATGACATGAGAGAGTACATTCCTCATGAAAGTTGTAATAAATAGAAATGCCTGATGAAAGATTCCATTTAACTAGAGTTGGGTCAAGTAAATTGATTGCATAGAAGCTCTCAATTCAAATTCTTTTCATAATTAACTTAGACTGGTTTTATCTTACATTTTCAGGAGGAATTTGAGCGGAAGATCTGGTATAAAATCGGCATAGAACCCAACTCTAGGCTCCAAACCAAGACAAATTCTCGTTTCACTGGATTTGTGTGTCAGATGTGATACTTGAATCTTATGACAATGAGGAATACTTTGGCATTGGCACTTGGATGTTTCCGGCCAAGCACGGCGGCGGGTGAATGAATATGAAACTATTGTCTATATACATACTAGAATCTACTGCTAGGTTACTAAATGGATAGCTAACTAGGATAGTGACGAGGATCGTTGCTGGCTCTAGGATCGATGTATGAAATCACACTGCTCTGGCTGCTGTCATCCTCGACAGTTTCATTGAGATTGTCGTGGTGGTGGTGGTGGTGATGGTGGATGATGTTGTTGTTGCTCTTCGCGGGCTCTTCCACAGCAGCCTTCTCCCTTGCACTTGTACTCAAGCACTCCCTCTCTCTTTCTCTTTCTTTGCCACGCAGCGGACTGCGACACTTGATGGCCTCGTACAGTTCATCTATAGACGTATCGTGGTCATCATGCGGAATATCCTGCTCAGTTTCAGGACCACCTCCAGCGCCATTGGCTCCCACAAACTCATCATCGAACTCTTGAAGCACATCAACATCCGCATCGCTGGCATTGGACGACTGATAGCAACGGAAATCGTCCGTGAGCGTAAGATTGAGATCGTTGTCGGCCTGTGGCGCATATAGTCCATGACTGCGTATGCTAATCTCCGAGTTCTGATAGTTAAGATCACTCTCGTTGGTGGGACTGGCGGAGAGCAGGCGTGTGTCATCAGCGTCGCGGTGACCCGACACGGATGCCGCTTTTAGTTGGCTCAGATTGCTGCTCGAACAGGAGTACACCTGTCGCTGTTGCTCCTGCAGCAGCAGTGGGGGCAAAGGCTGCGCTTGGCTAGAACCTTCCAGCTGCTCCTCTTCCAACGGTTGGGTGGCTGTGCCGAGCATCTCGCTGATGTTGTTCAGAGACTTGGATTGCTGTTGCTGGCTGAAGCGAATGAGTACGCTGGGGAAATCGTCATCCAGCCGTATGCTATTGCTGGTAGTCACCTGTAAAGAGCTGGACACATAGATTTCATGCTTCGGCAGCAACGGCTCCTCGGGCAAACCCAGGCTGTTCATGGCCTCCAAACTGGGCTGCTTAACGGGCGTGGAGCTGACTGGGACAGCCGGAAACAGACAACTGGCTGCTTGCAAGGTGTTGGCATACAGCGGAGCATGTTCATCCAGTGAACTGGCATCATCAGGATCAGCTTCTTCCTCATGCAGATGCTCATCCTCACCATCGTCATCGTCCTGTTCGTGCAGCGTCTCGTCCAACAGTGAAGGAGTGTGTGTGCGGGCATTGCTTCTCAGTTTGATTACCTCATGCTGTGGCGTCATGGTCTCTGGGATGTTGGTATAGATGTTGGCTTGCCTGATCTTCGTGGGCACAAAGCGCAAGCCGTTCTCCTTGCTGGGCAGCTGCACGGTGGCCGGTGACGCCGCCGATTTGTAGTGCAGATTGGTATTATTCACCTTACTGCCACCGGCCAGCAGGGTCATGGCATTGTGATGGCGACTGTACAACTGCTCTGAGCTGGCATCGCTCAGACTCTGATGGCTCTGCAGGTGCATTTGGAGATGCTGCTGGGGCAGGGTCTGCCGCTGCAGCTCGAAGTTATTCCGTTTGGCCAGACGCTTTTGCTTTTTGAAGAACTTGCGTGCCACATTGATCTGATTGGGATTGTAGAATATGTCAGCTGAGGGGATGAGGTCGTTACTGGAGTTGGTGTGCAGCAGAGCGTTGAGACTGTGTGCGGGTATCGCGGACACGCCTCCCTGCTGCTGGTTATGCGTATTATTAGTGATGATAGTCACTCCTCCGCCGCCATTTAGCAGCTGCTGTTCCTGCTGACTCCGTGTATGACTGCGCGTCTGGCTGCGCATGCTACGGGAGCACTGACTGTTCGAGCGCGAGCCCGCCGAGTTGTTGGCCTCATACAAACTGCCGCCGCCCGCTGTGGGGTTGGCTTTGTAGGCCACTATGGAATGGCTTATCAAGGCGGTGCCAACTCCCGCATGAGGTGAGCCCCCTAGGTGAGCGTTGTTGTAGCTTATCAGCTGGGTGGGCCGCCTGTGCTGTTGCTGCGACCAGGCTTGTCGCGCATCGTTGCGGCTCAGATTGTAGAAGATCAACAGGAATAGACCCAAACAGGTGGCCGAGATGAGCCAGGTCATTATGTACAGCTCCTCCCTGGTATATACATAGCTGGCCGCGGACAACCAGGCACTGGCGTATAAGACCAGGAATATCAGATGACCCCTCAGGTGCGACATATTGGAGCGCTCGAAGTCATCCACAATACTGCTCAATTGATTACTCAAGGTGCTAAACTGCTCCTGTTGTGGCAGATGCTCTCGCTGCTGCTGCTGCTCTAGCTGCTGCAAGCTGCTCGTGGCCTCCTTACGGGCACTGCCATTGGCATCCAGCCAATCCAGATCTATATGCTCCGTGGCCTGGGTATGATTGTCCGTATACTGAGGCTGCTTCTGCTGCAACACATTCACCGCCTGCTGGCTGAGCTGGTAGTAAATGCACAGGGCCAGAATCCCGCTGAAAATGAGAAGTATTCCGGCGGGCACGAGCACAGCATTCAAAGTGGTGGAGTTGTGCAGAAAGCAGAAGCTGTAGGCCGCATATTCAGACAGATTGACAGCACTGCTGATGCCACAGATGAGCAACGCTATGCCCCAGCCCACCAGATAGATGCCCAGTATAGGTTTCCTTTGCCGCTCACGCTGTGCGGGATCCAAGGCTGCCGCTTCCTGGCTGCTGCAGCTACTCATTCTGGCCTTGGTCAGGCGCTTGTACATGCTACTTAAACTGACACACACCCATAGCAGCACGCATAGACTGAGGTAATGCATGATCAGGCCGAAGAGGCGACACTGCTTCTGGTTGACCGTCTGATAGATGCCCAACACAAAGGTCAGCGAAAGTGAGGCCAGAGCCAGCCAAGTGTTGACCAAGGCGTGGCGCTGTACCCTGTTGATACGTATGGAGTGACCAAACACCACAAAGGTAACCACATTAAAGGCCGAACAGGCAAAGATGAGCCCACAACCCGCATATATGGCCAAGGGGGGATGTTGGAAGCGGGCTCCGGCCTGCTCGCTGCGAAAGTCATTGAGATGGGAGCGGCGCTGCAGCAGACCAAAGTAACCCAAGCGCGTACAACTGAACATGACCAAGGTGCGATGTTGGTAGTGCTGCTGGCATACCTCAGGATTCCACTGCTTTCGGTCAGCATCCCACCAGGCGGGCTGGGGAGCACTCAACACATCGTGATAGGGATGAGCACGCAGCATTATGGTTATTCTTTGCTGATAGACATCCTCGGAAGGTGAAGATAGCTCCTCCTGCTGTTGCTGCTGATTAGTCAGAATGACGGCTTCACCCTCGCTGTTGTAGCCCAAAGCAGCTATCACAGCCGAGGAGAGTGTCTCATTGTGCTCGCCTCCCAATTGGGGAAGCAATTTGGCGTTTCTGTGCAGGGCGAACATCAAGCTCAGTTGCCGGGACGCCGCGTTGGACACATTACTGAGCATTTGATAGGGCAATTGAATAGCTGCATCTATGTCGCCCAGTTCGTACATGGGTATGGTGTCATTGGAGCTGTTGCATTGCAAACCCCTTAAGCTGGGCCGTTCCTCCAGCCACACGCAGCTTAAACTGGTAAACGAATCCAAGCTGATGTTAAAGAACTCTACGAAAATATTCCTTTGTAGCTGAACCCTCCACGAAGCGGAGCTGGTGTCGGGCTGCTCGTGTAATTGCACTCTTTTTGCCGACGCTTCCACCACCTGCAGCAGCTTCATACCCGTGCCCTGCTTCAGTTGGGCCTCTTGGAACAGGTTGGCGGGCAAATTCATTAGCTGCGAGACTATGTCCATCATTAGCTCGCAAATCTCTTGCTGCTGCGGCACTTCCCCTTGGTCCAGGTACTTGATCAGAGTTCGAGCTATGTACTCCACATCCATGGGATCTCGCAACTTGTGCATTTGCGTCTGCATTTGGGTGAAATTGTGCAAGCGGCGTGCTATTTCCAGGGCATTTTGCCCCTTGGTCAGGGTCAGATTCACCTTGGCGAATTGCTCTAGGATCCTTGTGGTCTCACTCACATACACACAGCTCTCCGTGTTCAGATTCAGCCATTGACCCTCCAAGCTGCATTCGTAGGACGCTCGGCGATGTTGGGCCACATCGGTGGGCTCTTCGACGCACTCCTGCAGCACTGTCTCGCCCCGCATGGTCCTGGGCCAATGGTAGGTGCCCTTGTTCGTATGCACCACCTGAGCCTCACAGTACAACGTGCCCTTGGCCACCACATGCAGCACTATGGACTGCGATAGATTCGCCTGCTGTGAACGCAGTGTGCAGTCCCACATTCCTGTGTGATTCTGGGTGAGATGGGAGATGCGCAGTATGGATTTTAATATCCCCGAATCGGTAGAGTGACTCGTTTCCAAGTTCACGTCACTAAACACTTTTGTGGGATCCCTGTAGATAATATCCTCGGTGGAGTTTTTGCCTCGTATTCTATCCGACCAGCCCCAGAAGACATAGGCGCGCGTGGGCAAATCCTCAGACTCCCGGGGCACGCCCACAGCCACACGGGGTGCATAACATTTTAACTGTAGCTCGTCGCCCTCAAATGCCACCTGATTTTGGCTGGGCACCAGCTCCAGCAGTGGTTGCAGCAACGATTCGCAATGAAAATCGATGCCCACTTTCAGTTTTTTAAGAGACATGCCCCGAAAATTAACTGGCGAGTCACATTTTGGAGCTGGCTGCAGCCGTACATCTTCGGCATTGGACCAGGCTATCAGCCAGATGAGGCCACAGTCACAGGCCAAGGGATTGCTTGATAGATCACTAAATCAAAAAAAAAAAAACACATCAGAAACGAATTTCAAGAGGATCCCATATAAAAATGGCTTACAGCTGCTTTAAATTGGACATCAGCCCAAATGCTCCCTCATAGATGTGACTTATCGAGTTGTTGGCCAGCTTAAGACGCTCAATATTGGCCAGACCTTTCCCAAAGGAGTTTTTGTCCAGTTCAGTCAATAGATTCGAGGATAAATCCAAACGTCTCAGTTCCGTAAAGTTCTTGAAATCATTTTCATTAATTTGTGCGATGGCATTCTTGCTGGCATTGCTGCAAAACATAAATAAAATAATTACATTTCTGGCACCCCTCCCTTGCCCACTCCACATGCTACTTACATGCTGAAAATGCTATGCACAACATCGTCGCCAAAGCTTAATTCCTTCCAACTGATTATGTGCTGATCATCGCAACGCACACGCAGCTGGTGTATATTCTCCGAAATGTTCTTGCAGCTGCACTTCTTGGGACACACGGCCTGAACGAACTGCACCTGAATCACTAAGGTGGAGCACAGCCACAGGAACAGGGGCAGGGTTAAGAGCAGGGCACACCTCCGCTCTGCATTCATGTTGTCGTTGATGCGTTGCTAGCCGGATAGCTCACATACTGGACACAGCGAGATTAAACATTTCATTCACCAATTTTGTTAATAAACATAAACAAAAGCGCAGGGAATCACTAAAAACAGCCAGTGTGACCTGATTACACACGTTCCAAGTGTGGCCTAACTTCAAAATGGGGTCACACTGGCTGATTTCGATAAATTTCCCTTACACGCACACGAGTAGTGCGCGCGTGTGTGCGTGTTGTTTCTATGTGTTATCATTTAATTATTAACAAATAAACATTCATTGCCCGGGCTGTTACTGGCGACGTGTCCGCTGCATCCCATCTGTGACCGCAAATTATCAAAATAAATAAACACAAAACTGCATGGAATTCCTGAAGAGTGGCATCAAGACCGTCTTGGGCGGCACCGAACCGGGTCAGCAACCCAGCGCCGCCGAGACGGTTGAAAAGCTGGTGGATCGGGTCTACTCGTCCACCCTACTGGAGGATCGTCGCGATGCTTGCCGGGCCCTGAAGGCTTTGTCGCGCAAGTATCGCATTGAGGTGGGCGCCCAGGGTATGCCACCGCTGGTGCAAGTGCTGCAGAACGATGGCCAGGATGCAGAAATAATTAGCTATGCTTTGGACACGTTGTGCAATATTGTGACCAGCGAGGAGTTCGACGAGGAGGCGGACAATCCCCAGGTGTCTGTCAATGTGGGCGAACAATTTACGGAGATGTTCATCAAGACGCCGGAGAATGTGACCATGGTCATGGGTTATTTGGAGGAGTACGACTTTAGAGTACGAAGGGCGGCCATTCAGTTGATTACTTCACTGATAGCGAACAAGACCAGGGAACTGCAGGATCTGGTCTTGGTCAGTCCGATGGGTGTGTCCAAGCTAATGGATTTACTGACGGACAGTCGCGAAGTGATCAGAAATGATGTACTGCTGCTGCTCATCGAACTGACCAAAGGAAATTCAAATATACAGAAGATAGTGGCCTTTGAGAACGCCTTCGACCGCCTGTTTGACATTGTACGCGAGGAGGGTTGCTCCGACGGTGGCATTGTGGTGGAGGATTGCCTTATTCTGTTGCTGAATCTGCTCAAGAATAATTCGAGTAATCAGCAGTTCTTCAAGGAGGGTAGCTATATCCAGCGTTTGGCACCCATGTTCGTGCTGTCGCAAGATGTAGAGGAGACGGGTTGGTCACCGCAGAAGGTGTCAAATTTTCATTGCCTGCTGCAGGTGGTGCGAGCTTTGGTCACACCCAGCAATCCGCAGCAGGTTGTCACCGCCTGTCAGCGCGTAATGCAAAAGTCGCAGTTGCTGCAGGCTCTCTGCGAGATTCTAATGAGCAGTGGCGTGCCGGCGGATATCCTGACTGAGACCATCAATGCGGTGGCCGAGGTGGTACGTGGGGAACGCGACAATCAGGATGAACTGAGCCGTGTGATGGCGCCCAGCAATCCACCTCGACCAGCCATAGTGGTGCTGCTCATGTCCATGATCAATGAGAAGCAACTGTTGGCCCTGCGCTGTGCCGTCTTGTATTGCTTTGAATGCTTCCTTTTCCGCAACTCGGAGGGACAGCGAGCCGTAGTGCAGACCCTGCTTCCATCTAGTGCTTCGGAAGTGAGTTCTCTGTCCACGGGACAGCTTCTCTGCACTGGCTTGTTCTCCACAGATCCGTTGGCCAATTGGTTCTCGGCCGTGGCTCTTATGCACACACTAGTAGAGAATGTGGCCCTCAAAGAGGAGCTGTTGCGTGTCCTATTGGCAACTCCGGGCGGCCATCGACCCATTACACTCCTGGAACAGTGCACCAATCTCATGCAGCAGGAGCGCTATCGTCTGCAAAGCAAAGTGGGTCTGCTCATGCTTCTAAGCCTCTGGTTGGCGCATTGTCCGGGTGCTGTAAAGGCTCTGCTAGAGACGCAGGGCACGATGGCCTACCTGACGGCCCAGCTCTGCTCCAATGAGCATGATGAGCGCGAGTTTTTGGTCCAGGGCATGTGCGCCTTTCTCATGGGTCTGTGCATCCAATTCAATGACAACTCCTTGCCAAATCAGCGACGCGAGGACATTAGCCAGCTGATCATTAAACGCATTGGTCAGGAGACTTTCTGCAGCAAACTGGCCGAAGTGTCACGTCATGAGGCCTATAGTCGAGCCTGCAAGCAGGCGCAAATCCGAGCCAAATCGGCTGGAGAACTGTTGCTGGACTATGAGTACTGCAAACTCTATAAGGGATTGGAGGCCCTGATAGCCAAACTGGTTAGTGGATTTGACATTGATGGCATCGAGCTGACCGAGTTGACATTGAGCTCAGAGGCCTCGGCTTTGGTCTCGCAATACAAAGGCATCATTCGTGGCATGGATGCCCAGATACAGGCACTCCAGCAATCATCTAAAGATCTGGAGCAGGAGAACAGCGACCTAAAAGAGAAACTGAGTGAAGAGCAATCGCTGCGTGCTCAGATGGCCGATCAGCATACCCTGCTCAAGGCCCAGCTGGGGGCTACCAGCAGCAACAGCACCAATTCAGCGGGCACGCAGGAATCTGCGCCAGCGAATGAGGAGGAGTTGAATGCGGCACGCTATCAGGCCAATATGTACTTTGCGGAGAATATACGCCTTACCAAGGAGCTGGAGACTCTTCGGCAACAGCTGGTCACAGAGAAGCAACGTTCCGATGTGGCGCAGGAGACGCTAATGGCCATGCAAAAAGATCAGGAAGATTTACTCGAGCTGCTGGCCGATCAGGAAGCCAAACTGGCACGCTACGAAGAGGCGAAGGAGATTCCAACCACAAACGCAGCTCCACCTGCGGAGGACACTGCTAGCAGATAGAGAACACTCTGCCAGTGCAGGAGATTTAAAACCATGTTGACTCCTGGATATATGTAGCCCGACTGCCCCACCCTAATCCCAACCCCCAATCCTATATACATTCTTATATTGTTTTTATTTATACGTATAAAATATATAAAATAAACATAATCTAGATTGGAAAACCAACTATATGCAGGGTTAGGAATGGCACCTGCCGTTCCTTTCTGAATGCTTCTTTTACCCCATAAAGTGCGAGAATATGGTCGGATGTTTGTAACGCATACAAGGAAGCAGCTTCAACACCATAAGGTACGAGGTTTGTTCAAAAACTAAACAAAAATTCGCGCACAAGCAACGATTTCATTTTTTGGAATAGTCAAAAATCAAAAATTAGGAAAAACACGTGAAAGCAAAAAAGCTGGCAAACATTCAAAAATTAAATAAGGCTGCTGTTCGAAAACAGTCAGAATTAAAAATTCTTCAAAAGTGTTTATCAAAACTGTTCTCGTTTCCGAATTGGATTGGTCGTAATTGAAAGAGCTGTGATTTTTACGAAACGATCAAAAAATTCGGAAGAATCGATTTGCCATCAAGAGGGTCAAGTGAAGATAAATTTGATTTTGAAGTCAAAAGCTGAGTCACACAGTCGGCTTTTGGAAGCGGGACCATTTAACAATTCCGATTCCGCACGATTTGATCGAAAACGGGAACAGTCCTGTAAATGTTTCTGTCCTGAATTTATCTCCGGACGAAAAATTTCTCTAAATGTTTCTAACCGCCCTTCCAATGCTATTCCTACACATCCATATTCAAGTTCATAACTATGGCTCTGAAAATCTTTTCAACCAGTATGAACGGTTTCGGAACTCGTTCATAACCAGATAAATGATTAACCTTATATTTCTAGCGTATAAATTATAAGTTCATAACTTAAATATTTTTTTAAATGTGGATTTGAACCGGTGCCAAATGGTTCGGAACCCATTTGTAAATAAAAAAAACAAAGTCAAAGCTAACTTCGTCAGTGCGTAAGTTTTAATACACTTGTAAATGCTCATTCCAACTGATATTTCCAGTAGAATATATATAGGATATACCTACAATGTACATCGTACATAGATATTTTGTCTAAAAATTCAGAATCTTTAAGAATCAGGGCTGCAAAACTGGTTTTGAACCGAACTGGATCGAACCTGGAACTCCGACGTAGTATTCTTCACAGCGAACCAAACCGAACAAAGTATGACAAAACATTTGAACTTGAATCTGCTCCGAACGCAAGTTATCGCTACGGTTCAACAATAATTATACCTTAAAATATTTGAAGCATTGGAAATCGACTTTTTTGTTATCTGGTCGTATAGTGTGACAGAGTTTTAAATTAGCCATGCAGGTACAATGATGTCTTTTTCAAAATTATAGGTGTAGTTGTTATAGTCGGCACCCACTGTATGTTAAGTTTTTAGATCTTTCATTCCAGTTTACTAAATTATTCTCAAAATATTATCCAATGGCTACAAATCTTAAATATGACTTCAATTCAAGGCTGCGAACCGATCCGGAACCGAACCCCTAAGAACCAGTTCGGTTCGGGTTTTTTTGGGTTCGACGAATCGGACCATGAACAGAACCCCATATATTTTTGACTCCTTGAACCTAAACCCGCACAAGACCACACTTCACAAAATAAAGTTTTTTCAACGACACACACAGGGAGATATAGAAATTCCATGTAATCTGACTGCTATCATTGAAGAAGTTCTCAAATCCTACGACATTTCTCTAGGTCAGATTTATACAATTCTATCGATAAAATGTGCGAACGTTTACTAACTCTTAAAAACTTTTGCATTCAGTGTTCTTTAAAAGAGATCCACCCAAAAACATCTGAATGGAACGAAGTTCAAAATATATGTAATTTGCTGCAGGCCAAGTTATAAAACTTTAAAGCTGCAGGATTTCCAATTATTAGCATTCACAATTGAGCAATTGCTCTCAAATCTTCAGCAAAACATTGTTTATTACTATCTAAGTGCCTCGATAAACGTTCTTCTATTAGGAACTCAGTACCAATATTGGCTGCTGTATCCTTAGAACCGAGTATTCAAACTTTGTTAACTTCTGACAAAAAAAACGTTACAAAGCAGCACATTACAGACATGCTGTAGCTCCAAATAGAAATTCTTAATGAGAGTTTTCAAAATTCGACTTTAAATGACTCAAAGTCTGATTGCGAATAAGAGAAATTTATAAGATCAATAGAAAGCAATAAACCAATATCAAATAAAAAATCTGTAAATGAAGTTATAGATGCCTTCGAAATTGTCCAAGAGAACATACATCGACAAATGTTTTAAAATTTTGGATAGGTGAAAAAAACGAGGACTTCAAAAATATAACCTTAACTATACTTGCTGTTCCAGCATCTCAGGTATCTGAGAGCTAGTATAGATGAACAGCTCCTAGAAGATAATGCTTATTAACACAAACTAATTTGATAATTAAAATTATATTATTGATATACAGACCGAACCTTCTGCAAAATTTTGGATGTTTGTAGCCTTGATTAAAACAGTCCCATTGTTGATTATAAAAGTATTTATTAAATTGCATGGTTTTTAAAATTTGCAAATTTCTCATATAAGCTTATATTATGTGCTTATATTATACGAATAAATAGGAGGTGTAGATAAAACGGTTATAAAAATTTCGAAATTTGCAAAATATGAGTTTTGATTGAGCTTAAGCTAAGTTTATACTCGCAAATTAGTTTACACAAACTGTCATAATGAAGTTTGTTTGATTTGTGTCCGAATTTGTCTATGTGTTCACAAACATGTCAAATAAATTTCCAAATAAATTGGTATAAACTTCGACATTTTGCATTAATTTTGGCTTAGTGTTCACACTCGCAAATTCGGATTGCGACAAATTTGTGTCTTCCACAAACCACGTAGTTTTTCGATAGCAGCTGACAAATTGTATATACACCCAGCAAAAAAAAAAAGCCGCACTCTGAAATTTTATTCATTTGTGCCATTTCTATCCGGCGGTTTCTACAAATGGTATTCTTTTTGTGAAATTTTTTAAAAAATTCCTTACAAAAGTGCATACATAATTTTTTTATATCACAGTCGTTTTCAAAACATACTTGCTAAGCTTTTATTGAGTAATTTATCCAATGGAAAGAAAAAATTATATTTAATTATAAAATCGATTTTTTTAAACAAAAATGACAATGACAACACCAATATAATTAAGAATTTTTTTGTTGATTAATATTTAATTAAAATTAAATATGGCTTTAATTACAGATTTGACCTTATTGGGCATTAAGGGCCCATTTCTCTTCCTCCAGATAGCTGCTTTGTGTTAGATAAAAGGCTGCAAAACTCTAAAATTTTGAAGAAGGTTCGGTCCGGGGGTCTATACTAGCTCTTAGAACAGAAAGATCAAACTTAAGTTTTGAAAAGGCTCGTTCAACTGACACCTAAGTTGCTGGAACAGCAAGTAGGCTATATTTTTCAAGTTAAGAAGTTAAATAAGTTTGAAATCTCGGGTCTAAAAACACTGCAGACAATTTTCGTACTGAGCTCATAAAAGAAGAACGGTTATCGAGGCATTAAGATAGTAATAAACAATGCTTTGCTGAAGATTTTAGAACAATTGCTCGAAATGAAAAGCAAGCGTAATAAAAATCACTTGATAGTAATTTTGAATCCTGCAGCTATAAAGAACTTTTACTAATTTGGCTGCAGTATTCAGATGTTTTTAGGTGGAGCTCTTTAAACGAACTCTGAATGCAAAAATCTTAAAGATTTAGTAAACGTTCTAGCACAGTCTAGCACTGTTTTTTCAATTTTTCTATATGCAATAATTTTATACATTGTGAATACGAACTGAACTTCCTAAAAAAATCGTTAAAAACTAAATTTAGAGTATGTGCGTCGCAACGAGCTGTTATTATAGAGTCCTCCAGGGAATCTATTGAGGTAACTTGGTCATTGTCCAAATCAAGAAATGCTTTTGATTCACATAAGCAACCTTCATCAACATTACATCCTTCATAGTTACATTCCTTTTCTGCTCTGCAGTTGTCATTTAAAAGTTCTCCTGCTCGAACCATATTCGCTCCATTATCGACGGTGATAGTATAAATCGAACCTAGAGAAATGTCGTTGGATTGGAAAACTTCTTGAATGATAGCAGTAATATTACAGGGAATGTACCGAAGGTACATAGAGTATAATAAGTTTGTGCAAAAGTATGTAACAGCCAGAAGGAATCATCTCCGACCCTATAAAGTATATACATATATTCTTGATCAGCATCAACAGCCGAGTCGATATAGCCATGTCCGTCCGTCCGTATGAACGCACAGATCTCAGAGATGGTAAGAGATAGAGGTTTGACATGTATGGGACATATTTTTCTTATACTTGCAGGCAGATCAAGTTTATTTTCAATTTTTGCCACGTCCCCTCCTGCCTCCGCAATTTGGAAAAAAGTCATATCTCCTACAGTTTTGATGATAGCTGGTTCGTACCTTCTAAAGATATCTAGTAATGAAGTAATCAATCGAATTGATTAAATTGAATAAACTACTCAGATTCGCTCCAATTTTTGATTGGAATCGGGTATAACGACCTTAGATTGGTCAGGTAACAGCCCCAACCTAAATCCTGCAGAGAATATCTATTTTTTTGTTGCTGGGTGTATATACAATTTGTCAGCTGCTATCGAAAAACAACGTGGCTTGTGCGAAACACAAGTTTGTCGAAACCCGAATTTGCGAGTGTGAACTTTCGAAGTCTCGACCAATTTATTTGCAAATTTATTTGGCGTGTATGTGAACACCTAGATAATTTCGAACACAAATCAGACAAGTTTCATTATGACAGTTTGTGTCAACTAATTTGCGGGTGTAAACTTAGCTTAAGCTCTATAAAATTTCGTGATTTTTATAACCGTTTTATCTACACCTGCTATTTATTCTTTATATAATATAAGCTTATATGAGAACTTTGCAAATTTCGCGAATTGTTGACCGTTTGATCTACAAGGGTTACCCGTCTACAAATGACAATTTTTCAAAGTTTCGTCTATTTACTAACGCCTGCATTGTCTTTTAAACATCAAGCAATTTCATAAATACTCTTACAATCTACTCTTAAGGCTGCAAACCTCCAAAATTTTGCAGAAGGTTCGGTCCGGGGGTTCCGGTTTTGGTTCGAACATCGCACAGTGTGTTATTTCAGCCATCTAGACGATGAAAAAGGAAAAAAAAAAGTTCTCAGAAAAAATATATTTTCACATATGTTATACCAAAATGGCTCACTGTTACGAAAATGCAAAAAAAAAAAGCCAAGAATTGCGAACTCAGAAGTAACGGGACATTAAAGATAAGAAATGGTTTTGCTTGAAAATGTAAATGACTATGTCGGAAATTAAGTGTAACTTTAATTGATTGAACTGAAAATAAAAACGTATGTTCGCCATGCTGTTTTTGATTTAAATTATTGTGCTGATATATTTAGTAAATTTTGCATCAAAAGTGGACATAAAACTAATTGACTAAAACAGTAGTAAAGTTTTTAAAAATTGAATTTTTTTAAACAATTTTTTTTTTTTTTAAAAAGAGTGCAATTGTGTATAGTGGAAGTGTATAGTTTCGGCTAGTTTCGATTTGTGCTTTACGCGAAATTGAATGTCGTTTCAAGATCGTTTCAAAATGCGTAAGTTTGTTTTGCACTGATTTGCACAAAGTTGTTTTTTTTTCGATAGACTATAAGTCTAATTACAAGTTGGTGTTCGATGTGTGTTCACAAAATTTCGCCTCAAATAAGTCTGATGATATGATACACACAATATTGGAATTCACCGATACTTCTACGTTAAAACTAAATAATTTTTCTTTCATAAAACTTATCTAAACGATTTAGAAAAGATAAATACTTTCGTAATTAAAATCTTAAATGAAAAAATCATCTCTTTTTTTTAAGTGCCCCTAACTAACGAACGGTGTATGTCCGAATTAATTTGGCCGAGGAGCTTGCAACGCATAGAAGGAATCATCTCCGACCACATCAAGTATATATATTCTTGATCAGCATGACGAGCTGAGTCTTTTGAGCTTTGTCCGTTCGTCTGTCTGTTTCTACGCGAACTAGTCCATCAGTTTTGAAGCTATCGAGCTGAAATTTGGCACAGAGTCTTCTTTTGACTGCACGCTGATAATATGTCGGAACCGCCCGGATCGGATGACTACTTCTTGCAGCTGCCATAGAAACGATTGTTCGAAAAATGGGTTTTGTGAGAAAAACTTTTTTGTTTTGTTTAAAATTATAAGTTTTCAAACTTATCTGCGAAGTTTGGTCAAAATCTGTAACCTATGGAGCGAGCTTTTAGAAGTGTATTAAAGCTTCGGCACAGACTAAGATAGCTTTCCTTTCTCGTTTAAAATAATATTCTATATTTCAATAATGTCACTTTAGTTATCAAATTAGTTTGTGTTAATAAGCAGCAAGGAGCTGTTCATCAAACAGCAAGAATAGTTAAGGCAATATTTTTCAAGTCCTCGTTTTTTTACCTTTTCAAAATTTTAAAACATTTGTCGATGTGTGTTCTCTTGGACAATTATAACTTCATTTACAGATTTTATATTTGATATATACTTCAATATACTATAGATAAACATCTCTTCTTCGTAATCAGACGTTATCATTTAATAGTAATGGTAATAAAATTTTAGAGGTAAGTCGTTAAAAATTTGTATTTTTATACCCTTGTAGAGGGTATATTAAAATTGTCCAGATGTTTGTAACGCATAGAAGGAAGCATCTCCGACCATACAAAGTATATATATTCTTGATCAGCATGGTGAGCTGAGTTGATATAGACATGTCCGTCCGTCCGTCTGTCCGTCTGTTTCTATGCTATCTCATCCGTCAGTTTTAAAGCTATGTTAACCAAACTTTGCACGAAACCTTTTGGTACAAATCGTCGGAAACCGGCCGGGTCGGATGACTATAGCATAAAGCTGCCATAGGAACGATCGGTCGGAAAAGTAGTTTTAGTGATAAAAACTTTTTTGTCTTAGAAGCAAATGTCCCCAATCCTCGTATTTCTAAGTTTTCTATTCTTTTACACAATTCCAGCAAGTTTGATGAAAATCGGCCAACTATATAGTATAGCTACCATACAAAAGATATTTCTGAAAAAAAGTCTTAGTATAAAAAGCTTTTTTGTTTTTAATGCTATCGCTCCCAAACTTGTTACTGGTCAATATTATATGCTACAACACAATTTCGCCAAGTATGATCCAATTCGGATAACTATGTACTATAGCTGCCATAGGAACTATCGGTCGAAAAGTAGTTCTAGTGAGAAAAACTTTTTTCTTCTCAATGGTAGCGTCTTTATACCTTCTACTTTTAAATATTATCATTTTCCACACAACTTTGGGGAGTTAAGTCAAAATCGGATGATTTATATCGAGTTTGGGAAATAACTCAGCTAAGAATGCTCGACGAAAATCATTTAATTCCTTAATTTATATAAATTAGACAAGCTACAAGGGTATATAAACTTCGGTCGAGCCGAAGTTAGCTTTCCTCTATTTTTATTAATTATTTAACATTTGACTAAAAGCATATAAAGGGTGATCCATTAGGAAGTTTTTTTAAAATTACAATTAAATAAAAATAACAAGTAAGAGCGCTGTAGTCGAGTTTCCCGACTTCAAAATACCCTGTTCAATTGAGACACACATACAAACACACTCACATACACAAGCGCATACACACATGCGAGCGCACACAAACACACACACCCACGCTCACACGCGGCCTGCGCAGGCAGCGCTGCCTGCATGAAGTGGCCGCATCCCCCCACCCCGCTCCCATAAGCTAAATTGCTTAATAACTTTTGTGATTTTGCTCGTATCTTATTTTCCTTTTGAGAGTAGTTAGATATAAGGCCTAGGATAGTATATATTAAGCCACTAGGTTCTAGCTTTAAAATTGTGGCTGTGACAGTTTTTTGCGGTTTAAGGGGGGAGGGGGGGGACATTCTCAAAATCTGAAACAAACTTGGTCTGGGTACGGTATACACCTATGTGCATGCCAAAATTTGTGTCTCTAGCTCTTCTAGTCTCTGAGATCGACGCGTTCGTACAGACAAACAGACAGACAGACAGACAGACGGACAGACGGACATGGCTATATCGACTCGGCTGTTGATGCTGATCAAGAATATATATACTTTATAGGGTCGGAGAAGCTTCCTTCTGGCTGTTACATACATTTGCACAACTTCATGATCCCCTTTTCCCATTTTTAATGGGAACAGGGTATAAAAATGGAATTGGATGTTGGAATCTTTATTATGGGCTGAAAGAACTATCTCTGACATTTACTTTTTAAAGATAGTTTCATTCAAATGTTGACAGCGACTTCGCCGTAAATGGTCCATTCGGATGGTCCAATTTTGAATTACTCTTTCCAGCATTGCTACTCGTATCTCGCGAATTACTTGTCTTGAATCCTAACTGGCTTATCGACGAAGACTTTTGACTTCACGTAACCCCACAGGCAAAAGTCCAGAGGCCAGTTGACAGGTCCGGAACGCGAAATAAGCTGCTCACCGAATTGATTTCTCAATAAAGCCATTGTTTCACGCTCTGTGTGTGCTGTAGCAAAGTCTTGCTGAAACCAAATGTCGCTGACATCAAGGGTTTCCATTTGAGGTAACAAAAAGTCATGTATCATGGTGCGGTAGCGCTCGCCATTGACGGTTATGTTCGGTCCGGCCTTATTTTTAAAGAAATACAGACCGATGATACCAGCAGCCCATAAACCACACCAAACAGTGCATTTTTGTGGATGTAACGGTAGTTCGACAGTCTCTTCGGGTTGCTCATCAGCCAAAATGCGACAATTTTGTTTGTTGACGTATCCATTTAGCCAGAAATGTGCCTCGTCACTGAACAAAATTTTGCGCGAAAACTGCGGATCTTCATTGAGCTTTTGCAGATCCCATTGTTTAAAATTCAAGCCCAAATTCAAGTCTGGCGGCTTCAATTCTTGAACGAGTTGGATTTTGTAAGCCTTGAAACCAAGATCCTTGAGTAAAATTCGCCAAGTTGTCGAATACGATAAACCCAAATGTTGAGATCGTCGTCGAATCACGGTCTGCAGCCACACTCTCCGCAGCAATCGCAAGATTCTCCTCAATACGGGCTGGATTTACACTGAGACTCAAATTTTGTCGATGGTTTTGCGAATAGCGGTCTCGGAAGGTCAATGATGCACATCGTATGTAAATCGAAGTGTACGACATCTGTATTTCATAATACTACTGAATAATTTGGAGTCTTTCCATGAAGACTTGTCAAAGAATTTTTAACAAAAACGAGGAAGAAAAGCTAACTTCGTCTGTGCCGAAGTTTTAATACACTTAAAAAAGCTCGCTCAAAAGGTAACAGATTTCGACCAAATTTTGCAGATCAGTTTGAAAACATATAATTTTAATAATGACCGAGCTTAAGAGCGCTAACATTGAAAACAAAAAAGTTTTTCTCACTAAAACGCATTTTTCGAACGATCGTTTCTATGGCAGCTACAAGAAGTCATCCGATCCGGGCGGTTCCGACATATTATCAGCGTGCAGCCAAAAGAAGACTCTGTGCAAAATTTCAGCTAGATAGCTTCAAAACGGAGGGACTAGTTCGCGTAGACGAACGGACAAAGCTCAATAGACTCAGCTCGTCATGCTGATCAAGAATATATATACTTTATGTGATCGGAGATGATTCCTTGCGTTGCAAACTCCTGGACAAAATTATAATACACTTTTCAAGTGTATAAGATGATATCTGAAAAAAGAATATTTGAAAAAAAAATCTTAATGATTCATATACATATTTTTGTAAAAAACCTGCATTTTTCAAAATTCGTTTAAAAAGAAACCACGGATGACAATTTCGGTGAAACTTAGAGATGAGCGCGTATAACTCGTGAGCAAATGAGAGCTGCGACATTAAGGGTACAGAGTATGTTATAGTCGGGCTTGACCGACTTTCTTGTTTTTATTGAATAGATGACAAATGAAATTAACTCAAATGTTTTTGTTGTTGTTGCTGTTGTTGTTGTAGCGCACAGCACAGTAGGGCAATAAAAAAAAAATTGTTCCAATGGTTCCGGATTTTTCTCAGAAACGGTTTATCTGAATTGGATGAAATAAAAAAATTCTGCTCAGAATTGATGTGGTTATCGCACCTGCCTCGACGTTTAAGGTAGGTTACAAAAAAAATCAGAATTGTAGCGTTCCAAAGTAAAAATTTATACTTTATTTTTTATGCATTTGGGTTTTATCTATGAGAAAAAAATTTCATCCAAATCGGTTGCTTGGTTCCCGAGTAGCTTGGATTAAAGTGCGTCAAGACCAGACCCGGCCAGCCAAAGCTACCAGGAGCCGAAGTCAGTCGTGTTTTTACGCAAACGCGCTCCGAACTCATGATTGTGTGAATCGGTGAACACTGAATTGCAAGTAAAACGGCTGTAGTCTGGAGAGAGCTCTCTTGCTCACTAACACAAGCACACTTTTTTATCCTCTCCATTTGGCCCGCACTGGCAAGGACATGGTAAAAAAAAAATTTCTAAAATTTTCAAGTAAAATTTATTTCTAAAAATCAACTTTTTTAAAAATTTCAAACATTTTAAAACTTTGTTTGAAGTCCAAAGGTTACAGATTTCCACGAAACTTCGCAGATCAGTTTGAAAACATTAATAATTACCAAGTTAATGAACGATAATGAGAACAAAACGTTTTTCTCACAAAAACCCATTTTCCGAACGATCGTTTCTATGGCAGCTACAAGAAGTAGTCGTCCGATCCGGGCGGTTCCGACATTTTATCAGCCAAAAGAAGACTCTGTGCAAAATTTCAGCTCGATAGCTTTAAAACTGAGAGACTAGTTCGCGAAGAAACAGACAGACGAACGGACAAAGCTCAATCGACTCAGCTCGTCATGCTGATCAAGAATATATATACTTTATGTGGTCGGAGATGATTTCTTCCAAGCGTTGCAAACTCCTGGGCAAAATTTTAATAAACTTTTCAAGTGTATAAAAACATGGAATTTTGGAAAATACAAGGGTCAGAATGATAAAATGCTTTTGTCAATTTTTGTAAAACATATTGTCGGATGTGTTAGAAAGTGGACAGGATGTTTTTAAGACCCCAATAGAACGTTTAAGCAAATAATAAAATCTAAAATAAATATTCTACCCTTAAAGGGGATGAAATAGATTTAGGGGCGATTTCACATCTTCTTCATAGATCTATCTGTCAGATAAACTAACAAATAACAAAGTAAATTTTTTGTTTATCTGACACATAGCAGCTATCTGGAAGAAGAAAAATCGGCCCTTAGATAAATAAATAAAGATTTGGAAAATATAAGACAATTCACCTTTCAATTTGATCAGAGTAGTATGTATAAAGAAAGATGAGGAAGGTAAAGATTTTGGTTAGCTGCATTCGCTCTCTTTCTCTTAGTCCCCGTTGGCAACAGTGCGGCGCAATGTATGTATGTAAAATGGTCATTGTACATTGTACTGATTTTGGATTTGCGTTAAATTTTCTATAAATTATACAGAATTTTTTGAGCCATGTTTTGCAAAGAACTTAACATGTTGAAAATCGTATGGAGAAAAGAACGGTGTATTGAACATACATACATCAAATAAATTTAGGCTTATAGAAAATTTTACCAGTATGGGAAAATCCGAAAATAACCCATATATTTGTTTTTGTTTCGGTACTGATAACCGGCTGTGTTAATAAAGGTTATAGGGTTACGGTTATAAGAGATAAAAATTTTTCGGTTACAAATTGTAAAAGGTTTTTAGCAGTTAAATGTTTCGGTCACGGTTTTAATCTTTGATTTTGATAAATCTTTGTAGAATTATGTGAAAGCATATAATTTTAATAAATATTAAAGCTAGGAGACGCTACCTTTGAAAACAAAAAAGTTTTTCCCACAAAAATGGCGTAAATTTGTGAATGTGAGAGTACTGGACATTGAGCGAAAAGAGAAAAAAGGCTCAGAGAACCTAAGAATACAGCAAAGAGGGCGGAATGCACTAAATCACAAAGACAACTTTGACCAAATAAACTACATATACGCGTCAGCTGTCACAACACAAAAGTGGAAAAACTGATAACAACAACTAACCATTGGGATAGTTAATTAGAATAACGAAAATGTAATGCATGTATGACAAACAAGAAAGAAAGTCTGTCAAGCCCGACTATAACATACTCTGTACCCTTAATGCCGCAGCTCTCATTTGCTCACGAGTTGTACGCGTTATACGCTGTTATACGCTCATCTCTAAATTTCTCTCTCTCACTAAGATTGCCTTTGTTGAACGGAATGCTGTGGTTAACTGGCCGTTTTTTGCTCATAACTTGAGTATCGTTCATCCGATCTTTATCATTCCTTCAGCAATTCGATAAATAATATTGATTACTAGATATCTCTAGAAGGTAAGAAACATCTATCTACGAAACTGTGGAAGATACACTTTTTTTCCAAATTGTAGGGCGGGAGGGGGCGTGGCAAAAATTGAAAAGACAACATGTAAAAAATTCGAATTCACTTTAGTGAAAAACGGAACATGGCAGTATATTTGTTCTTTATAGACATTAAAGCGGCTTTTGAAACCATCAACAGAAAATGTGTCCTGCATAGATTAGGATCAATTAAGTCTCAGTACAAAATTATAGTAGTTCAATCAGCCGATGGACGCCTGGCAAAGGAAGAACATTGGAACATCAGCAATAGCTGCTAGCTATGTGGAAAAACGATACTTGGCAAACAAAAATGTGAGCGCCAGTATAATATAGAAAATGTTTTAAGCAACAGCCAAGTCTGGGGATACTCAAAATTTGAAGAAGTTGAAAAACTAGAATCAAGCCTATCTTACGATATCTCTTCAAATATAACACAAATTTTTTATGGCAAACTTCCTAATAGAAATCAAGTCGTAACGTTTGAAAGTATGGAAATAGTTCAACATGGAACCAGATATATGAATCATATTGGAAGCAAAAACTTCAAAGTATCTGCACTTCGTAATCAAATACACAACAACTGTAGACAATGAAATCTTAACACGAACTTAAACATCTTAAAAGCCGGACTAAGATGATAAACTTGACTCATCTGACTGCTCACATGGAACAAGCCAATGCTTTCAACGGAGGAAATCAAACTTGTTTTTAAGGGTATGGACTAGAACAGAATGAACAGAACAGAAATCATCTACAAAGCAGAAAGCTATATTTTCAGGGCCTTTTGAACACATATTTTTTGAAGAGCTAAAAAATTTGAAAAACTTTGGGCAAAGTTTTCTAGGGACATATTGGACCAAACTCGTAAGAGGAAAGGCCAAATTGAATATTCTCAGAGATTTTATATATATTTTGTTGAGCAGCTACTTTTTGGCGACAGTTCATTTGGATTCTATCCCATCCAGATTGATCTGCTATGTAGCTAGTGATCTAACGAACCGTGTGCTTAGTTTCGGAAATGGTACATATATGTAGTGAATTGAAATTAATCTTTCCGGAGATTTAGGGATTCGATTATCGGGCACACAAGTTTTTGGCAAAAAAAAAACACTTCAATTATTCAAAACTATTTTAAAATTAGGACCACTTAACTCAAAAATCAACCGAGTGAATGATCTAGAATCTGCAAATTGGCGTTTTAAATTAAATTTTCGACTTATCCAAGTTAGTGCACAAATTGTCAACATAAATTGCCAATTATCTGGCTGATTTCTTTGATTACCAACGTGTTTAGGACCGAGCTTATCCTTGTCGGTTGAATTCACTCTTCCACTATTGTTCCACGTGCTTATACACACACACATCCACTTCTGCATATTTCACAAGAAAAAAATTGTATCATTTCACTGCAAACCATTTGCTTCACTTTTATTTTTTTAAACAAAAAAATGGTTACAATTTGCGATTTTTCTCATTTTTGTGTGGAATATTTTTACACATTCCTCTCATTTCCTTTTGCTTATACGAAAGTCAAATGCCGCTTGATACCGGGCGGCACCTTTTCTACTTCTTGTCACTAGAGACAGAGCTCTTCGACTCTCTGATTGAGGCAGAGCGACGACGCTTGGCTTCCTCGCGCTTAGCCTTGGACTCCTTCTTGCGCTGTACCAAAAGCTTGGCATAGTCGGCGGCAGCCTCCTTGGAGGCCGTCTGGCGCTTCTTCTTCAAGGCAATGCGTCTGCGCTTGCGCTGCAGGACCACGGGAGTGATCAGACGCTGGATTTTGGGAGCCTTGGAGGTGGCCTTCTTGTTATCCTTGGCCGGCAGGGGGCGACGCACCACAAAGCGGCACACATTATCCTCCTTTGCGAGGTTGTACAGCTTGCGGATTTTGCTGGCACGCTTGGGGCCCAGACGACGTGGGATGGTGGTGTCGGTGAGACCGGCAATATCCTGTTCGCCCTTCTTGATCACGACCAAGGCCAGAACAGACATGTTGGCGTCGACAATGCAGCCACGGACCGATTTACGCTTGCGCTCACCAGTACGGCGGGGACGGTAGCAGGAGTGTCCCTTCTTCAGCAAAAGACGCACACGACCTACGGTTGGAAAGAAAAGCAAAATTAATGAATGCTTCCGTGGCGTTAGTTAAAGTTCACTTACCATGGGTCAGCACTCCCTGCTTCATGGGGAAACCCTGCTTGTCATTGCCGCCAGAGATACGCAGCTGGTAGCCCTTCCACTCATCACCGAGGATATCGGCCTCCACAACCTGGCCCATACGCTTCTCATAGAACACACGCAGCTTGTGCTCGTCCACAACTTCAAAGAGCTTTTGGCATCCCGTTGCGGGATAGGAAACGTTAAGCTGCAATACAAAGAGGCACAACAACAACAACCATTAGTGGGTATAAACACAAATTTATAATCAATTTATCATCTTTGATTTTAGAGTCCATCACTTGAGTTTATTAAACGGGTATGATTAATTTCACTTCTGGTAAGCTTTGGGCTTATGCTTGACACAATATTTATTGAAATTCGCAGAAGGTAAATAATATAACTCAATTTTTTGCACACCTTCATACTGTCGGTCTGTTCGCTGGCAACGCAGAAAAAAAAAGAACCCAGAAAGGGAAATAGAGATGAGAGTGCAGTGTGACCGACTCAAAAATACCAGATAATCGCTGAAATATGGTCACACCCATGTAGAGGAGCATTCCGTTATCTACATACGTTATCTACACTGGAAGTATCGAAGCGATGGAGAAGGGAGAATATTTGGTATTTTTGGGCGATATATGAATTATGCCTATCGCTTCGATATTTTTCGATAACTGTCCCGGTTCCCTCAGTCGCCATGGATCTCAGTTTTCAATAAAGGGGGTCCATACACTTCTCCCACCGTGCTAAAACCCTCTCCGCCCATGGCAACGCCATTGACACAGCAGCTGCTCCTATTGCTGGCACCTTTGAATTCGATATCATATCGATAGAAAGTCTATCCACTTAGCGGACAAAAGCTATTTGTTGTGACAGTGGCTAAATCATGCGTCACAGTGACTTGATCAGTCGATTATCTCTTATGGGGAAATACCCAGAAAGAATGAGATCATTAAGATCATCCAGAGAATGAGCTCCAGAGTGTGGCAGTGGAACAAGGGTATTACAGTCACGACCAACTTTATCGTGCCCCATCACCAACAAGGAATAGATAAGTTGGCCCATGCAACTCTGTGACAAAGTTGCCACCTATTAAAAACATGTGTTTTGACTTTGGTGGCAACCCGTAATTGTTATTGTGGCAGCACGTGTTGTAATTTATTAATTGTTTGTCAATTATTAGCAAAATGGGCAAGCCGAAGAAAGCCAATGTGGCCATCATAAAGACCACCTTAGAGAATCAAATCACAGAGGGAAAGGTGATCAAATCAAAGAACAAGGATAAGATCAAGTTAAGGGCCGAGGAGTCTGCGGTAAGAAGCAGAGAGTCAACAGCTCCATTCTCCATTCCATAATTTATCTTGCCCCCATCTCTTGCAGAACATAGATGCCAAGAGCAGTCAAAAGATTTTGGCAGCAGCCAAATTGCAGCAATTGGAGCTGGACGAGGAGAACTTTCCCAGTTTGGTAAGCGTTCGGAAAGTCAACTTCAATTTGGGTAAGTTACAGTGCCAATCTCAGATATATTTGGTGTAGCTAATTGGTCTGTCCTTTCTAGATGATGGCCAGGCTGCCGCCGGTGCTGATGACGAGGCGGTTAATGAATCAGATTTCATGGCTGACCTGGATATGAATGATGACGATGTGGCCGCTTTTGAGCGCTTCCAACAGCATTCGGGCCAGGAGGGCAAACGCACTTTGCATCTCTCCAAAATGATTATGCAGAAAATACAGGAGAAAGAGGCTGATATTCATACCAAAATCTCAGATGAGGGCTCCTTGAAAATTGAGGAAGTCGACCCCAAGGTCAAGGAGATGTATGAAGGAGTGCGAGATGTTTTGAAGCGCTATCGCAGTGGAAAAATACCCAAAGCCTTCAAAATCATACCCAAGCTGAGGAACTGGGAGCAAATCCTTTTTATCACAGAGCCGCACAATTGGACAGCGGCCGCCATGTTTCAGGGCACACGCATCTTCTGCTCCGTGCTGTCGCAGGCCATGGCCCAGCGTTTCTATAATCTGGTGCTCTTACCACGTGTTCGCGATGACTTGTGCGAGTACAAGAAGCTGAATATGCATCTGTATAATGCCCTGAAGCGTGCCCTCTTTAAACCGGCGGCCTTTATGAAAGGCATAATACTGCCCCTGCTGGAGGGTGGCGATTGTACACTGCGTGAGGCCATTATCTTTGGCAGTGTGGTGGCCCGCAGCTCTATACCAGTGCTTCATTCGTCGGCTTGCCTGCTAAAAATCTGTGAGATGAGCTATTCGGGTGCCAATTCGATATTCATACGCTTCTTTCTGGATAAGCGTTATGCCTTGCCCTATCGTGTGGTGGATGCGGCTGTGTTTCACTTCCTGAGATTCGAGACAGATCGCAGGGAGTTGCCGGTGCTATGGCATCAAAGTCTGCTCACATTTGCCCAGCGCTATAAGAACGATATATCCTCAGAACAGAGGGATGCCCTGCTGCAGTTGCTCAAGTAAGTGAATATGAATCAATCAATAATCATCAGTTTTTTTTTTTTTTTTTGGTTATCTGCTTTAAATCTTTGTGAGTCTTTAGTTGAATCTTTAGTTAGTTAGTAAATCGTCTGTGTTTTTTCGTGCTCACCAACACAAGCACATTTTTCTGTCCTCTCCATTGGGCCGGCACTGATATAAACCCAAGATCCACCCGCCCTCATTGAAAGATCCACTAGTAAAAAAGTGAGGGCCATTGATTGGGTTATGAGCAAATATAATATTTTGTGGATTTAACAAAGCCCGGAAAATCTCTAGAAGATTTGGCCATAAAGCTTATCACTGAACAAAGATTAAATTTCTTCGACTATTTTACAGACAAATTGCCAATTTTCATGTACCAACATTTGGTTACTAACAACCTAAAATACATATACGGCTTAGATCAGTGTTCCCCAGCCATAGACCCTGGGGGCCGAACACATTCGGCAATTCACATCGAATGCTTGCAAAAGTCATGCATCACTGAATATCAGAGAGAGACAGTCACATTTTTATTTCCTCTCGTCTTGGGGAACCCTGATTTAAATACATAATATTACAATGTGACTGTTTTAGTGATCTTTGGATTATCAATCATAGAACTTTTTAGCAGGCTCTAGGTTAATAAGTTATGATTTTCATCATAACGTTTCTAAAACAAGACACGCACAACACCACTAACAACAGAAGGGCCGATACGGGGTATGCACAAACACAAATACAAAGCTTCTGTGACTTAGCGTTTGCTACTGTTGTCAGAATTTTTCCTAAAAGTCTAACTTGGGATTGCCAAGCAAAAGATCGCTGGTGATTGAGCTGTGGAAGTTTATGAAATAGATATACGATCAACCAGCCTCCTTTGTGGTCTTGTTTTAGAAACGTTATGATGAAAATCATAACTTATTGACCTAGATCCTGCTAAAAGTTCTATGACATAATATTATATACATATATTAGGGAGCACTCAGTGCCCCCAAGGACGATAAGCTGCTGGCTCTGATTCTCTGTGGTTATGCGAGGAGAGAAACCCGTGTTATGTGCCTACGAATTCGCAAAGAGCAGACTCTGAGAGTGTATTTTTTGTACATATTTACTACTGTGGGCAGAAAATACCGGGAATTTGTTTATTATCAAAAAATCTTTATCTGTTTTTTTTTTTGGAAATTCATTTCATCCCCCTCAAAGTAGTCAATACACTTGTGTCAAGGTTTTTTCAAATTTTCAAAACATACTGCACAGTCCTCTTTCTTCTTCGTTTCGGTTTTAATCTCATATCGATTCAAAACGGTGTCCACGGAGCGGTCTCTTGAGTTTAGCGAATAGCCAGAAGTCACATGGTGTTAAGTCAGGCGAATACGGTGGTTGTGGAACGATATGGGTCGAGTTTTTGGTGAAATGATCACGAATTACTGCTTCTGTTTTTCAATGAAATTTAGCGTTTTTGGCACCAATCGAGACTTCACTTTTCTGAGGCCCAAATGATCACTCAAAATGGTTTTCACTGATCCTTTCGATATTCCAACAAGGTCAGTAAAGTCTCGCTAATTTTGGAGCACCAATTCTTTGATTTTGTTTACGATTAGCTCATAAGTTGATGTTGATGGTCGTCCTGGCCGTGCCTTGTCTTCAACGCTCTCTCGACCTTTTTTGAACATTTTGTACGACTCATAAACTCTTGTTTTCGATAGAGCTTGCTCACCGAAGGCCTTCTGCAACATTTCCAACGTTTCGGCAGCAGAAATTTCATTCCGAACACAAAATTTAATAGAACTGCGTTGTTCAATAGTTTCAGACATTAAAAAAAACGAAAAAATTCACTTTTAGCGGTTTACAAAAAAGACGCATATCTGAAGCACCAATAAATATTTTGACGTGTAATTTTGCACAGCTGTCAGTGATTTAAAAATAAAAACTTTGTTGCTATTGGAGTCCCAAAAAAATTTAAATTCAAATTTCTCGGTATTTTTTGCACAAAGTAGTATGTGCGGCTCAGTTTACCGATAGCATATCAGCAAAAGCATTTTGTATTGTCGAAGAGTCCCAGGAGACACGCCAATAAATTTAGTCTGACCGCCCGCGATATCGCATTATTCTAATCGTTTTCGGATCCTCTGTTGAGAGAAAGTGACGGCAGATCTTGTGGCTGATCTTCGCACGCCGTGTATGCTAGTGTACACAACAAGCTCAGCTTTGCGGAATTAATCAAGCATGTTTGTTTATTTCGGTTTGCTGACGTTTTAAAATATCATACTCAGCCGTCGGTTCATCTTTTAGCCGCTCAGGTCGTCAGCATACATTAGATGATGCGAACTAAGCATAATTAATCAAGACTGTTCCCGTTTCCGCTTCCAAAAACTGACTGTGTTATTCGGCAAAAAGTTTCGGCCGAATTCTTTAATCGTTTCTTAGAAATCGTAACTCTTACCAATTCCGATCATTCGAATTCGGAAACGAGAACAGGTCTGTATGAATAAAGTCAGTAGCAAGGGACTCAGTACACTCCCTTGAGGGAAGACAGAGTTTACTACAAAACGTTTGCCATTGACAACATTGACCATCAAGATTAGATTCATTCCAATTGAGCATGGAAGAAATTTGGGCAGCTTGGATATAAAAATATTATGGCAGACTTTGCCAAATGCTTTAGAGAAATCTGTGTAGATCATATGAGTCATCAAAGTCTATAATTGCTTCCAAATTGCTTCCTCTTCCGATAAGGGAAGGATTCCGAGAATTGAGGGAATAGAATCAAGAGTTAATTGGCTATCCCAGATACTCGTTGGCTCGAAATTGCCACTAAGTAGGCAGCAAACTGATTAACTATACCCTCATACGTGTTGTATGACAGCGAACCAAAGCTCATACTATATGGAATGGAAGATGTAGACCCTTTTGAATTTATAAACCGTCCAAATGACTTTAAATAGCAAAGCTGGAACACCGGTGGCCGGTTGTGGTGGAGCAGAACATCTAATAAACATCACTTGAAAAATGTATTATAATTTTGCCCAGAAGTTGGCAACGCATAGTAGCTGCCATAGAAATGATCGGTCGGAAAATGGTTTTTAGAGAGAAAAAGTTTTTTGTCTTTAACGCAACCGGTCAACAGCTACTGGCGCCAGCTGTGAAGTAACTGGCCATGAAAAAGCTTTTCAAACTTTGCCGTTCAGATTCAACGTTTCACTGTAGGTCCCGTTTTCTAGTGCGAAAATTATAAGCACACACGCCAAGAGAAGCCGGCTTGTGGCCCTTTGGGCTGTGTAAAAGCCAAATATACAGGGGTGCCACAGAATTCTCTAGCGATTTGGCGTCTAGCGACTTGTCATATCGCTCGATAACACTGTGCACAGAACATGCACAAGTTTGCCATACTAAAAAGTTTATCGAGTCCAGACTAAAAAATTCTGAAAGAGTATGATGGTAGTACAAAAACATTCGCTGGGTTTGGTCTGGTTAGCTGTCGTTTTCTTTTTATTGCACTTTGGAGTTTTCAGCTTCTGATTGGGATTCGCAACTCCTTATCTCGTAAACTATTTAGAATTTCACTTTGACGTCTTAAAGAAAGTCGTTGCTCTTGGCTTGGCTTACAAACCATTTTTAAGAAGCTAGCCAAAAAAGTCACATCTTTTTACTCAAAACTACAAAAATGTCTTAAGGTCATCATGTTTTCCCCTCATTTTGTACTATTTTTCAACTTTGTCTGGAAAACTGTAACGAATTTGACTAAGCAATGCAGTACAAAAACGTAGCTAAGACTTAAATTAACAAACGGTTGGAATATACCAACTTCATTCGATTGGGCCTTCGTATAGTTACGGGCCTTTAAGCATGTAGAATTGGAACCAAAACTCGAAAAAAGGCAATTTTTGGAACCAATTGTCCGACACTGTCAAAAATTTCGATTGTTTTGTATTGAATCAAGAAAATAGTAAGAAAACATAACTTAAAAACTGTAAATAAAAAAAAAATTTTATTTTTGTACTTTTTTACCGAAAATATTCGATTTTTTTCGAGTTTTTATGACTGTTGTACATGCGTGTTGGCCTATAACTATGTGAAAGAGTAATTAAATAAAGTTAGTTCGTTCTAACGGTTTATTTATTTAGGTCTAAGTTACAACTTTGTATTATATTCCTTGTCCAAATTTGTAACGGGTTTCAAGATGAAGTTGAAAAACTGTAAATAAGTAGTAAAAACTTGGTTTTTTTTAAGAATCTTTTGTAAGTTTGAGTATGAAGATGTAATTTTTTTTGATTTGCTACAAAGAATTGCTTTGTAGGCCAAACCAAGAGCAACAACTTTGCCAAAGAAATAAAAGCAAAATTCAAAATAGTTTACGAGATATGGAATCGTAAATCCTACTCTGAAGCGAAAAAGCTCAAAATGCAATAAAAAGAAAACGGAAGCTAACACTAGTTTACAGCCAAAAATACCCATTTCTACTGAAACTATTTTTAAGTGTAGTTTGGATTGGTGATCTCAAATATCAATTTAAAAAAATTTTTCACGGCTACGTTTTTTAAATATAAACTTTTTTAATTTTTTCGGTAGGTGCACTTGTATTTTAAGCCGTATCTGACTACATAATAGTCAGATGGAGTCAAGCAAGATATGCATCGAAAGGTAATTGAATTGATAATAATCGCACAAAACACAATTTTCGAATCGGTTAAGTAGTTTGAATACAATAATAAAAAATATTTAAAAAAAATTGATTTTTTGATCGAAAACGCAATAAATTTCGTTTTCAAACGCCTAGGAAAAGTATTTAAAAATTCAAAAAAACACTAAAAACTATAAGATATTGATGAACAAAATCTATAAATGAACTCAAGAGCTGAGAGCAATTAAGTGCTGAAAAAAGTAAAAGAAAAAGTAGTATTTTTGAGATTTTTTTAAAATAAATTTTCATTTGCTTCGACTTTTGTTCTGTTCTGGAATTTTTTTCTGATTTGGATATTCGCCCACTTCTAATATTGACCAAAAGAAGAAAATAGAAAAAAAAATTTTCTAAACACTTAAAATACTCAGATTTTTACTATTAGTTCCGTCACTTAAATTGATCCAGCTACAATATTTATTCATAGATTTTCTTCATCAATACCTTATTATCTTTGTAGAAGTACGATTCTTAAGTCGAGAATAAAAATAATTTTCTTGGATTTATCCTAGACGATTAAAAATTAAATCTGCATTTTTGAGCAAAAAATCGATTTTTTTGAAATATTTTTGATCATTGTATTCAAACTTCTAAACCGATTTCAGAACAATGTTCTACGCTATTATTGATAATTTAATTACCTTTCGATTCATGAAATGTAAGTGCACCTACCGAAAAAATTAAAAAATGCATATTTTAAAAACGTTGCCATTAAAAAAATTAGAGAAATTGATTTTTGAGATCACCAATCCAAACTGCACTTAAAAATAGTTTCAGTAGAAAAGGGTCATTTAATTGTTTTTGTTAACTAGTGTAATCAGACCAAACCCAGGCAGGGGTTTTACACCACCATCATACCCTTTTAGAATTTTTTGGTCTCGACGCGATCAACTTTTTTGAGTTCAAAAATGTGTCGGAGTGTAATTTTCGCCATGCCACAGAACTTCGAGCGAACCCTTTCGAACTTGACTGCGTAGGGTAGACACCCCGCAAGGGCAAATTAGAGTAAGCCTTTTCATGCGATTTTATAAATATTTTAAAAAGTGAGGTATTCGGTTAGTTCGTTTTTAAACAAAACAAACTTAATTTTCTTCAACTCAGTTAAATTTTTTTTTTTCACACACAAAAAACTCAAATTTGCCGCCCTCCAAAAGAAAAATGATACCTTGCAACTCTAGCTGCTGTAAGGTTAAACGAGAACGGCAAACGAATTTTCGTTTGTAAGCAAAAGAATTGCTTTAATTTAATAAATGCCTCTCGCACGGCAGATGGCAATCGACGATTTAGGGAAGAAGAAAATCCGTAAGGAGACGATAGAGTGATCCGTCCTGGATCCGCATCGGACCCTCTTTCTAAATCAGACGATATACGTAGGCAAAATTCTTTGGGTAATGAGCCTGTGCTCGAAAACAAGCTTGGGACCCGCATTGTTCAATTCAAACAATCAGAGGAAAGGTTGGCCAGATTTTGTTCCAGGCTGCAACCGCAACTTCCCTGTCGCGCATTGTGAAATAGGGGGCTAAGTCATTATGCTCCTTCATTAAAGCCAAGATAATTTCGCCCTGGCCATAATCGAATATATACAACTCGCTATACAACTCGGAAGAATAATGAAATGTTATTTTGGTTTCGGCGTTGCCACTTTGTTGAACTCAAATTGACAGCAATCGATTTATAAATTGCTATAAATAAGCAAAAGATTAACGCAAAAATTTTTGCTAATCGATTTAATTTTGTTTTATCATTGTTCTAACACAAAATTCGCTATTATATACGCAATAAAACTAAATTCGATTAATTTCGAAATTCAAATGTTAAAAGGTGGCAAATTTAACCAGCGATTTATTAAAATGCTTATTTAATAATCATTACTTGCTAAATTTTTAATTTTTTTGAATTAGGTTATTCACAAATTGAATAGGCTCTGTGGCAGGGCGAAATCAAATTCGAGCGAATTTCAAGAGAAAGTGGTTTCTGTGGCACCCCTGATATATTTGTATACCCTCTCAAGGGTATATTAAAATTGTCCAGATGTTTGTAACGCATAGAAGGAAGCATCTCCGACCACATAAAGAACATATTCTTGATCAGCATGACGAGCTGAGTTGATATAGCCAAGTCCGTCTGTCCGTCTGTTTCTATGCTATCTCCTTCGTCAGTTTTAAACAGGGTTCGGAATTGCTCGCTTGCGAGCAGCCTACACTGACTCTTTTTGACTCCCGCTCTGTGCAGCGAGCGGTAGTCCGCGAGCAGCGTGCAGCTGCTGCTCGCTGCTCGTGAGCAGGGATGTGCTGCTCGCGAGCAGAGTACAGCTGCTCGCGAGCTGTGTGAAAGTGCTGCTCGCTGCTCGTGAGCAGCTGCACGCTGCTCATGAACAGGTAGCGGCTGCTCGTGAGCAGCTGCACGCTGCTCGCTGCGTAAGGGAGTTGTTGTTGTTGTTCATATTTGCACATGCAAAAAGGTTTGAAGAGAATTTCTGACGTTAAAACGTTTACGTCTGCGTAATTGAAAAAGACTTGTCTTATTGCAGGTGCAGATTGTATTTTGGTTAATCCAAGGGTAAATTGTCTACAAATAGGTAAATCATTTTGATGACAAAGGCTGATTGCCGAAGCCTGTAACTTAACAGATAAAATTGTAATATGTTATGTTAGCTGTAAGGGGGTGGAAAGTGGTCCAAAATGGGCTGTATTTTTTATTACGGTATGGGTCATTGTTCGGATTTTCCGACATCTGTGTGGGCAGTTTTTTAAGCAGCACATTCCTGCTCAGGAGCAGAGGGTCCCTGCTCGCGAGCAGCAGCTGCACTTACGAGCAGCGTGCAATGTGCAATTCCGAACCCTGGTTTTAAAGCTATCTTAAACAAACTTTGCACGAAGCACACATTTGTCGGAACCGTCAGGATCGGATGACTATAGCATATAGCTGCCATAGGAACGATCGGTCGAAAAAGTAATTTTAGTGGGAAAAACTTTTTTGTGTTCAACGTAAACGTCCTCAAACCTTGTATTTATAAGTTTTCTAAGCTTTTACATCAGCGATGCCCAGCCGTATGCTCTTTGAGAACGTTTTGTTTTTGTAATTGCACCGAGACATGCAGGGCGCGACGTATACAAAACGACACATCTGCAAACGATTTCGTGTGTGTGCGTCGCCTAGAACACAAACCGGTTTTGTTCTCTTCTTTGATTGGTGCTTGCGAGCGCAGGCAAACTGATCAACAACAATTTCATTATTGGTATTGGTGCTTTTCTCTGTGAGTATTGGTGAGTGCTCTGTCGTATGCTGCTTTTGAGCATGCCTGTTTTACATAATTCCACCAAGTTTGATGAAAATAGGTCAACTATATAGTATAGCTTCCATACAAAATATAGTTCTGAAAAAAGTCTTAGTAGGAAAAACTTTGTTTTCAATGCTATCGCTCCCAACTTGTTACTAATCAATATTATATGCTGCCACACAATTCTGCCGAGTTTGACCCAAATCGGATGACTATAGAACATAGCTGCCATAGGAACGATCGGTCGAAAAAGTAGTTCTAGTAAGAAAAATTTTTTTGTTTGCAATGGTAGCGTCTTTATACTTTCCAGTTATGAATAATATCGGTTTCCACACAATTTTGGGAAGTTTGGTCAAAATCTGATGAATATATGGTATAGCTGCCATATAACAAACTTAAAAGTAAATGGCCAAAGTAGTGGCGCCATCTATTGCTGAGTTTGGGAAATAACTCAGCTAAGAATGTTCGACAAAAATCATTTAAAACCTTAATTTATATAAATTATACAAGCTAGAAGGGTATGTAAACTTCGGTCGAGCCGAAGTTTGCTTTCCTCTATTTTTTTTATTCAAAAATAAGATGTGTGGCTTACACATTTTTCGCAGTGATTTTTTACCATCCCGTAACTTTTATTTGCGATCCCTGTTTAATTCAACAATTAAGAGAGCAACGAATCACAATAGAATTAATGACAACTGAACAAAAAAAGCAATGTAAGAAGAACTTGTTCACTTGTTCAGATTAGGCAGTGACTCATTTTAGTTCACTTTATGATTTTGTTGTTAATATTAAGGTTATCCCTCTATTTTACCATTAATTGCATCTTTTAATTTATAATTGCAGAAAGAAATCTCATCCAAAGATAACGGCTGATGTCCGAAGAGAATTGCAGGCGGCCACTTGCCGTGATGTGGAAATGATGGAAACGGATAATGGTCTGGCCAGTCAGCCCATCAAAATGTACACAGATGCTGATGTAGGCTATGAGGGTTGATCTATGTTGGATAATTACGGGTTAAGATGTTAAGTTGGCTGTCTGGATGTAAATATACTAATTACATACATAAATATATACCAGATGAAATGAGTTTCCTTTACCAGTTTGGTTTTTATGGATTTTGTTCCTTTATTTGGTTCTGTATAATTTGTTTGTCAAAATGAAAACTACATTAATGGGCTTTAAATGTTTTTAATAGAAAAAAACAAATTTTTGTTTGCTTGTTTTTTACAATTTAGCATAATTTGTGTTTACGGTCTTGGACATCCGCAATTGTTATGTATCTCAATTTTTAATTGTAATAATTCTTAAATAGTTTTTGTTGTTTCGTTTTGATCTGTAACCAAAAATGTTTCTAAAAGTTTTTCGTTTCATTTCGTTTCGTCACTTTCTTTAGTCTCTAAGTATTGTTTCGTTATCTCACTCCAACATTTTGTTTACGTGTGTGTGTGTGTGTGGTGTGTAGTGTGTGTGTGTTATATATATTCAAGGGCATACACCAGGGGGCAGGATCCTCTAGGGTTGGGATCAATTGGTTAATTTACAAATAACTACTCTGGACCATTTGAAATTAGTTAGTTTGTTTGATGCTTATTCGTAATACACAAGCTGAGCTTAAAGTACATTTTAGCATGAGCAGAATTTTGGGTTAAAAATGGGCAAAAGAAGCAAAGGTAAAGGTATGAATAATTAGAAGCAGATATATATATATGTGTATTCTAAATTAAACATATAGGTATATATATGTGTGTATGATTGATCTTCACCAGCGCCCGAAATAAAAGTGGGAAACTACAAGTTGATTCTGGTTTCTTGATTGTGTGCGTTTGCTTTATTTTTCTCACTTATTTTGTTTGGGCGGACCCCCTTCTAATAAACAATCCAAGTATTTTACCCATTGGTCCGAGTTTTGCTTTAAAAGATACAAAATGGTCATTGGTTACGCAACCTAATTAACAACAATTAAACGATATGTTTCCATTTTGAATGGCACACGATTTGTTAACACTTTCTACGGGGGTTTCGAACAATTCAATTGGGCGCGAATCAACTGAAAAGGCTCGACTGACTTGCTCATGACTACAATGATCCCAACTGATATGCCGTTTGATTTCAAGAAGCTACAACCATTAACAAGGCCTTGGATCGGAAGTATAAATGGCACAAAAAGCCTTTCGAAGGCATCAACCTAAATCATGATTCATGTGTGTGTGTGTGTGGCATGAACTAACCAAGTGTGAGTGTGTGGGTGTATATAGAGAGCCAACAAAAAACACGGCCTTTTCATAGTACGACAATTACAAACATACATCAGGATATTTAATATTATGCACTAAAATTGCAAAATCAATTCATCTCTCTCTTATGTCTGCATATGTATATGTGTCGCATACGCCCTTATATTCGAGTTTTATAGGTTTCTTTTTTGGTTTTTGCTTTGGTTTTAAATACACATTTCTTAATTCTAGTATTCAGTTTATGCTATGTATTTTGAACAACCCATGATTAGAGTAAAAGTTGAAAATGCAATCCTGGACAAGATTTTTATGGTTTATGCATTTTCCCACATTACACTTCTAGAATAAAGTTTTCGTTTGTTTTGTAGACAGCGATTCATTGGGAATCGGCCCTTTCCATTCTGGGACAATGTTGTCATCGCTCGAAATGGCAGGGCATCATTATCGCATATACGTAGACTATAAAAAACACAACCATAGTTAGGGGGCTGGCACCGTAGCGAGTTCCGTTCGCATGTTGCATGGCTGCCGGCTCTTCACCTGGAAAAAAACGGAAAAATATTGTAGGATCAAGTGCACAGGGCATATTAAGCATGAGATCGTGTATATGGGAACTGCATCAAGTTGTTCTGAAACTCACAAACGTTAACCTAACAAAAATTTCTCCTAATGAGAAAATTGACTGGATTTAATTTTAGAAATTTATATTTTTTAACAGGGTTTGATAAACTGTCAGCAAAATAGCAATAGCACTGAAATTTAAGCCTTTGGCTGTGCTGTGCTTTGACGAAATCGTTGTTCACATGTGAAGCAAAAGCCCAAAATTCAAAACCCGAAGCTGTGCTATATCAATATCATATTTGAAATATTTTCGTAGCAGTGCTGTTTAACATTTCAAAGCATATTTTATAACCACAGGATAGATAGCATTACAAATATTGTCAAAATAGTCCGGTGTCAAATTAAAAGCAGAAGAAATCAATTAATTAAAGTAATTTTCAGTATGGCTCCACGCAAAACTATCAACGTTTGGGAGCATTTTGCGAATAAAGAAGAAATTGGAAAAGCGGCGTGCAATCTGTGCCAAGTGGAACTAAAAAATAATCGGACGTGCAATTTGAAATCCCATTTGATTAAAGTCCACAAAATGTGCTTTAATTCCTATAAAAAAAACGCTATCAACCTTGGATACTAAATCTTCCATGTTGGGAAAAAGTCACAGCATTAAAGTCCAAATAAATAAAAAATTATTATTTCGGTAAGCATTTTGTATATATGACCAAATTTATATTTAATCCCAAATAGTGATTTGGTTAATTCATCCATTAAAGTATTTCTATTTATTGATAAATTTTTATTCTTAAGGTCTTATATCGGACTAGTAACTGAAGTCTCAATGTCATTTAATGTCCTAAATTCTCCCAATTTAAGGAGCATTATTAATCCGATTTGCCGTGCTTTGGGGGAAAGGCTTGGCCAGCGAATAACATTAAATGCTTAAAATTGGCAATCAACGTTAAGGAAAGTCGCCGGAAATATAAGGAAAAGTTTAAAAAGGGAAATGAGCAAAAGCCTCATATCTTTAAAGGTTGATAGTGCCTCAATACTGACACGGAATATATTCGGAATAAGCTCTCAGTTTATTGTACACGATAAAGTAAAATATCATATTTTGGGCAGGGTTGAGCTTAAAGGCATCGGTGCAAGCGTCTCAAAAAACCTGGCAGAGGAAATTATTAAAACATTGAGAAAATATGATATTGAACTCAACCAAATTGAGTCCATAACTTCCGACAACAGAGCCAACATGATAAAAGCAACAAAAACTTTATCAAATTACAATGTTGTCCAAGAGTAGTTTGAAGATTCAGATGAAGAATCAATCAAAAAGTACTTGGACAATGTCGGAAGTCTGGAAAAACCATCAAATCTTCGCGATCATCAAGCTGCCGTTATTTGAAGACGAGAACGAGGAAGACATAAGCATTACAATATTATTACACTACATTTTGTATACATATATATTATTATTCTAACATTTATACAAACATAAGTAAATACTTTTATAAAGTAACTGGCTGTAATTTTTCTGTTTATGCATTTTGGGTTACTCAGTATTTCTTATCATTTGCTGCTGGAGCCAATTTTTACTTGGGTTAGGAGAGCCTCGGCTTGCTTTGCTGAGCCACTGAGTTGTTCTTATACTATCTATCAAAGGTAAATAAAGAATATTAAGCTGGTGCAAATATACGATGCTGCAGCCACCTTATTTCTCCGACCTGGCCCTCTTAGTTTTTTTTTTTTTCCCAAAACTAAAGAGGCCCATGAAAGGACGACGCGAAAATGATTATTCAAGTGCTTCGAGGATTGGAAAAAACGACATAAATGTATTATATCCGAGGGGGACTAGTTTGAAGGGGACACTATAGATGTTAATGAATAAATAAATACTTTTTGAAAAAACATAAAATTGGCGATACTTTTTGTAACCTCAAACATATGGACAATACCAAAAAAGGTTTGTTTCTTTATACCTAAAAACGTTCCCATAAAAACGTTCTTTTGCCGATTATTACCATTTCTTCGGCAGATCGATAAATAATCGTGATTACCAAATATGTCTAGAAGGTACGAAATTCATCGGTCTACAACTCTAAAATAATGGATTCAGTGTCGTCAGAGAGGGGGTAGGGGTTGTTGGATTTAAATTTGTAATTTCGAATATAACGTATGTAACTCAGGAAATGCTCATATGTAACAGACAGAAGTAATTATCTGCAATAAGTATTCTATATCAACCAAGCCGATATAGCCACGTCTGTCTATCAGTCCAAATCACGTACAGATCTCTGAAATGGTAAGAGCATCCAATTTTGAAAATAGACTTCTTTTAAATCTATTGATATCTGATAATTTCTGCATATTTTGATTTAATTGCAGCGGTACTCATTTTATATTTAAGTTCTATATAAAAGAAAAAAAATATTACTCTAAATTTTTGCTGGAATAGGTGTGCTATTGCACTTTCAAATGAAATGTTAAACTGGTAGTTTTTTCAAACCCTGTTTTTTAATATGAACACTTAAACTAATCGCTATTAATTATGAGCTTGAATCGCACAGCAAAAAAAATAATTAAAACGAGAAGGCGAAGCTAACTTCGTCTGTGTCGAGTATCAGAGTTTAATGGTCTATTCACACCGGCCGCAGCTTCGAAAAAACTGTCAAAGTCGAAGCTGCGTGATTTTGTTTTCACAGGAATTGCGTAGGCGACCACCGAGCCCAACTCAAAAGTCGCAAAATTCAAGCTCCATCACAGCTTTAATTGGTGTAACCATATCACTCGTCTATGGTTATCGTTTCCGAGTGCTTTTGGCGATACTTTGCAACCATACTAGGTAGAAGTAGATGACAACTGTTTTTGAAGCTGAGGGTTTGGTGTGAAAGCATGCTGCAGGTTTCCGCAGCTTCGACAATGCTGCGCACAGTGTGAAAAGGCTATACGAACGCTAACATTAAAATCAAAAATGGGCATTTCCACCAAAAGGTCCACCAAGACCAAAAAATTAAAAGTGCTTAAAAACACTCTGTTTTGTCAAATTTTCAAGGGCAAACAATTAAATTGAACTAATGTAAGCCAATCTTACATTTAATCATAACCCACTTCGAAATATCCGGATTCACGGCTGCGCTAGAGCGAATTTTCTAATTTGGACACAAATGTTGCACATTTTTTTTGCCTATAGACTGCACTTACTTTTGAAATCTAAAATCTTCCTGAGGGTACAAAGGGTTATAAACGAATGCATAAGAAACCATGAGAAACTATGTGATTGCTATTAATCGTAAGTTTTTGCTTCGCATTATACAGAAACCACATAAATAAAATGATGGAAAAAAGTGTCGCGTTCGCAAAGTCACGTATCGAATCATATTTTATTTTGAAAAAAAAAAATAAAGAAAATTTTTCTATCAAATAAATTTGAATATACAGATAAATTTTTCAACAGCATTTTAAAACTAGTTGCACTAAATGGTTTTGGCAGATCTAGCTGAGTTTTGCTTTTATATTGATGGCCAAAAACACCATTTCCATTTTTTGTCGCCTGCGAATCGCTTTTGGACTGTCTTTATCTTGGAACCAGCACTTGGTGTGCTCAACTTTTTTTCCACTAAATAAAGTGCTTCGAAAGTGCTATAAGTTAAAGTAACAAAAGTAAATAAAATTATTTTAATTTGACTTCTATTCCACTTTAAATGCGACATTCACGACTGTCGCGTTCGACATCATGGAAATACCCAAATGTTTCTTACTTCCGACCTATCGTCATCTGCTTTCGATAAAATTTTACGCAACAAATTTTTTTACTAAGACCCATTTTCAGACCTATCGATCGAATAAGATATAGTTATCTGATTTAACCAAGTTTTGCAAATCTTTTTAAAAAAGCATTTGATATTACTAATGGCCGAGTTTAGGGACGCTGGCATTGAAAACCAAAAAGTTTTTCTTACTAAGACCCATTTTCTGACCGATGGTTCCTAGGTCATCCGATCTGGTCGGTTCCGACATACTAGCATGCGTGCAGTAAAAATAAGACTGCAAAATTTCAGCTCGATAGCTTTAAAACTGAGAGACTAGTTCGCGCAGAAACAGACAGACGGACAAAGCTGAATCGGCTCAGCTCGTACCTCTGATAAAGAATATATACATGTAATATATATATGGGGTCGGAAATTAATATTTCTATGCGTTGCAAACTTCTGGGCAAATTATAATACCCTTTGGAAGGGTATCAAAATCAATTTCTATATCTTTCTAAGGTAAATTTCTCAAAAAACTATTAAAAATCGAAGGTCGGTAGGTAGGTAGTTCCGGCTGGCCCCATGTGGGTGGGGCCACATATAGACCTTACGGTGCTTAGTGCGGCCGGGTGTTTGTGTGGGGTACCATTTTGATTTAGAAATCCAAGAGGATCGTAGGCGTTATAGGGAAATGCCAATAACACTAGTTTACAAAAAAAAAATTAAATGACCCATTTCTACTGAAACGATTTTAAAGTGTAGTTTGGATTGGTGATCTCAAAAATCGATTTCAAAAATTTTTTCATGGCAACGTTTTTAAAATATGAATTTTTTTCATTTTTTCGGTAGGTGCACTTACATTTTATGCCATATCTCAATTCATAATGGTCAGATGGTGTCAAGCAAGATATGAATATAGCGTAGAACATTGTTTTCAAATCGGCTTAGAAGTTTGAATACAACGACCAAAAATATTTCAAAAAATCTATTTTTTGCTCGAAAATTCAAGAAATTTCATTTTTAATCGCCTAGGAAAAATATAAAAAAATCAAAAAAAATATTTGTATTCTTTTGACTTAATAATCGCACTTCTACAAAGATAATAAGGTATTGATGAAGAAAATCTATGAATAAAAGGAACCAACAGTCAAATTTAATTATTTTAAGTGTTTAGAATTTTTATTTTCTATTTTCTTAGTCTTTTGGTCAATATTAGAAGTGGTCGAATAGCCAGATCAGAAAAAAAAATTCCAAAACAGAACCAAAGTCGAAGCAAATAAAAATTTGTTTTTAAAAAATCTCAAAAACACCACTTTTTTCTGCACTCAATTGCTCACAGCTCCTGTATTTATTTATAGATTTTGTTCATAGATATCTTTTTTTATTCGAAGAAGCTACTGAAGTAGAAAAAATAAAATTAGTTTTTTTGAATTTTTAAATATTTTTCCTAGGCGTTTGGAAACGAAATTTATTGCGTTTTCGAGCAAAAAATTGTTTTTAATTTAAGTATTTTTAATTATTGAATTTAAACTACTTAATCGATTTGAAAAAAGTGTGTTGTGCGATTATTGACCATTCAATTACCTTTCGATTCATATCTTGCTTGACTCCATCTGGCCATTATGAAGTGAGATATGGCATAAAATGTAAGTGCACCTATCGAAAAAATGGAAAAATTTCATAGTACTGCTTAGCATCTTCTGTGATGCGTAGAGCCAAAGATTATACAATGAATGCTTTTTATTCTATGGAAGAGCGCATTGGTTGCTTTTTCACCCTTTTCTTAACATTGAGTCTCCATAACAGTTTACTATCGATTACTACTCCAAGGTATTTTACGTGGTCCGTCTTTTCCGCATTGATACTTAGTCCGGCTTCTGTGGCCCACTTTAGTATCTCTTCAAGAGTAGAGTCCATGATTGAGCTGAGAGTCGATGGACATTTTCCCGTGATAATTATGCTTATGTCGTCGGCATATGCGTTTATCTTGGGTGCTTTGCTGCGGAATTTAAGCTGTAGTTTTTTAACCATAAGGTTCCATAGAAGAGGTGACAGGACTTCGCCCTGAGGCGCGCCGCCATGTACATCTTCCCTTACGGTTGTGGTACCCCACTCGGCTTGTACTCTTCTGGAACTCAGCAGGTTGTATATCTAGGAGTCCAATGCCTTGTGTATTTCTATTGCTCTTAAGTTTCGCATTAACGCTTCTGTGGTGACGTGGTTAAATGCATCAGATATGTCGAGGAATGCTCCCAGGGCCAACTCCTGCTGGTAAAGTGATTAAAGACTGTCAAAAAATTATAAAAAAAAAAACATGAAAATACTGGGAGAGTATTAAAAAAAGTTACCCACGTTTTTCTTTTTCACTAACCCAGACTGTTTTCGGTTTTGAAGCTTACAACTTAGCTTATACACTTAATTACAATGTAGTAAAAGTCCAAAAACTATGTGTCCGCTTTTGCAGTCAAGTTGTTACACATAGAACCGAAACTGTACCGGTACAATGTTTAGGTTATTTTCTGTCTTTTTGGTTCCAGAAATATCGGTACTCTGATACCAGTATACAAAAAATTTAAAATATCGGTTCAGGTCCCGGTTTGGCTCGGAGTTTCAATCGGTACTTTTCGGTATACGGAATTCCCAGGCCAAAACATTTGTCTGTACGCACGCTTAGAGCAGGTCCATCAGTTGAATGCCATAACATCTACGCTTTTGCTTTTGTTTAAATCAGAAGCTTAGTGTGGCTTATGAAATCAGAAGCATTTCTTCCACACAATTTAAAAATTTTTTGTCAATTTTTCCAATGCAGCTTTGGCGTATGTTACAGAATGTTATTCCATTCAGATTACCCTTCGTTATCAAAAACCTCTTGTTCCAAATTCAAAACTATTTTTCCCCCAACTTTAATCACTTACCATTTAGCACATGGACCACAACTGTTTCCGTAATCTCATTGCCCAGCATGCAGGTATAGTTCCCGGTATCTTGTCGATTTGCATTGGCTATATAGAGGCGACTTAGTGCCCGTCCCGGTAGCATATCCGTTTTCACACTGCAATTATTGAATCATTTTTGAGTAATTGAATCTAGTAAATCCAAGATAAATATAAGTATGCACCTGATGCCGCCACGACTAGTGTCATAGTTCAGCAGCCGGACGCCGTGTCGCCAGGTGATGTAGGACGATGGATGCGGAATCTTAGAAATCACACACTGCAGTTCGATGGTGCTGCCAGCCTTGTAATATTTTTCGGGAGTGGCCGATCCTCGTTCATCAAGAATTTCCACATGAGGAACTGCAATCGAAAGTGGAAGTAATATATGTATGTATGTATAAGGTACCCGTTAATAGTAAAAATCGTATAAAATTACAAATCTGTTCCAATATACATTTACGACTTGACCTTCATTAGTTATTATTGTCGCAAAGTTTCACAACTCACTTCAACAAAATTTAATATTCCAAGCAAATGCTGTTGGCCCTAAACCCAAGTGACAAAAGATTTAAAATGCCATCCAAATGTCGTTCATTCAACAAGGGGATGTAGCTCAGATGGTAGAGCGCTCGCTTAGCATGTGAGAGGTACGGGGATCGATGCCCCGCATCTCCAAAAAAATTTTTTTTTTTTAATGCTTTATTTATTTTAAACTAGCTGTCCCGTCGATCGCTGCTATGCCTCCTTTAGCATTTTAAACACAAAACGAAGAAGTGAAGCTTACATTACAATTGCAATCTATCATATCTTCATGATAATCTAAACTCAATTTCATTAGAGATGGGCGCGGGAAGGAAAATTCGTTTCCATCCCGATCCCGAACCCAAATTTTCAATTCAATCCTGCCCCGTCCCAATCCCGACCCGTCCCGACTCCGAACTTATATATTTGTTTAGGAATTTATACAATGTCTACATAGGCATAGCGACATAATTCCGATGACATCATTTCGCCCAGTACATTTGGAATCGAAATTATGTCGTTTTGAAACGACAAAAACGACACAATTTCGGTCGAAATGATGCGTTTTGAAACGACATTGTTCCGACAGAAAAAAACGACGCAATTTCGATCGAAACTATGTTGTTTCAAAACGACATTATTACGACAGCAAAAAAACTCTAATTGGAACGTCGAAATTATGTCGTTCTAAGACGACATAATTCCGATAGGAAAAAACGACATAATTTCGATCGACCAATTTCAAAATTTAAAGACGCTGTCATGAAAAACATAAGAAGTTTTAAATTAAATGAAAAAATATATGCATTTTTCGGTACGTACACTTAGACTGAGAAAAAAAAATCAATCTAAAATCTAGATTGAAAATCTCGTTTTCAAGAACCTTGCAAGCTTATAAAAACAAGATTAAAAAACCTTGAATTGAGCGTAGAAATCTTAAAAACAAGATTTATCATCTCGCAACGTATCAGTTGTCTGTAAATCTTCAGTTGAAATTTTTTTGATATTGATTATATAGATTTGACCTCTAGCCAACAATAACCCTCAGTATGGATTTATTTTTCTAAAAAAAAAAACAAACATAAACAATTTTCGGTTACAATGCAACCCACCCCCCCTGAGACTCGTCGAACCACGACTTCTTCGTTCAATAGCACATTGGCACGGCTGATTAGTCTGTTTTGCCGTAGGGGGTAAATTGTTAAGCGCAGCCAGTTGCAGTATAAGATCATAGGCTGCGAAAATCTCCGCTCTTATACTGCAACTGGTTGGACCTAACAGTTGACGCTCGGTGGTAAAGCGGTGGTGTTAGTGTTTTAGTACGCAGAAGGTATTGCGCTCAATTCCCAGTATCGGCGGATTAATAATTTACAATTTATATAAGTTTTTCAGCAAGAAGAAACTGTTAATAATAACTAAACCTACCAACCAATCACAACACCACCCACCCCTTTTACCACCACCACCCACCCACCCATCACCTAAAAATAAAAAATGGTTCATTTATTTTTGTCTTTTTTTTTTCATATTAAAAAATTAGATTGTTTCATCTTAAAGTCGAGTATAAACGATCTTAATTCAATATTGTTGGATTAAGATTTAAATTGAGAATATAATCTTGGGTTAAGATTATCACGTCTCTGTCGAATTCTGACACCGTTTCATCTCGTTTCAAGATTATAATCTTGGTTTTAGATTGAGTTTTTTCTCAGTGCACATTTAAAGCCAAATTGTGATTAAGCAACTTTAGATCTTAAGAAAGGTATGAATCGAAAGGTTATTAAATTCCCAAGTAGTTTGAATTTGTATGAGCAAACAAATTTATATTTTTGGAAATATGGGTCATTCTTTTATAAACCGAACAGTTAAAAAACTCACCATTTTTGATTTCAATAAAAAAATCCGATATTAGATCTTGATATGCCCACCAAAACGTTACTTGCAGTTTTGCTAAAAAATTTTTTTCTTAATTTTATAAACAATTTCAAAAATCGTCAAAAACGGAAAAATGGAGAAAAAGGGTTTTTTTAAAACTGGATTTCTCAGATTTGTTTTATCGGTCAATTCTCGTGTTGATATTGCTGAATAGTATTTTAATGTATCTACTAAATTAATAATTTAAATTTCAATCACTTAACTTTGAAACTGACTTCGTGGCAAAGCTTTATTTAAGGCCATATTTCAATTTGTCTATAACTTCAAAAATGAATATCTTTTAAACTATAAAAGTCTATATCTTTTTGAAAGCACCGTAATTTAAGTGATGTTTAGGGCAATAATTTGTATATTCTTAGAAGTTATGTCATGGTGGTTAACACTGAGAAAAAATTATATATAAAATTTAGCAACAATTACTTAATATTATTAAATAATTTAAAAAGTTATTAAATTATTATTTTAGTAGATACATTAAAATACTATTCAGCAATATCAACACGAGACCTGTCCGATAAACCAAACCTGAGAAATTCAGTTCTTAAAAACCCTTTTCTTCCATTTTTCTGTTTTTGCCGATTTTTGAAATTGTTTATAAAATTAACAAAATTTTTTTGCAAAACCGCAAATTACGTTTTGGTGGGCATGTCGAGATCTAATTTCGGATTTTTTTTATTTAAGTTAAAAAATGGTGAGTTTTTTAACTATTCAGTTTATAAAAGAATGACCCATATCAGAATCTTAGAAAGCTAAAACAAAACATTTTTCTACCGACCTATCGTCGTCCGATTTGGACCAAATTTTGCGAATCTGTTTAAAAGCATATAAAATTAACAATCAGCGAGCTTATGAACGAAAAAATTGAAAAAAGTAGTTAAAAAAAGTTTTTCTTACTGAGATACTGCAACGTGATACTGGATAGGTGTACTATTTCTCTTTTTATAAATATATAACATTTCAAAATCGAATTTGTAGTTTGTGATCAATTGCTTTTGCACATATTTTTTACACATATTTTTAAACTTTTCGAGGCTGGCAAAAGCTGTCTTCAAAAAATTGATTGCTTCATTTTACAGTCTAATATGTCCCCTTTAAGGAAAATATCATAAGCCGACTCCGATCGAGACCCAACTCGAGAAAAAGTGACTTATGTGAAAACAGTCAAGGTTTGTTAGTGTACGTCTTAGGCCGTTCGCAAACGGGCTCGTATTGACATTGTAACGTATGCAACGTGATGTAAGAGAGGTATACGAAACAACTTCGCAAGGGAATAACCGCTCAAGACTCGTCCGCTCTGTGTTATCGTCATAACATGCATGCTGCATAACGAATATCTTCAGTTTTATATTTTTCTCGAAAATATATGAAAAAATTAAATTTTTAATTGGCAGCGATACCTAAATGAAGTCCGATTGGCTTTTTACTTGGAAGATATATGGAAACAACTAAAAAACTAATTTAAAACCCAATTTACACAAATAAAAATAATGATTTTCAAATATCTGGTAGAAATCTGGAAACAACTAAAAAAATAAGTTTGATAAAAATTTGGAACCTTACATTAAAGGTAACACCAGGTGTGAAAATTTTAATAATATAAGAAATGTACATAAGCCTTGACCGATTAAATTGTAGTTTTGGAAAAATTGCTGAGCATTACCTTATATAGATTCTGACCAAAAATCAGCACCCTAGCATATTTTACAAAATTTTGACTTTGGCGCTCTATAGCTCCGGAACTTCTTAATCAATTTGAATAAACTCTTAACTACATAACCCCTTGAACAATTTTTAATCAAACAAAAAATGCATTCAAAATATTGAGCGGTTCAGTGCGACGTTTATATACCCTTGTAGCTTGTATAATTAAAATAAATTAAGGTTTTAAATGATTTTCGTCGAACATTCTTAGCTGAGATTTTCCCCAAATTCAACAATAGATGGCGCCACTACTTTGACCATTTGCTTGCCTGTCTGTTATATTCCAGCTTTACGATATATTCAGCAGATTTTGACCAAACTCCCCAAAATTGTGTGGAAACGGATAATATTCATAACTGGAAATAATAAAGACGCTACCATTAAATACAAAAAAGTTTTTCTCACTAGAACTACTTTTTCGACCGATCCTATGTCAGCTATATGCTATAGTCATCCGATTTGGATCAATCCTGACAGAATTGTGTGGTAGCATATAATATTGATCAGTAACAAGTTTGGGAATTTATAGCATTGAAAACAAAGAAGTTTTTGCTACTAAGACTTTTTGTCAGACCTATCTTTTGTATGGCAGCTATGCTATATAGTTAGCCGATTTTCATAAAACTTGGTGGAATTATGTGAAAGCAAATAAAACTTATAAATACGAGGATTGGGGACGTTTGCGTTGAAGATGTTTCCTTAAGGAACATCGATATAATTTTTGGACACTGTGCAATTTCAGCTCGATAGCTTCAAAACTGAGGGACTAGTTCGCGTAGAAACAGATAGACGGACGGACAGACGGACGGACAAACCTCAATAGAATCAGCTCTTCATGCTGATCAAGAATATATAAGGTTGTCAAAAAAGTCTTGCGGTATTTCCGCAAGCTTGTCTTTGCAAGCGCGTAGTTCTAGTTGTATTCGTCGCATCGATTCACGCTAGAGCTTTTTGGAAAGCTCTTTTCACGCGCTAACACGTGTTTGATTTATTGTTGTTTGTTTTTAGTCGTTCGTGAGTTATAGCGTCGCAAACATGGAGCAAAATAAAGAGAAAATACGGCATATTTTACAGTACTACTACGATAAAGGCAAAAATGCATCTCATGCTGCCAATAAAATTTGTGCAGTTTATGGACCCGATACAGTTTCCATTTCCACCGCACAACGATGGTTTCAACGTTTTCGTTCTGGTGCAGAGGTGATCGAAGATGCGCCACGGTCCGGAAGGCCTGTCGTCGAAAATTGCGATTAAATCGCTGAATTGATCGAAAGAGACCGGCATAGTAGCAGCCGTAGCATCGGCCAAGAGCTGGGCATGAGTCATCAAACCGTTATAAACCATTTGAAGAAGCTTGGATTCAAAAAGAAGCTCGATGTATGGGTGCCACACGACTTGACGCAAAGAAACATTTTTGCCCGTATGGATGCATGCGAATCGCTTCTGAATCGCAACAAAATCGACCCGTTTTTGAAGCGGATGGTGACTGGCGATGAAAAGTGGGTCACTTACGACAACGTGAAGCGCAAACGGTCGTGGTCGAAAAGCGGTGAAGCTGCCCAGACGGTGGCCAAGCCTGGATTGACGGCCAGGAAGGTTCTTCTGTGTGTTTGGTGGGATTGGCAGGGAATCATCCACTATGAGCTGCTCCCCTATGGCCAAACGCTCAATTCGGACCTGTACTGCCAACAACTGGACCGCTTGAATGCAGCACTCATGCAGAAGAGGCCATCTTTGATCAACAGAGGCCGAATTGTCTTCCATCAGGACAACGCCAGGCCACACACATCTTTGGTGACGCGCCAGAAGCTCCGGGAGCTCGGATGGGAGGTTCTTTTGCATCCACCGTATAGTCCGGATCTCGCACCAAGTGATTACCACCTATTTCTGTCCATGGCGAACGAGCTTGGTAGTCGGAAGTTGGCCACAAGAGAGTCCTGTGAAAATTGGCTCTCCGAGTTTTTTGCCAATAGGGAAGCGAGCTTCTATAAGAGGGGCATTATGAAGTTGGCATCTCGTTGGGAACTCGTCATCGAACAAAACGGCGCATATTTGACTTAAATCGCATTATTATAATCAATTTTATGAACAATTGAAAATTCAATAAAAATACCGCAAGACTTTTTTGACAACCTCCTGGTCTGAGATGATTCCTTCTATGCGTTGCAAGCTGCTGGGCAAAATTATAATACACTTTTCAATTGTATAAAAACTCCACCATTTATTGGACAAGCGGCGTTGGCGAAAATCGTTTTAAGAGTAAGAACAAAATTATAAAAATTTACAAAAATAGGTAAAATTAATTTACTATTCCGATTTAGGATTTGAATATTGGTGGAGTATAAAAGGGAAGAAGATGGAAAAATTTTGCCCAAAAAATCAACTGACTATCGGTTGGAAAAAGGCTTTTAGTTGGAAAAAATTTTTGATTTAAATCCTAGCGTTCTTAAACTCTCAAATTTTTAAAACCAGCATTTGCAAGCGTAAAACAACTGCGGCTTAGACGAAGTTAGTCAAGCTAATACGATAGGAAATCGTTTTAATAGGATTGGGACATACCGAAGCTGTTCTACTTCCCCAATTCAGTGATGGAGACATCACCACAGTCGCCGTGACACTGGGGGAAAAAACTTTAAGGATACCCTCCTTTTAAATGGCTCAGGACACGGAGGGTCCACCACCACCGGAAGAATTAAAAAACCTCATACGAAACAGCAGGAACAGTCGTACTAGCCTCATGCTAGAAGGCGATGCGAACGCCCATCATACACAATGGGGCAGCACAGATATTAATGAACGAAGTGAGTCACTCTTTAATTATCTACTAAGTACGAAAATGGTTCTCGCCAATAAAGGTAACGACCCCACCTTTATAATAAAAAACCGAAAGGAGGTTTAGACATCACCCTCATTTCGGAGGACCTCTGTGACCAAATCGTGTCTTGGAAGGTCCTAACAGAGCACTCTTTCTCGGACCATCGGTATATAGAGTACAAATTCAGCAATAATAGCCCCCTCCCATTAAAATCCAAAATCCCAGAAGTAAAAACTGTGAAACATACAGTAAATATCTAACAAAAAATATTGAACCCGTTCCGCCGTTTACACCAACCACCGGGGAACAGATAGATAAACTAGTCGACACGTTTACCACAGTGTGTTCTAAGTCCTTCAATAGGGCCTGCCCCCATAGAAAACAAAAATCCACACATAAACCTCCATGGTGGAATACGGAGCTGGACAAGCTCAGGAAGGAATGTAGGCATACCTTCAATGTAGGCAAATATAGTGACCAAACCACCTCATGGGAATTATACAAGAAAAAACTAAACACATATAAAAAAGCCCTTAGAAAAAGTCCCTGTAGCAATATAGAATCCACATCTGACGCATCGCGCCTTAGAAAGATCTTGGCAAAATCACCTATTTCGCCAGGTCTTTTGCAAAATGAAGACGGAACCTGGACTGACTCCAGCGTGGAATCCTTGGATCTCCTGCTGACCACACATTTTCCAGCATGTTCTAGTACCCCACAATTGACATTAAGGCAACCAAACCTTTTAAGACTACACAATAGTGATATTTTCACTAAAGCCAAAATTAAATGGGCAATCGACACATTCGAGCCCTTAAAGTCACCAGTACCAGACAATATTTTTTCGGCCCAGCTTCAAAATTCTTTGGAGCACACCATGGCGTGGATACACCTAATTTTTACAAGCTGCCTTAAGGTTAGCTATATCCCTACAAAATGGAGGGAATCAAAATTGGTATTTATACCCAAAGCTGGCAGAGCCTCACATGCTAAGCCCAGCGACTATAGGCCAATAAGCTTATCCTCATTTCTTCTGAAAACTCTTGAAAGACTAATTGACGCCCACCTAAGCAGACCATTAACCCTTCTCTTTTAGCAAATACGCAACACGCATACTGCAAAGGCAGATCCACAGAAACTGCCTTACATTCCCTAGTTTCAAGGATTGAAAAATCGCTTGAACTAAAAGAATACTCTCTGATAGCATTTTTGGACATACAGGGTGCCTTCAACAATGTTCTACCTGGTGCCATCACTACTGCCTTGGAGGATGTGGTTGTGTGTTGGATTCAGCAACCTAATGCTCTCAAGTAGAGCAGTGAATTCAAATCTTAGTGGTGTGACTGCTCGTAGATTCGTACACCGAGGCACCCCGCAAGGGGGTGTTCTTTCCCCGCTTCTCTGGGTCGTAGCAGTCAACAAATTGCTGCGCCTCATGGAGGCGAATGGACACGTGGTGGTGGCTTATGCAGATGACATTGCTATATTCAAATGCGGAAGTTTTCTACAAACCCTATGTGACCTCATGCAGACCGCGCTGGCGACACTTTCTGAGTGGGCGTCTTCTTGCGGCCTGGGTGTAAATCCGAAAAAGACGGAACTAGTTCTCTTCACACGGAGATACAAAGTTCCAGATCTTATCCCTCCCAAACTAAACAATATAAGTTTGGAATTCAAAAACACTGCCAAGTACCTGGGCGTCGTACTGGACAGAAAACTACTCTGGCACGACAACATTTCTGAGTGAGTAAAGAAGGCATCCATTGCTCTCTTCTCATGTAAGCAGGCGATAGGCCGTAAATGGGGATTTTCCCTAGCAATAGTTCACTGGCTATACACAGCCATTGTACGTCCCATACTGCTCTATGGAGGTTTAGTATGGTGGCCAGCACTCGAGAAACCGTCAGTACTGACCACTTTACACAAGGTACAGAGAAGTGCTGAAATATGTATGAGTGGCGCCCTCCGAACCACACCAACGGAAGCACTAAATACCATATTTCGTCTTCTTCCTCTAGACCTGATGTCTAAACAATTAGCGGGCATTACAGCCTTGAGATTAAGAGAGTCTGAAGCCTGGAACGCGGGTACCTCAGGACACTCTACTATACTAACTCGTCAAATCGCGGTTCCCGCCATTACAGACTAATGTATACCCACTACGTCATTTCAGAAATTTTATGACGTCAATATCCCTAGTAGACGCGACTGGGATAACTGGCCCCACAGTAGAGCAGAATATCTAATCTTTAACATTACGAATCAATCCAATAAGAAGCATCAGAAATCGCACGAGAGGAGCGACGAGTAAGTATGACCCGCATTCGTGTTTCTCAAGCACAAGAGCAAAGAAAGGCAGCCCGTGAAGCGAATCGGTGGGCAATGAGAAATCGTCGAGCTCATCTCACAGATCAACAACAAAATAATCTTCGACGCGCAAGAAGAAATGCTTCAAGTGTTGATTTGAATCAATCAGCGTTTCTATACGATTGCACAATGGATTACAGCTTGCATCCTTTCGTTCACATTGGTTCAATGGACGTTGTTTGTGGGCATTGAAGCGCATTGAAGTTTTCTAAAGAAACGCCTGGACTGTGTTGCCGTAATGGCAAAGTGAAGTTGACTGTATTGACTCCGCTACCTGAGCCATTGCTTCGAGGCGATAAACCAGAATCACGACAATTTTTATCGATTGCTCAAAAGGTGAGGAAGTTCTCATTCCGAGGATTCCGATGATCCCAACCGATGTGCCCTTTGAGTTTAAACGATTTAAATTTCCGATACGTCTTCCATTAACCATGATGATTAACAAATCACAAGGCCAATCCTTGAGTGTTTGTGGTCTGAATTTAGAAAATGCATGTTTTTCTCATGTTCAATTTTATATGAATTGTTCACGTGTCGGCAAACCATCGGCTTTATTTGTTCTGGAGCCTGATAACACAACGAAAACGGTCGTTTATCACAAGGTGCTTCACTGAAGAGAATAATAAATTTTGTGCAATCATTTTATTACGTTAATTCAAATTCATACATTAAGCTAAAAGGTAGCACTACATTCATTGACTGTTAGGCGGTACGAAGTTCGCCGGGCCAACCAGTTTTTATATAAAAATTGTCCTGATGTTTGTAACGCATAGAAGGAAGCATCTCCGATCACTTAAAGTATATATATTCTTGATCAGCATGACGAGCTGAGTTGATGCAGCCATGTCCGTATGTCCGTCCGTCTGTTCCAACGCTATCTCTTTCGTCAGTTTTAAAGCTATCTTGACCAAACTTTGCACGAAGTCTTTAGGTACAAATATACTGTTCATTTGTCGGAACCGGCCGGATCAGATAACTATAGCATACAGCTGAGAAACACTTTTTGGTTTTCAACGCAAACGTCCCCAGAACCTCGTGTTTATAAGTTTTCTATGCTTTTTTAACAATTCCACGAAGCTTGATTAAAATCGGATATTAAAGATAGTGCTTTGTAGTCGAAATTGTTTTGGTACACGTATTGAACACACTCGTTCTCGAGAAACATTGATCGCACCCACTCCAACTTGACGGTTATTTGACGAGTGACATTTATGCTATATTACTGCATCAAACGTTTTTGGCGTCAGTTGCTTGCAATCATGGAATGGGGCTCGCTCGAAAATCGTGTTGTCGTAATTGGCCTGCATAAATGCACCTACGAAAAAAGAGAAACCCTTCGGATCTTGTGCACACTGGAAATCACGCGAAACTTTGTATATCGTACCGTGAAGTTATCTGAGGATACTAATGAATTAAAGACCGCGTGAAATTCGGCCGTCCGTGCACTATGCGAACGCCACAAGAAATCGAAGCAGTGAAAGATCGAATTCGCCCACTGCGCATGCAGAAAATCATGTCTTGTGAGATAAATATCAGCAAGGACAGCATGTCGCGCGTCATAAAACGTGACTTGGGAATCAGTGCATACAAGAGACACACCGGCCACTTGCTAACAACAGCATTGAAACAAAAACGCAAGACTAAATCGAAAGCATTTCATCGCCAGTGCGCCAAAGCAATGCCCACGGACGAATCCTGTTTACTGACGACAAAATTTTTACCATAGAGGAATCGTTCAACAAACAGAACGATAGAGTGTAAGCTGTGTCATCAAAACAAGCGTCCGAACTCATTCCGAGAGTTCAGAGAGGTCACCATCCGGCATATGTGATGTGACCAAGCTCCATTTTTGTCAAAAATGAGTCAAAACTTCGGCTAAAGTGTATCAATCCGACGTTTTGGCAAAGGTTGTGAAGCCTCTCAATACGACATTGTCCGAGCAGTGGACAATTTCTCAATGCATAAGGTACGCACTGCGATCGATGAGTGGCCAGAGAGACTTCGGCGTTGCTGGAAGTCACAAGGCCGCCATTTCGAATAAGTTGTTCTACGATTTGTAGCCATTGAGTGACCGAATAAAAAGCAAAAGTTTTGAAAAATATTTAATCGTTTTCATTTTTTGACCAAAAAACCGTTGAACGCTTATTTCATTGTCTTGGGAGATTTTAGGTACATGAATCTCATTTTGTACGAAACTTTGATGTATGGAGTACCGCTTAAATTGGCAAAGTAGACAGATTGTGGCGTTTATATTGGCCACATATTTAAAAATGTCGCCCAAGATATGCCCAATTCACATTTTTCGCTATATCTTGGAAACTGAGTGCAATATAGTAAAACTGATAACAGATTTGGAATCAGGTGGAACCAATTTCTATGAAAATATTGTGGAAGTTTTTTCGTGTTGGATTGTGTAATTACACCCCATAAAAAAACCCTTCTACGCTTACTTGCCCTTCTCTTTTCGGTTCCAAAAATATCGGTACTCGAATACCGGTACACAAAAAATTTAAAATCTCGGTTCTGGTGCTGAGTTTTAATCGGTTCTTTACGGTATACGGATCCTGGTTTAAAAAATAAATGATTTCTTGCTCAAAAACGCACGAAGTTTAGTTTTTAAGCGCCAAACAAAAAAATTGAAGAAGTACAACAAAGTTATTATTATGTTTTTTTATACCCTTGTAGAGGGTATATTAAAATTGTCCAGATGTTTGTAACGCGTAGAAAGAAGCATCTCCGACCACACAAAGTATATATATTCTTGATCAGCATGAGCTGAGTTGATATAGCCATGTCCGTCTGTCCGTCTGTTTCTATGCTATCTCCTCCGTCAGTTTAAAAGCTATCTTAACTAAATTTCGCACGAAGCCTTTTGGTACAAATACGCTTCACATTTGTCGGAATCTGCCGGATCGGATGACAATATCATAAAGCTGCCATAGGAACCATCGGTCGAAAAAGTAGTTTTAGTGAGAAAAACTTTTTTGTCTTCAACGCAAACGTCTCTAGTCCTCGTATTTCTAAGTTTTCTATGCGTTTACATAATTTCACCAAGTTTTATGAAAATCGGACAACTATATAGTAAAGCTGCCATACAAAAGATATGTCTGAGAAAAAGGTGCTATCGCACCCAAACTTGTTACTGATCAATATTATATGCTACTGCACAATTCTACCAAGTTTGATCCAAATCGGATGACTATAGCATATAGCTGCCATAGGAACTATCGGTCGAAAAAGCAGTTCTAGTGAGAAAAACTTTTTTGTTTTCAATGGTAGCGTCTTTATACCTTTCAGTTGTGAATATTATCAGTTTCCACACAATTTTGGGGAGTTCGGTCAAAATCGGATGAACACATCGTATAGCTGCCATATAACAAACTGGGAAGCAAATGCTCAAAGTAGTGGCTCCATCAAGCTACAAGGGTATATAATATTCGGTCTTTGCTAACCAACAATGTTTTGAAATATATGTAAAAAAAATAAAAAATAAATAAGTCTGGTAAAAGAAACAAGTCAAGCCGAAAAGAATCTCCCACTACGTTCTCGTATTATTTGCCATTCGCTTACCAATTATAGTTAGGTATACTAATAGTACCAATGGAGGATGCGATGACACTTGACACTCATACGGACCCTCGTCCCGCTCATTGGCATATTGAATCAAAAGTTTCCAATCGTTCGGCTCCTCGAACTCCAGCGAATATCTTGAGTCTCCGCTATAGGTGTGCTGGCCAAAGGTAATCAGGGTAAGATCTTCGCCCCTGCGTCGCATCCAGGACACCGTCTTGCCCTGCAGATCATTGACGCGGCAATGCAGATACACATTCGACGACAATTGGGTGCTTATATTAACCGTTGTATAGGGATCGGCGAAGAAGGGAAAAGGCTCGTGAGTGGTCGTCTCGGTAACCTCCAGTTCCTCATCTTCGGGAGTGTCTGTGAAGGGGGAGGAGAACTCTTGCCAAAAGTTTTTTGGAAACGTATCGAACGGATCGCCAGCTCGGGGTCGTTTCACTGCAAAATGTTGGAATGGTTACCCCAAAACTGATCAATGAACATTTGGTGTGTGTTTTAGTTACATGTGGTCGAGGTTGATCCAGAGTTGATGTGATGTAGTGATGAGTATATTATCGCAAGTATCCAAAATAATCTAGATTTCATCACTGTCAAAAGGGAGAGGGGGGTGGTAGGTAAACGAGTTAAGGCAATGCGAAGCGTAACCTCGTCCTTGGGCCAAACTCACCGCAGGATATGCACATATGTAGTTGAATGTAATTCGGTATCTTTGTATCTAACTGCATAAGAGTGCAGGTGCGAGCAACTTCATCGCAGATTTCGGGGTTTTTTCTTGCAATGTTTTTCTGTTTATTGACTAGATCCGTGTTGATGCTGCTGTTCACTATATTGACACTGGACACACATTTTGAAAGATTTTACTGCCGTTTTGATAAATAGATTTTCATTGCTTTAGCAGCCAAGCGAATATTAACCTTCCCGATTTGCAGCGTGCGTGTGTATTTATATTTTTGCAACTGCTTTTCCTCTGCTTAGATGACCAATAACTGGCAATGTAGGTCAGGGTATGCTGTGCGCATGGCCAGGAACGGGCTACCAATGCAGGCTTGTAGCATCCTCGCTCTCTCACGCAGGCGATTTTTGGAAATTGACTTGAATGCAAAAATGAAACGTTGATGCACAGAAATGGTAAGAATTTCAAATTGGGTGGCTTTCACGATTCGCATTTACTGCATGGCCATCGAAAATTGTCACTATGATCCGTTTAATTAAACGCACTACTGTTGCTTTTGCCTGCTCTGGCTTTTTCACTGTCGCCGGGAAATTATGTTTTTCTTTTTTTTTTGAAATTTTACGTGCAGTTTGGCTCTCTGGAAGCAGTGTTGGAAAGCAACCTGAAAATACAGATGTATATGTGATATTTCATATCAACTCTGCCACCCCAATTTTTTTTATTGCCAAAAAATTATTAATGGCTATATTTTTGAAGTACTATATATAGATAAAAATACCCCAAAATGATTTTCCCCTACCGTCAATAGTTCTTAAGATAATGCGGAAAACACATGAAAGTATAAAAAATCATAACTTTTGAACGGTGCATCGGATTTAATCATATAAAATACCATTTTTATCTATTATCACGTGGCAGGGGAAAAACATTTTGGGGTATTTTCATCTATATATAGTACTTCAAATTATGTTTCTATGCTTTCACATAATTCCACCAAGTTTGATAGGACAACTATATAGTACAGCAGCCATAGAAATTAGGTATAGAAAATGTAAATAGGAGGCATTGTCGAATATGTGTACATTTGGCCGAATGTACATATTTGTGTCAGTGGAATCGGGCTACTAATTTATAAAAATCATACAAGCTACAAGGGTATATAAACTTCGGTCGAGCCGAAGTTAGCTTTCCTCTATTTTTTACAATTTAGTTTCATTTGCAATGTGATATTGAAAAAAAACTGAAGCTTGAAGCCCAAATAAATACTTTTGCACCTCACTTATATTAAATAAATGTTATCATTTATTTTAACTATTGTATAACCGTATTATGGTAATATTGCATAACGGTATTATGGTAATATTTCTATTAAACTTAACATTTTTAAATGTATTCTTATATGGGAAAAGGTAGCGTGTCCAGAATCATCCAAATTTATTTCCATGTTTTATGCACTCTTTATTTATCATATATTCCACGATTCAGCTCTGTAACATCAATATTAGACTTTTTGCCAAAAAATCGGCAATTTTGCCCAATGTGCGGGGGTTACTCGCTGAGTAAAAAGTGTATACTAGTTTCGGGCAAATGTATGTAACAGACAGAAGGAAGCAAACTAGACCCCATAGAGTACTATTAATTTATTAAATACAATACTACTCATAGTTAGTTTTATTTATTTTTATAAGTCGTTTACTTTTAATAGCAGAAGCTTTTCAAAATTCTCGTCTCCGTAGGAAAACAGCCTCTCTACTGCAGCTGACGATGGCAGTGGTGTATTAAATTTTAAAAAAGTCCTCTTAATTTGTGGATACTTGTTTAGCATATCTAACGACTTTGCCGAGTCGGACAAATATGCCGAAAATTCTGATTCGGCTGGCGATATGGTTAAGAATGCCAAATTCTATAATTTGAGCCATTGTCGGTTGTTGTTGCCACCACTTTGCTAGTACTAAGACCGTATTCAGTATGAACTTCGTTTATAATTCGACCAATCGCATCAAATGAATTAGTCCCACCAAATCGTTTGCTTGCTAACGAAATAGACTAATTTCGCTTCCTGTGTTATAGCCTCATACTCCTTGTATTTGTCATTATGTTACGTTCGTAAATGGCGAAGAAAAGTTGAAGTAACGCTTATCGTTCCGGACAACACCTTTAAACAAATGTTGCATTTCGCTGAAATTTTCAATTTTGCATCCAGTGTTTTCAATTCTGATTCAGAAATAGGTTGTCTTCAACTCAAAACAACGAAGAAATATTCTCAAATTTTAAGAGGAGCAATCGCTCACTTACTTCAGTACTGTCATATCTCTAAAAATACGACTTTTGACTTAATGATGCAGAAATATTCGCTGCATCATTTTCTATATAGTGAAAAATTTTCATTTTGTTATTCGCTATTTCATTTAACAAGTTCATTTTCATGATCCAGCAAGAGTGTCATATCGCAGTTGTTCTGCAATCGATTTTAATTTCATTATTTTTTAAACGCATTTTGACCCAAATTTCTCGAGAACTATTTAACTTAATTTTTTATCGAAAACAGACGTCGAAACTTTTATCTCGAAATCATTTTTTCGAAAATGGTTGCAAAAATAAAAAGAATATGTTTTGACCGATTTTCAAATTTTTTAAATTTCTCCTAATACCCATCATTCTGTGTGAACTAGTATATTTGGGATCGGTCAATAAATATAGGAGTTAGGATCAATAAAAGGGTATAAGAAAGTCGGTTTTCGACATTTTAATTTTAAAACCTCATACCTCCGATATTTATTACCACATCAGTTCTTAACAAAACCACGTTTTTATTTTTACTCTCAGATAATCCGTTCTCAAAAAATCTTTCCAACCATGGGTCATGTTTAAAATTTTTGGACAACTTTGAACCGGAATACTACCACAATCGCAGCAACAACAACAACAGCAAAACTTTCTAGATTTAATTTAAACGATTACCTATCGAATAAAAAAACCAGCTTTTTAATATCACTTATAGTTTTGGTGTAATTTAATTTTTTTAAATGACACCTGAAGGTATACATGTGACATTATTTTTTTTCAGCCCATAAGTATGCAATGAAAATGATAAAATTAAAATTATCATTAAAATTTTAAACAACTTACTAGCCTGTTGTACTGTTTTTGCAAGGCATATCTTTGGGCAGTAGACATTTTTGTTATAGCCAGCACATGTATTTAAAACGGTATATTTTCGTTTAAGGAAATCGTGGAATTGTTTGGGAACATTTATTTTAAAGCTAAGAAATAGTACTATACGATATAATCAAAGAGAATCAATCAATTTACAAAAAACGCCACTAAAAAGAGTCCAAATATGAATTTTTGAAACTTTAAGCGCAAATAACTAAAAATCTCGACGTGATGGACCATTTTTGAATACAGATACAGTCTATAATCACCACAAACTTTTTAATATACTGGACCTTGTTGCCTAGTGTAACCATTGGTAAATTTTGGTTCGAACCGGCAAACCGAAGCTCCTTAAAAAATGATTGGGTTTGGAGCACTGATTTAAAACGCAGAAAACGATCTGGACAGCATGCTTCTGGCGAAACCCTACGGATAAAACTAATTCTTAAGAAGAAATCCGGTGCGAGCTATTTCGTTAGTTAAATTCTCCAGACCACCTCCGTAGGCTCTTTACGTTATTAAAGGCATCAATGAAATGAACCGAACAACACTGGTTGTGTTTTATTTAGTAAATTTATTTTACTCTGTCAAACATTTCAAAAATTAAATCCATTAAAACAAGCAAATCAAATAGTTCGAAATTATTTAACGTACAGTATAAAACACTTCCTGCGCATGTGCAGTTATTATTAGCTGCTGCCTGTGTATTCGTATTGGTGAGCATGGTGATTAAGCAATGGAGAGCATGAGATTACACGGGTACAGTGCATACCATAAATTTGCGCCCACACAATAATTGATTTGTAATCAGGTTCAGCACAATTGTAGTATAGCGCACGTATGAGCAAACAATTTTTAGCGAGGTGAATTGAAAATAGATTTTAGTTACGGACCTTGTGGTAGGTCAGTTAGAGTTCGTTTGCTAATATAATATTTTAAACCATTTTCCCTTTTTACGAATCATCAATTCGCGAAAAAAGACCAGAGAGTTTATAAAATAGTTATAATGTCAACAAAATTACTGCCAATCAAGAGGGAAATCAAGTCAGTTCCAATGTAATAGATCTCAGCTGAGGGTTCTCCATGGACCATGCTAATAAAACAGATAAATTCTCAAGACCTCAAATGAGCACAAAAAGAAAACCAAAGAGTACCTTATAAAAAAGCAATGAAATTGATATCAGGTGCACGAAAGAAGCAATAAATAAGCGTACTTCAATATTATTTTTACAATATGCATTTCGCATACTTATCTGAAAATTATTGCGCATGTTGAATACAAAAAAAATTCGGTGTTCAGTATTTTTTGTGTGCCGAACATAAGTACGGAATTTCACACGGCACTTTGACAAACCTGTTTGTAACTGATTTAAATGTGGAGCAAATATGTAGTTGCTTTCCACCAATGCAAAATTGGCTGCAAGTGCGTATACTTTTGGCAACCAATGTGGTGAGCGCATGTATGCCGCTGCCGCCCTTATCTTTTTGGTGGTGGTGCGATATGGACTCAGAAAATCGGGCGATGCTTTGGGGAGGACTGAGAGCACGAGTCGAGCACACATAGTCAGAGTGACATAAGTGGCGCGACGCCACACATACACACACACACACTGCAAAATATACTTAGCCGACGCCGCCTCAGTCGGGACTGAAAAGAACCGTTCATTCGTTCATTTTCATTCGTTTTCGTGCTGCCTGACAATTGACATTCAATTAGGTTTTTTCTTTCTTTTCTTCTGTTTGGTTTTGTTTTCTCCATTTCCAATGGTCAGCGCAAATTAATGCTTTGAATATTAAGCAGCAGAAGTCCAAATCAACAAAAAAAAAAACTTAACATTTTCGAATTCAACGAAGCAGCGGCCGGCATAAGGGAGCAAGTGTGCGACCGCAGAGACTGAGGCAGCGGCAGCGGCAGAACGTTGCAATTTGACAAGCACAAAATTAAGCAGAAGCCAGCAGAAATCAGAAGTCAGCTGGAGCCCATAGAGTCTACATCTAGTCAAGAGTTCTAGGAATACGTTTTGTGCGCCATGGATGAGCATTCTCGTGTGTTAAGCCTGCTGAGTGGACTGGCCATCAGCATTGTGGGCTTTCAGATCTGTCGCAAAGTCTTGCCCTGGCTGTATGCCAATGTGCTGGGTCCCAAGCTATTGGGCTCCTCGGTAGATCTAGCCAAAATGGGTGAATGGGCAGGTGAGTCAGTCGCTATATAATTCCCAAATGCCGATAAGCCACTAATTAACTAATTTCCTGGGTATTACAGTTGTTACCGGTTCCACTGATGGTATAGGCAAGGCATATGCTAAGGAGGTAAAGTATTTGATGTACGGTACTTACACGTGTAAAGTATATCAGACCTCTCTTACCATTTTCGACTTCAATCAAATCATGCGGAATTGCAATTCCGTGTCTCGTTTAAAAAAAACCGAATGCATTATTCGTTTTTTAACTTAAAATGTTAATTTTTCAATATTTTCAAATTCAACGAAGGGCAGAAAGGACGCACTGAATGCGACGGCAAGGACTGAAAATTCGAATTTTTTGATAGGGAAACGTTTCATTCATTTAGTAATTCCGATCGATCTGAATCGGGAACAGTTTTATATATTAATGGTAATGTTTATCGGACGAAACTTGAAACCAACCAAATCCTATCAATAGTACATATGCATAAGATAACGCCTAAACAAGTGCACCGATCGTACTGAATTTTGGATTAATGATTAGAAAGAGCAGAACATATAAAATTTGAAGAAATATTTGGAAAAGACAAGATACACCAAATTCAATTCCCAACTATTTACCCAACAAGTGTATATAATCTTCGGTTTACTTCTCACTTTTTATTGTTTGGGCTTGGATCCAAAATAATATCATTTACTCATATAAAATTTACAGTCAATTTACGGTCTTGACACTTTTGAACATATCTCTTTGATATTGTTTATCTCGGAGCTAAATTGATTGGAAAACAAATTAAATTTTTTCTCTGTGTAAATATTTTAACCTAATCTTTCTCCATCATTAGCCAAAATGATGACTTGTCAATTAGGAAATGGCAATTAATGTATTCGCCCTTGAATTTCCGTACCTTAAACATGACTTGGACATTGTTTTTTGCCTCTCGCTTTTCATAGGCAAATGTTGTCATATGCACTTTGAAATCAATCTTCTTCCCGCCCAACTCTGTAAATATTCCCTAATTGTGTTGACCTGGCAACAAATGAAGCGTTTTGCTGTTGACTTTGACAAATTGCAGTCTCAGCGCATTATTTTAGAGGTTTATTTAGTGGAAAGTGGGTGGGTCAGGGCGTTTTCTAGCCCTCGACTAATTATTGCCCACTAGGCGAGAACACACGTTCTGAAGCAAACGTTTTAATTGAAATTAACACTTGCGGCGGGCAGCCACAAGCTAAAGGCGTAATGTGGTGCCAATACACGATTAAGATTTAATTCCCCTGAAACCGGTGCAAACATATGTGCAAAGCATTTAAATGATTACTAACATTAATACTTTAGTATTTATTTCTCATGAAATGGTAACTAATCCTAAACTGCAGAGATAACTGCACTGACGTTTTACTATTTTCATGCTGTTTTCAATTTTGGACTTTTTGTTTCTTCAAAACTTATCTAACATTCAACCGAACTATTTGAAATCCAACATTACATAGAACTAGTGCTCTAAATCTACTACGGATCCTTTAAATCTGTGTAATAAGCCAACTTGCAAACTAGCTTATCAGATATCTACCATCCACATTGAAGCCCGAATAGATAAACGTAGACGGTCAGATGATCACAATCAAATCAAATCAAAATCGTTTCGGTTACGGCAGTTCGGCTACCAAATTTATTATACTTTTGAAACAAAAGTTAATTTCTAGAAATAAATGTGAAAAAAGTTTTCGGACCAATGCTGTACACCCCTAAAATTCGGCTAGCTGAACCATTTCTAGAACCAGAGAACCGAAGATTTTTGTTTAAACTGGCGGTGGGCACGCCTTTGCTCCCATTGAAGTCAATTGCTCCCATTGCTCCGACAGCTAATTTCCGGCAACTGGCGCCACTCTGTAGCACAAACAATTGCCTCGCTTCAAAGTGATTTATAAGAACAAAATTCGTTCCTTCCCGCACCAACGGTTGCTAAGTTATACTTCATGACTGGCTCGAAAATGTTTTTAAATTTTTGAGACTATAACTTAAATTTAGACTTATAATTTAAAAATGCATCATGAACCATATATCACAATCAAACAAAATTTAAATTAAACATCAAATTAACTCATAACTAGAAAATGCGAATTTTTTGGGCACAAAACTTCTAAATAAATTTTCATATAAGAAAAGGAAATCTCTTGAAGTTCTGTGACTGATTCACAGTTCACCGACTGACTTTTCGAGCGTTTTGCAAACCAACCGAGGCCAAAGCCTTTAGAGATTTTTAGGACACCCCCAAAAAAAGCGATTACTGACATCTTTAGAGCCTTCGATTGCAATAATAAAGAACCAACTAAATGAAACATCAAACAGCTTAAAGAACAAACAAAGAATGAAGTCTCAGATGCGATCGTTTTTGTTTTAAATTTTATAGCAACCTTTCGAAGGCAATTGGTTTTAATACCAAACACAGTTCTCACTTGGCCGACTGATCCACCTGTGTTTTCTTAAGTTTTGTTTCTTCAAAAATATTTTTATAGTTTGACTGTTCCAGCAAAAACTAGGTTAAATTTAATAGATTCAAGTTTTACTCATTTAGTACCAAAGATTACAAAGGCAACACCCATCTGAAAACGAGGTTTAGAAAACTTAACCTATTCGGTCATCCTAAACTAAGCCACCGTCACTGCTTTCGCCTTCATACCAAACCACTCAATTCATTATTCCATTTGTGTGTCTCCAGCAAATGTGCGAGTGCGCCTACTTAAGTATTCCGATTGAGGAAGGGTTCATCGATTGAAGTCTACTATGGTTGCCAGCTAGAAGCATTAGTGGGCACATGTGACAAATACTTACTTTATTTTTGACCTTTTCAGCTGGCACGCAGGGGATTGAAATTAGTGCTGATTAGTCGTTCACTGGACAAATTGAAAACTGTTGCCAAGGAGATAGGTGAGTGTCCGCCAGTCCAGTGGTGTCCGTTACCAACATGTTGTGGTATACTTTTAGGCGAGCAGTTCTCTGTGGAAGTGCGCATCATTGATGTGGATTTTACTGGGGATGTAGAAATCTATCAGAAGATACGCGAACAAACCAATGGCCTGGACATTGGGGTGCTGGTGAACAATGTGGGCATTAGTTATAGTCATCCGGAATACTTTCTCGACTGTTATAATGCCGATCCGAAATTTTTGCGCAACATTGTGGCGGCCAATATTCATTCGGTGACCCATATGAGTGCTCTTTTCTTGCCGGGCATGATTAGCAAGCGAAAGGGCGTTATCATTAATCTCTCATCCACAGCGGGTGTCATACCCAATCCTCTGCTGAGTGTGTACAGCGCCACAAAGGTGAGTTTCTTTGAAAAGCAGTTGCGCCAAATTTCTAACTTTCTCTGTCTTTCTGCAGGCCTTCGTCAACAAGTTTAGCGATGATCTGCAGACCGAGTACAAGGAGCATGGCATACTTGTACAGAGCGTGCAGCCTGGATTTGTGGCCACCAATATGTCCAAGATACGTAAGGCGACCATATTCGCTCCGTCGCCCGAAACGTATGTAAAATCTGCTCTCTCCACACTCGGCATCGCCTCCCAGACAGCTGGGTACCTACCACACGCCCTGCTACAACTGGTCATCCATCTTACAGAGGCGGTATTCGGCGCTCAGTTTGCCCGCAGCCTTGTGCTAAAGAATATTCTGGGTACACGCAAGCGTGCTCTTCGCCGTCTGGCCAAGGAGCAGTAGAAAATGATGATCACTCAAATTGAGAGAGCAAAGCATTTAACCGCAATTGGGTTGGGATTAAGGGGCGATTCATTTCCACAACTGTCCAAAGTCTGAGCACTACAATGCATGGGCTTTGGTTCATTTGATCCGCATGTGTGTCGTACAAACAAAATACCAAAAACTATTTCCAAAATTAAATCAAGTGTTGTTAGATTTCGCAACAAACCAAATAAAACCTATTGGACTTTTTTTTAAACTTAACCGCCATCTGTTTGAATATTCCTTAAAATGACAACGCTGACAGCTGACTGGTGTGGCCGACATGCCTGATGCAATAACAAGGCTTGAAAGAAAAGGCTGAAAACTTGATTGAGCGCGAAGGAGGCATTTTTTTGGTATTTAAATTACAATTACACTTAAAAGGCTGTGGTTTAAAAATTTTACGATTTGTATACACTTGCAAAATGAGCCTGGAAGTTTGACTAGACAAATTGAATGATAATATTCAAAATAAACTTTCTAATACAAAGAAAAACTTTTTTGGTACATCAATACACTGCACGCAGTGTAAACAAACGAAACTTAAAAGAGAGCGTAAGTTAAAGTCGGCACCGCTTGACTTCGAAATAGCCGTTACTCAGGGTAATAGCCTAGAATAAAAAACATACATTCATTGTATAATCTTTGGTAATAGCCTTCCTGTGACCCTGAGGGGGGAAATAAGAAAAGTATGCAACATTTTTTTAGCTCGTCTATTTAGTATTCGATCTTTATGCAAATTTTAGGGATTATAGATATTGCGAATATAGAAGTAATTTTAAAATTTGAGATAGATATATTCAGTTGTTCAACATTTTTTATTGGGGGGTTGAGTTTGATCTGCCTGCAAGTATAAGAAGTATATGTCCCGTACATGTCAAACGTATATCTCTTACCATCTCTAAGATCTCTTCGTTCTTACGGACGGGCAGACGGACATGGCTATATCGACTCGGCTGTTGATGCTGATCAAGAATTTATATACTTTATCGGAAATGATTCCTTCTCCCTGTTACATACTTTTGCACAAACTTAATATACTCTGTGTACCTTTGGTACAGAGTATAAAAACAGCTTTGAACAGCTGATGAGCCATTTATTTAGTTTAATTTATTTTCTTAATTTCCAGAAGAGAAACTAAATGATCTAACTAAATTGAAAAAAAGAAACTTGCAGCACATTTTTCCGGACAGCAACGCACAAATTGGAAGTAAAAGCGATGTGCAACAAAAAAGTACATCAAATAACAAATATATTAGCACATAAAATAACACAGTTTTATATTATATATTAATATTTAATTGATTAGTTTTGGGTGTCTTAACACTCTCTCTGTCTCGCACATTTGTGATAGTACATCCAAAGCATCCAAGGTAGTACCTTGAAAGCTGTGAGGTGATTTTTTAATTGTTTGCACTTAAATTAAATAACATCTTTTTGAATAGAAGCGGCTGACAGATCAGTGAGACCTTACCATTTTGCTGCCGTTTGTGGTATTTCTTAGGGATTTTTACGTCTTTGTGGTCCCAATTTGGCAATTTCGTGACATAAATTTTTATTTGTCTTGGAAATCAGGATATAAAAAGCAGAAAACTCAGAGCCGAAACTTTACCGATACAATGTTTCGGTTTCTTTGGTTTCAAAAACATTGGTTCTTGAATACCGATTTTCTGAGTTTACATTCTGGCTTGATGCCCTTGCAAATGCTGTTTTTGAAATGTCAGAGTTTAAGAACGCTTACTTAAAAATCAAAAAATTTTCTATCTAAAGCCCATTTTCCGACAGATAAACATCTGATTTCGACCAAATTTCGCGAATCTTTTTGAAAACATATCAAAATAAAAAAATCGCCGAGTTTAAGATAAAATTTAAAACAAAAAAGTTATTCTCACTAAGACTCATTCTCCGACCGATCGGTCCAATGGCAGCGAATATATTTGAAAGCATACAGAATAAGTAATCAGTGAGTTTAAAGACGCTAACATTAAAAACAAAAAAAATTTCTTACTAAGAACTATTTTCGACCGATCGGTCCTATGGCAACCATAAGATATAGTCACCCGATGTCGATCAACTTTTTCAAATTAGTTTGAAAGCGTGTAGTATTAAGAATCACCTGGGCAAAATTATAATACCCTTTGCAAGGGTATAAAAAGATCAAATATCCATTACCGGAGATCCCCATTAAGTAACTCTATGACAAAAACTAGAACTAGAATCTAGACTAGAATGACAAAAAAATCATTTCGTCACAGTAATTCACATAAATAGAAACACTTTCTAACGACACATGAGCATCAAAGCAAATCCAACGTGATTCTTATTAAATGAAAAACTGTGACGAAAGGAATTTTCTGTCGTTCTGAGTACGGCACTTAAATCATGACATTTTTATTTTTCGTTTTTTTTTTTTGAGGTGCGAATTTATTACATTCAAAAAATAGCACAAATATAATTCCGAGAAAATTTGTGTACAAAATTAAAGTGGTTATTGAATCTGCCTCCACGTTTGGGGTAGATGCAAAAAAACCGAAGCTGTAGGGTTGCAAAGTCAAAATTTCGAAAATCTGTTTTTTATCGAAAACTCGGTCAAGCTCTGCTATTTTTTGATCTATCTGGTTCAAAAATTTGAAATCGGTCAATATATACTAGGAATGCAAGCCGGTTCTGAACCGAACCGAACCAAAGCGTAATCGAACCGCTAATTCCAGCTGCTAAACCGAACCAAAAACCGACCCAGTGCAATTTTGAAAATGATGAACCGAACCAAAAACCACTAAATAAAACGGTTCGGTTCGGTTTAGTGCGCTGACAAGTTTTAAGAGCTAAAGCGCTTACCTTTAGACAATGATACTTGTAATTTTGCTAATTTTATTCGATTCTATTAGATAAATTTTACCCTACTTTCGGTTAAATTAACGAAAAATGTTAATTTAGTTGTGCAGTATAAGTTTACACTTACATTTTTTATGAGATCATTGATTTAAAATTTGATTTAATATTGGATTATTGTTAAATCTCTTATATATAATAATTGATCTCAACAATCCTCGACGGTTGCAAGACGACCAGGTTTGACTTGGAAAATCATGTTAGCTATTTCGTCAGTTGAAATTTTGATATCTTGGTTTACGTTCCCAGCGCTTGCCGTTGAGTCTGTGATCAGACATATTCAGCGGTGTCACAGAAATCTCTAGAGATTTTGGCCTCGGTTGGTTTGCAAAACGCTCGAAAAATTCGTCGGTGTCCCAGAACTACAAGAGATTTCACACTGGTTTGCCACCAAAACGGGAGTAAAACAGGGCTGTTTGCTTAGTCCTCTTCTCTTTGTCTTATACCTAAACGATCTCACTGATTGTCTTCCAGAAGGAATTTCGCTAGACGGGTATGAAATGAAGGCCTTATTGTATGCTGATGATATAGTTGTCCTATCTGATTCACCTAGAAGTATGCAAAAAACAATTGATGCTCTGCATAAGTACTGTATGCTCTGGAATCTCACAATAAATATGGAGAAGTCGCAAATTCTCGTTCTCGCAAGAGATGAAAAGTGGCAAGTAAACGGCGTTGAGCTACAAGTAGTTAAAATCTAAAAATATTTATGAGTTTCCTTCAACTACAACGCCAGTTTCAATCTGCATCTAAAAAAAACTAACTGGCAGACTCCAAAGTAGCCATCAATTGTACCTGGAGGACGTTGCTTGGCAAGATGGATCATAGAAAAACTAACATAGAAGCACACTTTGAAACGCCTCTCTTTTTTGAGTGATATTAACTCCATTGTGACTAATAGATACTTCATAGAGACAACAAAGTCTGTTACTCAAAATTACTGTCGACGTAGGAAATCACGGTGGTTAGAGGGAGACGGACATAGTTAAAAAAAAACTCATAGAGTCCAAAAATAACTCAAAGAGCCAAAATGACGGCGAACAGCTGACCAATATCTGAGTGAAAAGTTGTCGACGCAGCAGATTGGGCTTCTATGTTAGTTCTTCTATCACTTTATTCAACTAAAACACATACTCAATGAACTCACAAATACTTTTTTAAACGCATACATACCTTTTCACTTTAATTAAAAACAAAAATTATATAAACTTTAATGTTTTATGTTTTTTTATGGCTTTTCTGCTGCTTCCTAATAGGCTCAAAAGCATTTCAATGCACGTTCTTTCACATACGCCATGTTTGAAAGCTCATAGCTGATCGAATATCGATAGCACATAAAAGCTTTGAGTACCGTTAGACTCAGAGATGTATTGGCCATTAATTGAAAAAAAACTGTCGCCATTTCAAATTTTAAATTTGAATTAATTCCACCTAAATGTACCAAATCTCCCACTGTGCTGCGGTGAGGTCCATTATGTCCTCAGGCGCTCAAGTGTGGGGGTTATACCACTTCGGCGAAGTAGAATGCCTACTAAGGTATTTCATTAAAAGATTGTTCCGCCTACCGCAGTATACGCCAAACAGAATGATATATCTGGAAACTGGACTTTCGCCTCTTCACGTATATACAGCCGACATCCATTTCAGGTATATGCAAAAGGTCTCCCAAAGATTGTATCTTCGTATTTACTGCGTGAAAAATTACAACACTTCCAAGAGTGGGAAAACCTGGCGGAGAAGCTATCCGTACCTTTACGTTTGGACGACACTATGGAATGGGCGCTCTGGTCATACAAAATCGTACGTAGGATGGGTGAGAGCTACAGAGACGAATTTATAAAGGAGGCGCAGCGCAGCTCGGTTCGCCTACTAGGAAGGGAACTAAATTATGAGCTCGGTACAGTCAGCTACTTCTCGGATGTATATACGATTGACCAAATTAGAAGCATTTTTATGGCGCGTGGTCAGATCCTGGCACTAAATTTCATACCACATATAAGCACGGTTGCCACTTAAAAATATTAGATTACACCAAAAAAAAATTTTAAAAAGAGCCATTTTCATTAAAAAAGAGCCAACAACATTTTCTTCCCTTATTCATGTTATCTTTTCATTTAATAAAATACAAAATATCGCTTTCACAAAATCGTTAAATTAGACATCAATTTTTTGAGTGTTTTTAAATGTACAAATAATCCCAAAAAATATTTCATGTATTAACTAATTTCTATGGCAATAAGGCATAACAGCATAGCTCGAGTTATGTTAAAATGGAGTTTTTAATACGAATGGCTTCCTCGGGCTTAGTTCTATATTGTGTCCAATTTTCACACCAATCGGATGAGTGATTACAAAGATATAACCGTAACACAAAACAACGTAAGTATTGTGAAGTCTGAATAAGTATTGATCTGTAAGTCTAAATTCTTAAATAACAACTTGATCTTATCCAAATGACTTAAACGAGTATACTTAAAGAAATAACTCTTCCAATCTGTAAAAAATTTCCACTTTACGACCTAGCACTTTATTAATATATTCGTTAAGGGCCGATTTCTCATCTGCTATATAGCTGCTATATGCCAGATAAACTTAGAATATACTCTGTTACTTGTTAGTTTATGTGACAGTTAGTGCTTTGTAAAAGATGTGAAATCGGCCTTTAATGGTAACAATTACTTCCTGGAAAATACGGAAAACACACTTCTGCTTTCATTCCACAGATTTCTTTACATTATAAAAACTAAACAGTCAATATTTTTATTGCTTACATACATAAATCATACTCTAAGATCAGTTACTTCTCTATATTTCTATGTATTTTACAGAGCACACGTAATGTGGCTCTGTACTCGTACTCAGCTCCTTGCAAAGCATTATATTTAAAACTGAATCAAATTCAAGCTTGCAACAGTTTGTCAAACCAGCTACAAGAAAAACTCAGGCACCGTTTTCTTTACTTATAAAATGGTAAATTCCTCAATACACTTGCTATACATATATTGTGACTAAGATCCAAATTATATCTATAAGAATGTGTAACAAAGTTATTGAGAATAAACTATGCAACAATTTTCTGTAGATTGAAGGGTTCGTGGTGATTCTAGATGATTTTCGTGTGTTGAGATTTTTGGTAATTTGGGATTAAAGTTGCTTATAATGCCTATTTTGAACCTTTTTAAGGGCGTTTTGTGAAGGAGCTTCTTTTGTTTTGACTCTAATAATATGGGACGGTACAATTCTACGATTTTCTTAAGCGAAGATATACCATTTATTAGCATTACTTCGCAGAAGTTTTGGAATTTTTTAATTTCTACGTCCTTTTCGGGCTCCATGCAAAAGAGCCAATTCCAATAAAAAAGTGCCAGTGCACCAACAGGAAAACAAAACACCATTTTTGGTGCAAAAACAACAGGTGTGGCAACCGTGCATATAAGGTCTGGAAATTGTAGGCTTTGTAATATGAGGGTGCGTGAGGACATACTACACTTTCTTGTCGACTGTGCCATTATAGCAGAGACCAGGCAATGGTACTTCGGAGGAACTGCTTTTGGAAGGGACATGATCTTGGATCTCATAAATGGATCAAATTGGATGTAGCTCTCCTCTTATATTGCTGCAGCATTGAGGTAACGACACAGAATTGTAGCGGAGGAATTTTAAAAAATTATAGATTTAAAAATAATTAAACACAATAGTAATAATAATCAATAATAGCCTATAGAGTTTGCCGAAATGTATAATCTAAATAGTAATAGAGTAAAAACAAAAAAAAAAATGAAGGTAGCTAACTTCGGCTCGACCGAAGTTCTCATACCCTTGTAGCTTGCATGATTTATATAAATTAGTAGACACAAATATGTACATTCGGCCAAATGTACACATTAGTGACAAGGCCTCCTATATACATTTTCTACACCCAATTTCTATGCCAGCTACACTATATAGTTGTCCTACCAAACTTGGTGGAATTATGTGAAAGCATAGAAAACTTATAAATACCAGGTTTGGAGACGTTTGCGTTGAAGACAAAAAAGTTTTTATCACTAAAACAACATTTTCGGCCGATGGTTCCTATGGCAGCTATATGCTATAGTCATCGGATCTGGCCGGTTCCGACAAATGTGCAGCGTATTTGTACCAAAAGACTTCGTGCAAAGTTTGGTTACGATAGCTTTAAAACTGACGGAGGAGATAGTATAGAAACAGACGGACAGACGGACGGACAGACGGACATGGCTATATCAACTCAGCTCGTCATGCTGATCAAGAATATATATACTTTATGTGGTCGGAGATGCTTCCTTCTATGCGTTACAAACATCTCGACAATTTTAATATACCCTCTACAAGGGTATAAAAAACAAGTAAGTGCGCTGTAGTCGAGTTTCCCGACTACAAAATACCCTGTTCAATTGAGACACACATACAAACACACTCGCATACACAAACGCATACACACATACGAGCGCACACAAACACACACACGCGCGCTCACACGCGGCCTGCGCAGGCAGCGCTGCCTGCATGAAGTGAACGCCTCCCCCCCCCCCCCCCCACGCTCCCATAAGCTAAATTGTTTAATAACTTTTGTGTTTTTGCTCGTATCTTATTTTCCCTTGGAGAGTAGTTAGATATAAGGCCTAGCGGTATACACCTATGTGCATGCCAAAATTTGGTCCTCTATCTCTTATGGTCTCTGAGATCGACGCGTTCATACAGACAGACAAACAGACGGACATGGCTATATCGACTCGGCTGTTGATGCTGATCAAGAATATATATACTTTATAGGGTCGGAGAAGCTTCCTTCTGGCTGTTACATACATTTGCACAACTTCATGATCTCCTTTTCCCATTTTTAATGGGAACAGGGTATAAAAACTATTCGAGAAAAAATATATTAAAGTATTTGGAAGTCATTCAAAGTTGGTCACGTTCGACATTGTAAGTTATATTTTGTGATTTAAAATTCGACATGTCGCATGCGACATTTTTTTCCATTATACTTTTTATGTGGTTTTCATTATAACGCGAAGCAAAAATTTAAAAATTATTGCAATTACATTGTTTCTCATAGTTTCTTGTGCATTCTTTTTTGAGCAATTGTACCCTTAGAAAGATTTTAGATGGCAAAAGTAAAAGAAATCTAAAGACACTTTTATTGCGCCAGCGCGGCCGTTTATCCGAAGATTTCGAAATGGGTTATAAATATAAATGTAACATTGGATTACATTAGTTCAATTTTTTTCTTTCCCTATGAAAATATGATAAATACTTAATTTTTGGCTGCGGTTGACATTTCTGTGGAAATGGCCAATTATATATTCTTGTTCAGCCTGACGATTTGAGTTGATATAGCCATGTCCGTCTGCCCATCCATCGGTTTTTGTGCTATCTCCTCCCTCAGTTTTGATGCTATCTTAACCAAACTTTGCACGAAGTCATTTGGTACAAATACGCTGCACATTTGTTGGAACCGCCCGGATCGGATGACTATAGCATATAGCTGCCATACCATCGGTCAAAAAACTAGTTTAGAAATGTCGGAAAATGGGTTTTAATGAGAAAAACTTTTTTGTTTTCAATATTAGTGCTCTTAAACTCGGTCTTTGTAATATTATATGTATTTAAGTTGATCTGCGAAGTTTCGTCGAAGTCGCTAACCGTTGAAGCGAACTTTTTCAAGTGTATTAAAGCTTCGGCACAGACTAAGTTAGCTTTCCTTTCTCATTTTCTTTTTTAAAACCAAAAAGAACCGACTAAAACTCATAACCGGGACCGGAACAGATATTTTAAATTTTTTTGCAGCGGTATTCGAGAACTGATATTTTTGAAACCGTAAAGACCGAATAGAATCTAAACGTTGTACCGATACAGCTTCAGTTCTGAGTGCAGCAACTAGACTGCAAAGCGAGCACTTAATTTTAAAGGGAATTTTACCCGGAATTCCGGTTTTTTTTTACTGTGAACCAAACCCTGAACCAAACCACGGGGACGAAAATAGTTGAACCCGAACCCGTTCCAAACCCAAGCTTTTGGTTCCGTTCAAAAAAAAACAAATTATTGACATTCAATACCACCACAGAGTCGACAATTAGAAATATAACAATACTGAAAGTCGGTCAAACCCGACTATGAAATACATACTTTGCTCTTACTTCCAGTCAAACATATTAATTTGTAATATACAAATTCAATGTAAATAGCTATGTATGTACAGCGTACAGTCTGCAGTGTATTGAACGTTTTATTTTTCATCTTATACATATGCGCCCGTCTCAATCTAAACCAGGGGTGCCCAGAATGAGCTTACGAGCGCGTGAAAGTCAATACAAATGCAAAAAATACAACTCAAGCAAGAAGAACTACAAGAAATAGATAGAGAAAACCAATTTTTGTTTGTTTTGTGCTGTCTCAGCAACATTGTTGTTGCTTTTTAATTTGCCAGAGACATAGGAGAGAGAGAAGAGAGTCACATATGATGTTGTTGTTGCAGGTCTGCACGCGCCAACAACAAAACCTTTGTTCGGAAAGAAAGAGAGGAGAGCACGCATATGAAACTGTTTTCGTTTTGTATAATGCCGTGCTTGTATATGGCCGCGATTTTCATATGCGCACAATTCCAAGCGAGTTAATTTGCGACGCAGATTATTATGAGACTGACTGGCGCCAATTGCCGAAAAAAAATCTCGAAGCAAGGGTTTGCCCACCACTGATCCAAAGCGCCGAACACAAATTTTGCGACAAACGATAATTAGCGTTTCCGTGTATCGGGCGCTTAGCAAATTTGTGCATGCTTAAGCAAAAATATATGCACACATACATGCATACAGAAGCGAGTGCCGCTCGCCAAAAATTTGCCCAAAGAAGAATTGAAAACGAAAGAGACAAAAACATGTGTATACAAATCAGAAGTGGCACGCGCATTTCATCTTGTTTAAGAAGTTTGACTAAGGAGGTGCTCAGCAATGAGATCAAATTTAATATATACGAAATTTACATACAATGTGAGCAATGATAAATCAGAATGTCACGAATGTAAACTCAAGATGACCGGCCGTCATGCAGCTAATTTGATGCGGCACCTTGAACGAAAACAAAAAAGCATTTTTGAAGAAATTATTGTGAAAAAAAAGTTCCTAGTGTGGCAAACAAACACCAATCTATGCTCAATTTCGTGAGTGAAAGACTGATCAAAGTGAAAATCTCCAAAGAAGCTATATCGGATGCTTGTGTAGAGCTTATAACAAAGAATGGTCGGCCTTTGAAGATGCTAGAGGATTCAGGCTTCCGTAAAATCATTGAGCCTTTGTGCAATGCCTTTGAGCCGACACTTGCTATAAACAGGCAAAACATTAGATATGTAATTGCATTAAAAGCTCAACGCATACGAGAAAGCATAATCAATGTTTTGCAGAATCGGTAAGTTCAGAAAAAATATGTCTACATATCTACATTCATGCATACATACATGGCTAGCTAAATATTTGTATGTATGAATTCACTTGCATATATACATATTTCGAAAACTGGAGCCTGCAATTCTAGCTAATTATTTGACATTGTTTAGCTATTTAACAGTCGATATCTGCTGGGAAAAATATCTAAATTGGCACTGCTGATACATATGTATGTACATATGCCGAAAATCGACGTACATGTTTATGCATTCATGTGTATGAATATATTTTTGCGGGTGTGATGTACTCGTGATATATATGTATGTAGTATTTGAAAGCCAATAAATGAATTGACAATCAATAAAGCATAATATTTTCTGTGTTATTTCAGATTGATATCCATCAAAGCCGATTGTGATAGTTGTTTAGACCGGTCGATAATTGGCATAAATGTGCAAATTATTTTAGAGGGCGAACTGAAGATCTATACACTAGCAATGAAAGAAGTCCATAACCAGAACACGAGCGCCTATCTCACATCAATTATAGTCAACGTCTTACATTCCTACAGTCAGGTGTACACCTATACAGTTGACAACGGAGCCAGCATGGTTCGTGTGGGCGATTTAATGGAAAACATTTGCAAAGCTGAACTGGATGATGCTGAGGGTGAATGCAGTTGCGACGCACACAGTATGGTAGATATGGATTTACAGGATAATCAGATAACTACAATACGTTGTGCAGCGCATACGCTTAATTTAGTTGCCTTGGATTTCTTTAAAGAATTACATATTGATATGTCCAGAATTAGATTAGTTTGCAAAAAACTTCGAACTCCCACATGCCTTAATTTGTTGCTTGCCATTTTGTTAATAGTTCTAGAAAGACGTTCCGAATTTGTCATAAAATCTCCACCCATACTAGCCTCTGTGTTTCTAGATCCTCGATTCCAAAGTCTATTAAGTGATTCGCAAAAGCTAGAAGCCAAACAACACATAGACTTCATAGACTTCAAAGCTTAAACAGTGTTGAGGTTCCGAATTTGGCTTTGTCATTATCTATTTCAGAAGATGACGATGTAGAAAGTTATCTCCGCAATGTTAACGAACAGCAAAGTGTTTCACAAAATAATACGATTAATGACATCATTAGAGCCTTCGATGGCATTGATAGAGAACCGTCTAAATCCAACATTTTAAAGTTTTGGACATCTCATCAATGTAATCAGCTGAAAGCTGTTGCGCTAACTGTCTTATCAGTGCCATCCACTGAAGTCTTAGTTGAAAGAGCTTTTTCCACCTTAAAATTTATTTGGTCTGATCAAAGAAGTAGCATAGCCAGTCAATTACTCGAAGACATACTACTCATAAATTTAAATTAAAGATTAATATTACAATTAAGTAAACAAAAATAAAAAAACTGAATATTTTTTTGTATACTAATAAAATTTATTGTTATTTTAAATATATTGGGTAAAACGTGCAACGAACCAAGGTTCGAACCAAAGCCCGAAAACCTCGAACCTCAAATTTCCGAACCTTAACCGTTGGTAAATTTTGGTTCGAACCTGCAAACCGGAGGTTCCGAATATTTTTTTGGGGCTGTAGCCCTGGTTCTAACTCCAAATAAGCGAAAATTATTCTCTTAGTTTCTAATCAGTCCAATAAAATATTCTTTAAATTGCTCATTAAAGAAATTCGAAAATATGACGTCTTAACAGAAATCCGAAGGATCTTTAAACGATATCATCTGTAGGGCAACTGAGATATGTCGCTCTTGTTGGATCATTTAAATAAACCAGTAAAATGAAATATCGATATTATCCCACCTCACTCGGAGAGTATAAAAGATATCAATAAGCAAAATTTTACACCATATATTTGGAACCCGATATTGCGAATATTTCTGTATTATAAACTAAAATATCGTTTTTTATTGAGATCCGACAGTCTTAAAGTACAATACAAATAGTTCAGTATCTTCACAAAATAGTTTAAGGGTAGGGTCTACCCTTGGAAATTTTTTTTGCTTTTTATACTCTGTACCAAAGGTGCACAGAGTGTGCAAAAGTATGTAACGGAGAAGGAATCATTTCCGACCCTATAAAGTATATATATTCTTGATCAGCATCAACAGCCGAGTCGATATAGTCATGTCCGTCTGTCTGTCTATCCGTCTGTACAGCTGTCTGTATGAACGCACAGATCTCAGAGATGGTAAGAGATAGAGGTATGACATGTATGAGACATATATTTACTTGCACATATTATTGTGACATATTATACTTGCAGGCAGATCAAGTTTATTTTCAATTTTTGTCACGCCCCCTCCCGCCTCCGCAATTTGGAACAAACTTCATATTTCCCAATATCTCCGACAGTTTTGATGATAGATTGTTCGTAAAATTATTTATCGATTTGCTGAAGGAATGATGAAGATCGGATGAACGATACACAAGTTATAAGCAAAAAAAGATATTGTTTTAGTATGATAGAAATGTAAAATTCTGTTAGAAATTATATCTACATTCTTTCCTCAAGATCTTGGAAGGCTAAAGTTCACTATAACACGAAACCGTCTCTTCTCTGGGTTGTGCTTTTGGCACGCGTAAGTAACAAGAAAGAACGCAAGCAAAAACCCGAACGATTTCCGATCGCTGTTTTTTTTCTAACACGTTCTTTTTCATGTGTTTAAAAGGCTAAAAGTCACCATAACATGAGACGTTGCCTGAGAAGAAATGCGGAATGCAAAGACAAACGAAGCAAGCCAAGGGAAAGAAGGCAACATAAAGAGAACAAACGGGGCAAAATGAACATTTTGGCGTCGTATTCTTTAATTTCCTTTGACTTCAATTTTCTAACAAGTTTTGCTTGCATTAAGAAGTTGGCGTTAACAGCAACAGCAGCAATTGCGTGCCTTAAAATATTTAAAAAATCAAAGTTTACTTTTATTGGAAATTAAGCCGATGTGTGAATTATATGAATAATAATATAATATAGTAGTTTCCACAGACTCGACTCAGCATTATATGGTAGGAGTCAAAATATATTATATATAAATTATCACAAAATACCTTATCTAAAATTTTAAAATTCCACAGTGACTTAAGAAGGAAGGGTATTCGTTCGAAGATTACAGAAAGGCTTTTCAAAGAACCAAAAACAAAGAATGCAAAGCGGCTACAGATGCAAAAAAAAAAACAGGAAACAGCGATCATAACAATAAAAACTTCTAAAAGCCAATTTAAAAACTTATTGTATAATTATATTTAAAAATTTTTTTTTTTATTTTAATTGGAGATTTGGATTAAGCAAAATGGAATAAAAAATTTACAACTTCAATTGAAACTAAAGAAAACACATTTTTCTAATTTTTTTTTTTTTTGCCCCGTTCCAAAGTCGTATTTTTAGTATGCTCTTTTTCATGCCATCCAAAATGGTTTCCAAAAGTACGTGTTAATCATACATTCTATGCGCAGCGAACGCCGCATGCATGGAATATTCCCTTCCGACGGATGGACTTCTGGAACTGTTCTTTGAGAAAGAGAAATTGGAAGGGAAACCCGAACGATTCACGAAGTTGAAGGCAACAACAAAAACTTATGCTAAAATGCCAACCCAAAGATGCATTTTAGACGGTTTCACGTTTTAATAAAAGCGAATGAAACTTTTCAGTTTTGGGAACTACTTCTTCGGGGAAAAAGAAGTTGTAAAGATGTCCATTTTTCATGGTGTCAGGTCCGACTGGGAAATATTGACCTATTTAATAGTTATACTATATTACTGGTTATACCCACCATTATCGCACCTGCCTCGGGAAACCCGTTAAATCCAAAAACAGCTGAGCTGAACCGAGGCTTAAAAAAAATATATTACACAAAAACTGTAAGTGATATTTACAAGCTGGTTTTTTTTATTCGAGAGTTAATCAATTAAATTACGTTTTGAACATTTATTTGTTGATGTTGTTGCTGCGGTTTTTGTTGTATTTCGGCTCAAAGTTGGCCAAAAGTTTAAAACATTGGCCCATGGTTGCAAACATTTTTTCAAGAACGGATTTTTTGAAAGTGAAACTGAAAACGGGGTTTTGTTAAGACATAAATTCCAGTCAGAACAGAACTTGGATATTTGGGATAGGTCAATAAAAAGCGGAGCTATGGAGTTTCAAAGTCAAAATTTCGAAAATCGGTTTTTTTTCCACCTTTATTGGTCCTAACTCTGTTGTTTACTGACCAGTGGGACAAACGGCTGATTTAGGCTCCAATATCGTTTTGTAATCGTTAACTAATATATCCGTTAAGCTAAAAACTCTTTTCGTTTTGCTTTTCTCTCAATATTCGCACATCTGTAAAGCTTCAGCCGCTTTCCCACCAATTTTGACCACGTGCTGCAATTTATTATAGAATTAGCTTTGATTATATTGCAATTCAACTTTTTGCTCCTATATAAAGTAAAAGGTATGAATTAAATAAAAAATAAGTTTTTGTGATCTCTGATTGCGCTTTGTCCCGAAATTCGATACTGATTGCAGTGCTTTTAAGAGATATAATGTATACTAATAAATTAAACTTTCGTAGAGCTGAACTTTTGAGGGTCGAACCTAAAAATATTCATTTCCGTCGGTATCAATGTATTTTAAAAAATTAATTGAATGTTTTACGATGTGAAAATGTCCAAGATGAGCTATTGGTTTCCGCGGTTTAGTTTTAAAATAATTTTTTTAGCAACAGTTTTGTGTCCAAGCGGGTGCTATTTGCAGCATGGGATACGGAAAATTACGCATCCCAAACATTTTTGCGGTGCAGACATATATCCACGACAATGTTATTGATAAAAATAAATATGAAAATAATGAATTCGTTAAAATAGCTGAGCCAATTAAAAATTTCACCAAAAAAATTGAAAACAAAATTAAAACAAGTAAGAAAGTCGGTCTAGCCCAACTATAACATACTCTGTACCCCCCAAAATTTGATTATATCTGATCAATTTGAATTAGAAGCCACACAAAGTGGGAAAAAATACATAAAGCGTGTAAAGTGCTGCCCATCGCCGTTGCGACCGATGCTACCCATCATAATTGTTGTTATTGTTTGTTTTCCTTATAAGTATATAACTATAACTCGACAATCGTTCATCCGATCTTTATCATTTCTTCAGCAAGTCGATAAATAATCTTGATTACTAAATATGTATAGAAGGTACGAACCATCTATCTACAAAACTATGGGAGATATAACGTTTTTGAATTGAAAAAAAACTTGATCTGCCTGCAAGTATAAGAAGCATATGTGTCTAACTTGATAACCTTCTATCTCTTACCATCTCTTAGATCCATTCGTTCGCAGTTTTATACGAAATTAAAAAAAAACGAGAAGGCAAAGCTAACTTCGTCTGTGACGAAGTTTTTATACCCTAGCAAATGCTGTTTTTGAAATGTAAGAGATTAAGAACGCTTACATAAAAATCAAACATTTTTCTAACTAAAACCCATTTTCCGATAGATAAACATCTGATTTCGACCAAATTTCGCGAATCTTTTTGAAAACATATCAAATTAAAAATCGCCGAGGTTAAGAACGATAAAATTGACAAAAAAAAAGTTTTTTTCTTACTTATTATACCCTTGCAAAGGGTTATTATAATTTTGCCCAGAAGTTTGCAACGCATAGAAATATTCATTTCCGACCCCATAAACTATATATATTCTTGATCAGGGCGACGAGCTGAATCGATTGAGCTTTGTCCGTCCGTCTGTCTGTCTGTCTGTCCGTCTGTTTCTACGCAAACTAGTCTCTCAGTTTTATAGCTATCGAGCTGAAATTTTGCACAGAGTCTTCTTTTTACTGCACACTGCTAATATGTCGGAACCGACCGGATCGGATGACTATATATTACAGCTGTCATAGAAACCATCGGTCAAAAAATGGGTCTTAGTGAAAAAAACTTTTTTGTTTTCAATGCTGGCGTCATAAAACTCGGCCATAGTTAATATTATATGCTTTCAAACAGATTTTCAAATTTGGGTCAAGATCGGATGACTATATCTTATAGCTGTCATAGGAACCATCGGTCGGAAAATGGGTCTTACTGAGAAAAACCTTTTTGGTGTTCAATGTTAGCGTCCTCAAACTCCTCCATTTATTAATATTACATGCTTATGCTTATTATGCTATTATGCTTATTATATGCGGTCCTATGGCAGCTATAAGATATAGTCATCCGATTTTGACCAAAATTTTTAAATCTGTTTGAAAGCATATAATAATAATAATGGACGAATTTGAGGTCGCTAATATTGTAAAATAAAAGTTTTTCTCATTGAACCCATTTTCCGACCGATGGTTCCTATGACAGCTATAAGATATAGTCATCTGATCTTGACCAAAATCTGCAAATCTGTTTGAAAGCATATAATATTAATATTGGACGAGTTTGAGGACGCTAATTTTGAAAACAAAAAAGTTTTTCTCACTAAGACTAATCTTTCAACCGATGGTTCCTATGGCAGCTATACGATATAGTCATCCGATCCGGTCGGTTCCAACGTATTAGCAGCATGCAGTAAAAAGAAGACTCTGTGCAAAATTTCAGCTCGATAGCTTTAAAACTGAGAGACTAGTTTGCGTAGAAACAGACAGACGGACAGTCAGCCGGACGGACAAAGCTTAATCGACTCAGCTCGTCGCCCTGATCAAGAATATATATTGTTTATGGGGGCGGAAATTAATATTTCTATGCGTTGCAAAATTATAATACCCTTTGCAAGGGTAAACAATACTTAAACAACAAATTATATCTATATTAATTTTGATATGTGGCATATTTATCTGTAAAACGAAATTCTCCGGACAACAAAAGCATCATGTTTGCAGAACTTATCAATAAATCGTCGCTTAATCAGCCGTTTCTCCCACTGTGGAATGGTGGGTACTAGGAGTAATTTGAAAATCGGTCAACAGTTACTCTTTATATTTTTGCAACCATTTTGGAAAAAAGTGGTTTCGAGATAATCGAGTTTAAAGTTTCGACAACTGTTTTCGATGAAATAAAAATTATTTTTAATGGATTTCAAACATGGAATTGATGCATTTGGCCTTTAGTTCTCACCGGAAAAAAAATGATCAAAATCGATTAAATAGTTCTCTAGAAATTGGGGTCAAAGTGCGATAAGACATGGTAAAAAAAAATCTAAAAAAAATTTCCAAGTATAATTTTTTCAAAAACAACTTTTTGGAAAATAACCATCATTTTTTAAATTTTTTTAAAATTTTTTTTGTTGTAACATTGACTAAATTCAAAAACAGGTCACTAAACCCCATATACGTTTTTAGACTAAAAAAGAAAATAAATGGAATTTTTTAAAATTAGAGGGTCGATGAAAATTTGTTTCAATAAGAGGGTCGGAAAAAAAATGTTTTTGTTTATTTTTGTAAAACATATAGTCGGATCTGCTTGAAAGTTTTACAGGATGTTTATAAGACACTAATAGAACATTAAAGCAAATAAAAAAATTTTTTTTCTGAAGGTATACAGTACAAAAAAAAAGGAGATTTTCGAAATTTTGACTTTGCAACCCTAGAGCTCCGGTTTTTTTCAACCTACCCCAAACGTGGAGGCAGATGCGATAACCACATTAATTCTGAGCGCATTTTTTTTTTTAATTTTGTCCATTTTTGATAAGCCGTTCCCAAGAAAAATTCTGAGCCATTGGGTCAACTTTTTGTTTGCCCTTTTGTGTTGTGCGCTACAACAACAACCGCAACGGCAACAAATACAACAAAAATATTTTTAGTTCATTTGATTAGTCAATAAAAAATCCGTTTGCCAATATCAATTATAGTTTTTGTGTAATTCAATTCTTAGCGAGGCATTAAAAAATGGGCCCTACGCACAGTGGGGTATTCGACCTCCTACTGTAGATCAATTCACACAGGCTTAAAACATACTGCAGTATATTTTTTTTTTGATTCAATATACAAAAAAAAATTTTATTTTTTAAAAATTGCTCAGTGTTCGGCCGTCTGACTTTTTCCGAATTAATAATCATAACTTTTGAATTAGAGAAGATATTTCCAAAATCTAAAATGCGGGTATCAGAGAAAATCAAAATGAATGTTCGAACAGGGTGCTTTTATATACGTTACCAAAGTTAGATTTCTAATATAGAACACGAATAATATTTTTAAAAATATTTAGTTCTTTGCGGACGCCAAAGCGAAAATGGATTTTTTTCCGATTCAACCATTTAACTTCAATATGATCTTTATTTTATGTTTTGAGCTACTGGAACCAATATAACATAAGTAAGTTGGTCAACTAAAAATGAATGAATATGTACATGGCCAAATATTTTTATTAAATGCACAATATTTACAACTTTTGTTTTATTTATTTGAGAGACGTTGCCACTATTCATCAGAGCATTCATCGCTACTGCTATTATTAAAGCTTACATCATTCTCGTCATCACTGTCGATGGTTTCTCTATCGCTGCCAGCTGACTGACAAACTGTCGACGCCTTTAATAATTCCAAAGCTTCTTTCGGCAAGCAATTTCGTCTACAGAAAATAACAGGGTTAGAGCTGAATAAAAGCATGCTAAAAATGTTTACAATGTTGACCAAAGCCTCTGGAACAGTTGACATTAAAAAAAAAATTTTTTTCTTTTGAGCTTGCAACTTTGATCTTAAATATCTCTATTAAGGCAGAAAAGGGCTCGCCCATATTTTGTAAAAATGTAGGTGTATGCTTAAAGTTTTTTTTTTTTTAATTTGTCGCAGCGGGCCGTGGCGATACTTAACTATATGTCCACATAAAGCAAAAATAACATACGTTTTATTGACTATTAGGAAAAATATGTTTTCCGCCAGTAAACAAATTTTTTTTTATGTGTAATTAACGATAAAAAAAAAATAACCGAAGTTATAGACAAAAATTTTTTAAAAATCATTTCTTGGAAATTTTTAAAGGAAAATGCACCCAAAACAAAAAATTTTTGTTAATGTATTATTAACTGCGAATGAAATCGAAACTTTAAAAGTACACTGTGCAGCCAATGTAAAACCTAAAATTGTAAAAACAGATTTTGATACAGAAATTATTCTATTTTGACTTGGTATGACTCAATAATTTAAAATCTAAAAATTTTAATTAATCTACAGTTTACGGGTCAAATACCGCACTGTGCTACGGGTACACCCCCTACCCTTAATGGCATCAATCAAGATTTTCTAAGCAGCACCTCCAAAGGAGGGCCAGGGCCAAGCTTCTCTCAATCTCTTGCCGTATGTGCTTATAATTTTTCGCACAAGAGAAAGGGACCTACAGTTTAACGCCGAATCCGAACGGCAATAGTTTTTGCTTATTCATGGCCGTTACATGGTACCAGCAAGAAAAACGGACTGAGTGTTGCATACTGTTAGGCATGGCTATCAATTAGCATCGATTGTGTTATCTCGGTCAACTTATCGATAGTTGATAGCAATGTTATCGATAAAATAGCAGCCCTTGTGTGATACATTTGCCCCAAAGGCGAACTAATTAATTTTCTGAATCAAAACCAAAATAAAACAAAGACCGCCGGGTGTGTCAGTGAAAAAGGGTTCGCGTCGCCTCAACCCCGACGCAGCAATAGCGGCTAGTGTTCATGCGTGATAATATAATCTGCGCAGCGCAGCAGCTGCAGTGATAAGAACAACAACAAAACGCCTCAGCGGGGTCCCTCTCTTGTAATCAAAGTTTCTTGTTTTGATTCCGCGAACGGCGTCATTTGACATTTGGATATCAGAGAGAAGCTAGAAAACAGACGGACGGTTACAGTAGTGCGTTATCACTTATCGTCTCGCCCTTCTATGGGTCAACTTGTTGCGGGGACGTGATTGTGATATTGATTTAATATAATTGACCAATAAAGCTTCCAGAGAGCAGCAATAAAAATTTGTCATTGCCACAGCTGGACGTGGGCGCGGGGGTGGCGGAAGTGCTTGACGCAATTTGTTGAGAACTAATTTTAATAGTGCGCGGTGCACAGGCACAGGCAGGGCGGAGGCTAAGACAAAGTGTGGAAAACAAAACGAAACGACGTCAAAAATGTTCATAAACTCATCAAATATTCACAAGCGAAAAGGGGCGAGCAACAACAACAACAGCAGCAGAGTGTAGACGGTCGCCAGTTGTGGTCCGACCACGCACTGGACAACAACAATCCAACTAAGAATCGACGCCATGGACAGTGAGAGCGAAAGCGAGAGCCAACGTCAACGACGACGCCGCCTGCCCTTGTTTCCCATTGAGCCCGAGCCGCCAGCAACGCCCACCCAACGCCTCACGCTGCTGGCCACACGGTAAGCCGAAGACGCTCCTTGGGCGCATCGAATTGTCATTGCTATTAATAGATGCTATCCATAATTTTCTCTGCCCAATTTTAAGCCTGCTACGTGTTTTGCAATTAAACTGGAGGATTATCATTTCCGGCATCACCTTGACTCTGTTGGCCGTCATCTGGTATTATCCCACATTTTTTTTGTTCTTCGCCTTCGTTCTGTACTCTCTATTGCTGGTCTTTGCTGGTAAGATAACTGTTTGTGGCTACCATATGGGATGACTCAGCCTTGATTATCAGGCGGTCAACTTAAATGGCTTTTCCACTGAAGCGCTAATTGAAAAATAAATCGCAGCCAAGCGCTTCCACTTTAGTTAATCGCTTATCAATCGGTTTAACCCTTACAGCTGTCGCCGGTACCGTCTACATACATTATATATTCACCACCAATGAACCGACGAAACCCAGTGGAGCGCCATCCAAGCTGCTTTACAATGCCACCAAGTGAGTAGGGGAATGTTTGTGACTGATAGATAGCAGGAAAAGGGGGACTAAAATAGTAATTTGCGGCGGTCTTAAAAAAGGTTGCAAAGAAGGGTTGGCCTTTAATCTCGAAATTTGCAAACCTCCTAAAAATTGCTAGTGGTTCACTCCGGGGCTCGAACCCTCGAAACTTTTTGTGTTCGGGTTCACGGAGAAGGTTTAGAAGGTCGCTGAACCTAGCTTCAGACTCGAACCGGGGTTCAGGAATAATTTTGATATTCTCTAATTCAGAAAACATGTATGTAAATTGGAACAAAATTGTACACTTAATTCATAGATGGGCATTTCCACAGCGTGTCATTCGTACTAGTGTTGGGTTGTTTATGAGTAAGTGAACAAAGTAGAGTTTTTCACTAAACTGAAAAAGAAAACATGTTCTTCTTCAATTGTTCACTTTTGTTCATCGATTCTTTTTCAGTGAGAGTTGTTCAGTCTGTCCTGCTCAGTTTTTTTTATTTTCAGAATGTCATTAAACAGAATGCAGCGATGCTGGGAGTTGTCGACATTAAGTTCATATGAATCTGGCAGACAAAAAGGCATACGTGACGTGATAGAATTCGGAAGTGGCTTATGTTTGCATTTATAAAAATTCAAAAGTCTCAGAAATGCGTCCAAGATTCTAAATGAAACTTATTTACATACACGTATGATCTGGTTTTATGTTACTACTAGCAGGTACCCGGCGTGCGTTGCCACACCCACTTTAGAATTTTACACACAAAACGAAGTAGTGAAGCTTACTTGACAAGTGTCATCTATCAAATCTTCATCTAGCAAATTCGCGTTTTCGATATTCACCACTTAACTCATTAAAGTTGTCAAATTTCGCGATTTTTTGGTTCGTTTGATCAACACATCCCTTTACCCGTCTATTTACCCGTCACGTTCATGTCAACCAAAACTCATATACGAATTATTGTATAATTCTAATATTTTTTAACCAATTGATCGACACCTCCTATTTACCCGTCTTCAATTGCCAACCATCAAATCTTCGCTTTATATTTAACCGTCTATTTACCCATCTTCACGACTACCTAAACCAGAGTCCGGCGCGTCCCTATCGTCTGTGTATACAACACTGCTCTGCGGCAGCGACGTCGACACACCGACAGTATACGAGCTTATACTGCGCTCATTTGCAACAACAACGAAGTTCTAAATGAGCGTGGCTAAACACCCACACGCAACGCCAAAATGAGCATGTGTGCTCTGCCGGCACCTGACCTAAACTCACATCACCGTAAACCGTAAACGCTGATTAACCGTCTTCAATTGCCAGTTTTTAAACCTTCATGATAATTTGAACTAATTATAAAATTTTGCAATTTTCGATTTACCCGTCTTTTTGGACTGTTCGATCTAACCACTTACGCGTCTACAATTGCTGCGATCTATCAAATCTTCATGATACCCGAAATTCATAAAATTTACAAAATTTCGCTATTTTTTGTGCCGTTCAGTTTACATTTAGGTATACTATTGCTATCTATCAAATCTTAATAATAATCTGAACTCATTATCTAATTTCGAAAACTTCCCGATTTTTTGACAGTTCGGTCTACCCGATTTATCTACACGTCCTATTTACCCGCCAGCTTATTAGTCTTCTTTATTAATCTAAGCTTAAATGAGAATTTTGGGAAATTTCGCGATTTTTTGAACCGTAATTTACAAATTTCGCAATATATTTTGTACTGTTCAATCTACACTTCTTATTTACCAACTTCTGCGCTTTGGTAAATATTCAAATGAAAATGTTCCAAATTCCGGTTTTTGGTCTACACCTCTTTTAGATGCGTTTTCAATTGGCATTTATCCAATCTTCATAATAATCATAGGTCATATGAAAATTTTGCAAATTTCGCGATTCTTTTGACCATATGATCTAAACCTTCTATTTACCAACTCCTGCACTGTCATCTAAACATCAAGCGCTTTAATAAATACTTTCTATAATAATTTTGCAAATTTCGCGGTTTTTTGGACCATTTAAACAAAAGTTATATAGCCTATGTTCAAGTCCAGGTTATCAACTATCTGTTTGCCAAGTTTCATCCGAATCCGTTAATCCATTTATGCGTGATTGAGTAACAAACAGGCAAACAAACAAACATACATACAAATATACAAACATACAAACATAGTAAGATTTTGACGTTCCAAAAAAAAGTCCACCAACCAAAAATTTTTAAAATGCCACTAGACTAGATATATAATTTTATAAATACATCAGAGTTTAAAACCGTAACCTTTAACCGCTAAAAACACTTTAAAATTTGTAACCGAAACCGTAACCGAAAAAAATGTTTTCTTATAAGCGCGTAACCCTGTAACCTTTATTAACATTTCCGGTTATTAGAACCGAAACACAAACTAATAAATGGGTTAATTTCGTTTTTTCCTCTACAAGAAAAAATTTCGATAAACTTAGTGTGAGTTGGCTGGCTCTAGGTCCGAAAAAGTTGCGTTTGCTCACAACTTGTAAACAACTTATGCATTGTACCACCAAAAAGAGCTGGTTGCCTATACAGAACTGTTTCATCGTTATCCCTAACGACTCTTCAGTAGGCTTTTCGCTGAAGAAAGCATGATTGCCAACTGCCTCTCCATACAATCATTGCTTAGATCAGTTGGGAACTGCTTAAAGCAATGAAAGCAAAAATAGACAAGCAATGAGTGCTTTCATCTTTCTGGTGGTAATTCTTAAGCTTAGGTGCTGAACTTTTTAAGTGCAAAAGCTTGAGCTTTTGAGCGAACTTAGAAGTGCCCGTTAAATTTGAAATGCGAAGCATTCAAAAAAGCGTTTTTTTGCGTTGTTTCTTGAAACTTTTGTTAGTTTCATTTACAAAAAAGAGAGCGTGCTGTCTCTTATATAGATTTGTAATTTATTTGGCGACCTTTCTAATGTTTAATTAGTGTGAGTTGGCTGGCTCTAGGTCCGAAAAAATTTCGATAAACGTAAATTTATTTGATATATTTACATACCTATATGTAGGTACAGTGCGCCGCACTGTTGCTAATGGGCAAAAAAGAAAGAGAGCGAACCAGAAAGAGAGAGTGCAGCTAACCAAAATATTTACCTTCCTCATCTTTCCTTATACATATGTGATATTACACTGTCAATTTGTTCGGATGCTGGCAACCTTAGCCGAGCCAAAAATGCACGACTTCTGCTCTGATTTGGCAGCAGCTAGTTCTGATATTTTTTCTGAAACCTAGGGTGTAAAATTGAAATCGAAAACAACAACTCAGCATTGACCAAACTTTTGTCTCACGAGATAGAATTTAGAGAACCTAGTCTGTTCGAGAATGATGCTAACCTATGTGGAATATTTCTTGATTCGAGATGTAATGTTTATCTGCAGATCTGTAACTGTATTATTGTATTAAATTGTTATCAAATCTGCACACTCAAATATATATGTTGTACATATGTTATATGATGTCACCTGCAAAAAAATCTGAAAATTAAACAGTTCTAATGAGCAATAACACAAGGCAACAAAATCGAACTTTTTCTATCTCCATCAATGCTTCCAACTTTTCCATAGTATTTGGGTTGTCCTGATTCCAAATCTGTCATCAGTTTTTTCACATCACCCTCAGTTTCCAAGACATAGCGTAAAATGTGAGTTTTGCATATCTGTCGATATTTTGGAATATGTGGCCAATATAAAAGACTTGGTCTTCTTACCGCTTAAAGCGGTACTCATTAAATAACCGCTTCGCACAAAAAATGTTTCACCTTTCGCTCGTTTTCCGTTAATAGACAAGAGATACAGAATACGCTATCCGGCAAACAGCGCTTCGGTCTTCAATGTGTTGTAAGTCCGCTAATATTTTTGGAATCTAACTGGACAGTCTAAAGGCCTATTCTCAGATGAGATACACATTTAGTTCGTCACTATATTTCATATAAATCATTCTTATCAGCAGTTTTAATGCCACTTTACTTGAGCCCCATTATTAATCCACCCTCTTTAACTGAAAAGTGCACCCCACGTGGCATGCTAAGATAAAAACCACACATAGAATAATTGTTTTATGTTAAAAATGCATCCACAAGTGACCTTTCGTTATTTTTTAATAAAGCTTATCAGGTTAACGAGACGCTCACCGCCAAATGCACATGTTCAACAGATTGCCATAAGTTTTCCCAAATAGGAGAAAATATTGAAACAAAGTTGAGTGAAAAACTCATACTTATTTAGCTATAACTTTAACATTTTAGTAGCTACATAAATAACACAAAAACCTAATTTAGAAATTTCAATGGACTTCATCTTTAAGCAAAATACTAAATAGGTTTAATTGAAGATTACATGTTTAGAATATATTTAAGGTGAACATTTTATCTTTTAAAAATGGAGATTTTTACTTTGAGCGCTTATATCACGGCTATGGGCGATGTTAAGAAGGTGAAACATTTTTTGTACTTGGCGTGTTGATGTATTGAGTACCGCTTAAAGTGGCAAGCAAACCAAGTCGTGCGTGTACATCGGCCACATAATTTAAAATGTCGACAGATATGCAAAATTCAGATTGGTGTGGAAAAACTGATTTGGAATCAGGACAACCCAAATACTATGAAAAAATGGGAAACATTGAGCGCGTTCACCAGCATAAATCAATGACAAAAAATCGACCATTTTTGTTAGATTGTGCTGGTGAACAGGCATGATGTGCAATCATGATTGCTAAATTTCGTGATTGTGTTAATTGTGAATACATCAAAGAAATAGTTTGTTAGAATTGCTTGATTTTGATTTGTTATCGATAGCACACAGCTGTCAGTAGTAAACAAACAAGGAATTTTGTCAAGGCAAATGCAAAATGAATGTTGAAACCTCTTTGTTTTTATTTAATGAATTGGCAGAAGTCGTGGTTTCGCAAGTAGGCTCTGAAGGCTTTACTGGTTGTTGCGAAGGAGGAACGCTTGAAAAGCCGGCTCTTCAAAAAGAAGCAGCCCCGCGTACTCAATTGTTGTGACAGTACAAAATATAGAATGGGCGAATTCAAGGATTATTTCATAATGTCCCGTGCATCATTAAGGACTCTCAGCTCATTGCCCATTGAATACTTTATTAAAATTAAAGCTTGCAGACCCTTCTTTACGTGTCCCTGGATTAACTAATTGCCAACGTAAATCTTAATAAAAGCCAGCGTTATGTTAATTGACTGCTGGCAAAACAGGAGTCCTTCTTATAAGTAAATGAACGTTTCGACATAGGAGACATAGGATAAAGATCTAGCCATTGGATATTCGAGTTTGTTGTGCACATTCTCGCCGGGCATACAACAAAAAAAATAAAATGGCTAACAAATTCTTGAGGAAAATTCAAGGGGAATCCAGCAGCAGTGGGTGCTATTGACGACGGTCATAAATTTAATAGTATGTTCTAAATTCTATTTTGCAGTTTGTTGTTAAAAATTCAAAATTTTCGCCAACTAAAAATATTGATTACTTTGTTGCCTGAAAATTCTATCAAAAACGTTCACCAGCAGCCAAACACTTTTTTGTTGATTGATGATTTATGTTAGATGATTGGTGTGTGCTGGTGAACGCGCTCAATGATTGATTTCGAAAAAAGTTGGATTTTGTTGCCTTGTGTTATTTAACAAGTTTTAAACCTATTTGTATACTCTGTACCAAAGGTACACAGAGAACATTAAGTTTGTACAAAAGTACAGGGAGAAGGAATGATTTCCGACCCTATAAATTATCTATATTCTTGATCAGCATCAATAGCCGAGTCGATATAGCCATGTCCGTCTGTCTGTCTGAGCCACAATTTTAAAGTTAGAACCTCGAGGCTTAATATATATTATTCTAGGCCTTATTTCTATCTATTCTCAAAAGCAAAATAAGATACGAGCAAAAACACCGAAGTTATACACGAAATAATGTTGCTTGTGGGAGCGGGGGGGGCAGCTACTGCAGGCAGCTAGGGCGCTTGTGAGCGCGCGTGTGTGTGTGGAGGTGCGCGCGCGTTTATGTTTGTGCGTTTGTATGTGTGTCTCAATTGGACAGGGTATTTTGTAGTCGGAAAACTCGCCTACAGCGCTTGTTTTTATTATTATTATTACTTTTTATACCCGTTACTCGTAGAGTAAAAGGGTCTACTAAAGTCGTGCAAATGTATGTAACAGACAGAAGGAATCATTTCCTACCATATAAAGTATATATATTCTTGATCAGCATCAACAGCCGAGTCGATATAGCCATGTCCGTCTGTCCGTCTGTCCGTCTGTCCGTCCGTCCGTCCGTCTGTATGAACACCTAGATCTCAGAGACTAGAAGAGCTAGAGCAACCAAATTTGAAATGTAGACTCCTATTGTCTGCACGCAGATCAAGTTTATTTTCAATTTTTGCCACGCCCCCTCACGCCCCCGCAATTTGGAAAAAACGTCATATCTCCTACAGTTTTGATGATAGATGGTTCGTACTTTCTAAAGATATCTAGTACTTAAAATTATTTATCGATTTGCTAAAGTAATGATAAAGATCGGATGAACGATACTCAAGTTATGAGCAAAAAACGATCAGTTAACACCCACCACCCACCCCACTCATAACCTAAGCAATGCGTTCAGCAGCAATCTTAGTGAGAGAGAGAGAGAGTTAAAAAATGTTGCATACTTTTCGGCTGACCCACCTCAGGCATACAGGAAGGCTATTAAACATTTGTTTCCATGAGTAACGGGTATATCGAAGTCGGTTAGAGCCGACTTTAACTTACGCTCTCGTTATGTTTTATATCGGACAACATAATCCGAAGTCTGGTATCTTGAATTTAGAATATTTGCATGCTTTTCCAAACACTTAATCAAAGACACTGGGTGTGTGCGCTAATGTGGCAAAAGACTTTGAGTGATAGTCAACAACTCCATACAGGAAATAAAACCGTCTTGCATACTTGATTGCAATGTAAAATAGTAACTACATATATAGGTACATATAAGGTGCCTCAAGCTCTTACCATCTCTGAGATCTCTGGCATTATATGGACGGACAGACGAACATTGCTATATCGACTCTACTGTTTATGGTGATTAAGAATATTAGCCATGTTCTTAATTCCACTTCCACAAAATTTTGTGATTTAAAACCGGTTGTAGTACTAAATGTTGACTCTAAATCACAACACTTTTGAGGAAGTGGATTTGAGAACATGGCTGTATATGTATGCGTTTACTTTATTGGGTCGGAGATGCTTCCATTGCAATTTTGGAAATCATAGTTCTCGATTCTGATCTTTGCAGAAGCAACATTTTTGATCTGCCAAAACCTATAAAGAACCCCTCGAATTTACCCTTGATATTTGGCAAGACAGTTGATCTTCAGCTCCAGCAGATCATTGAATATGTTTTGCGCGACTTTATGCTGCCCTGGCTGGGGTAAGTCTATTTATCTTGGGTTCGTAGCCAGGTAAATCCTACTTCCTTCATTAACCCCTCTTTAGGTATGTGGTGACCAAGCCCAAACTGATCAATGATGTGATACGCGAGGATCTGTGGAATGCTATACAAAAGATTCATGAGCGAGCAGCTAAAATGGATGCGGCTAAAATTATAGCAGTGGATATGGTGAATCGAGTGACTGTGCATCTGGAGAAAATACGCATAGCCGAGGCGCGAGCGTAAGTCGTGCTAGATTGCTTTATTATTGTCTGTTCAGTTCCTATGTTTCCGCAGATCTGAGACGAACACGTCGCCTGTATTTAGCACTAATTCGTATTTGGTCGATGAGGACAAGGAAATGGAATTCCTGCGTAAATTGTGCGAGATTATGATCATACTACTGCTACCTCGGGGATATTCCCTGCCCCCGCTCAAGGTGCTACTTAGTGAGATTCTTTCCTACAAAAGTAAGTTGCGTTTTCCGCTGAAAGCTGGACCAGCGCTCAAGTATTTCTTTCTCTGTCGGCAGTCTTCTTTCCCATGATAAAAATGCTGACTGCTCCGGACTATATCAATCAGAAGGTGGTGCAGAACATTGAGAATCGCCTGGCAGCGGCAGCCATGAGCAAAAGAAGCTACGAGTATGCGGCCAGCTTTGAGGATTTCCTCAAGATCATCAACAACTCGGGCAATCTGGAGGACCTGTCGCTCATACGTAAAAGCATTGTCACCGATCTAATGCATGCCACCACCATGCAGAATTTGCAACGTGCCAAAGGCCTCGACCCTGACCACGAGGATCATGCGCTTTCCAAATCGGAGCTGACAGCGGCTGTACGCCTGAAGCGCTATGTCCAGCAATTGACGCTGGCCAAGGCGCAGTGCGAAAAGAATCTGGCCAAATTTGGCTGGAACGGCAACTACTCCAGTGACATTGTAAGACCTTAAGATCTGCTTAACAGGTTTCATTGGTGCTACTTTAAGTTGCTTTTTGCAGGACCTAACGCTGGTGGAAATACTCAACACGGCCGTGGGCCGACGCTACTTCACCCTGTTCCTAGAGCCATTAAAAGCCAGTGCGCTCATTGGCTTCTACCTGGCGGTGGAGGAGATCAAGCATGCGCACAAATCCGTCACCCATCAGCTGGGCACGGAGATCTTCTACACGTACATTCGAGTGCCCAAGCCGGAGATTCAAATCGATAGGCACGAGCGCAAACTGATTGAGACTTTCCTGCTGGGTGATGCCGGGCCGGATATCTTCTTTGACATCCAGCGGCACATACTGCGGACCCTGGAGGAGAAGTACTATCCGCCGTTTGTGCTCAGCGAGCAATATCGCCAGCTAAAAGAGGCGTTGGACTCGAACGAATTTACTGATCCCACCTTACTAATGTGCCCCGCTCTAGGCGGAGACGCCGCCGAGCTGGAGGATGAGCATCTGACCAGCTCAGCCGATGGCCTCAATGGTGGTGCGAGCGGGGGCGGCGGAGCCATAGATGTCGCCGCTCACACGTCGTATGCGCGAAAGAAGCTGGAACAGATTCAAGAGCGCATCGACAAGAAAAACCAGGCGCTCGACGCCCTAAAGTACTCAGTGAAGCCAGAGTCCAAGGTCTTGTCCATACTGGAGAAGGAGATGGAATGGCTCAAGAGCGAGAAACGGCAGACGGAGGCGCACCTAAGACGCACAGATGCCTGGACCGAGCATCTGGGCAAGTGGAAGGCCACCATTCAGAGTGTGGAGGTGAATAGCTTTGACGTACTGGACTTAAGCCCAAATTGCCAGCCTACTTATGTCTTTTGCAGATCTCCGATGAAAAGGAGCTGTTGCAGTTCATGATTTTGGTTCATGTGGATGAAGACATTAATGCTCCCTTGCAGCCAACACCCAAAAATGCCGATGCTAGCAATAATGGCAGGCCACAAAAACGTCCCTCGGGTATTTCGAGCGGTTGGGTGGTCATGCGTTCCCTCAACCAAGTTCATGTAAGAGCCACTGAAGACTAGCTTCTGCTTCTACTGAACATTATTTGCTTTGCAGGAGCTGCAACGTAAACTACGCCATGTGAGCTCCAATCTGAAATCTCTGGACTTGCCCACCAATTTCAAGTTCTTCTTCTTGAAAACCGATCGACATGGTCAGGAGAAGGCCAAGGCGCAGATACAAAAGTTTCTCAACGTAAGGAACATCTGTCTTTAACCGTGTTCCTTCCATTTAAATCTGCTTTTTTACAGTTCATACTAGATGACGATCATCTGAATGGCAGCGAGGCCATCTACACTTTCCTCAGTCCCAGTTCAGATCATCTGAAGCAATCGCTGCCCTCGCCCAAGAAATCCAAATTCTCACTCTCCACCCTCTTTAAAAGCGATGCGGCCAAGGCGCATGAGTCGAATCGGGGCACTGACCCTTTCTGGGGTCTGCAGCGCGATGATGAGGATATCTCCAACTATCTGGAGGGCGAGTCGGCCAGCGATGCCAAACTGCTGGCCGATTTGGATAGCAAGGATTCCATAGCAGAGCCCATGTATGCGCTCATGGGTGAAATCTTCGATATGGGCGGCGTATTTAAATGGCTGCGCAAGAGCATCATCTCCTTTGTGCAAATCACCTATGGACGGACCATCAATCGCCAGATACGTGAGTCGGTGACCTATCTCTTCGAGGAGTCCATGCTGCACAATTATTTCTCGGCCATCTTAAAATCATTTTGGCCTGGGGGTGTGCTCGCCTCGGCGTATCCAGTGCGCTCCGATGATATGAAAGAGATGACCACTAATGCGGCCAAGGCATTGCTAACCGATCACATACCTGAAGTCCTGTGCAATCTGGTAGGGGCACAGGCGGCCAAACGAGGGGTGCTCAAGGTGTTTGATGCCCTGCAGAATCCCGTGTACAACAAGCAGTTATTTTATGTAAGTCTCTTAAGAGTATATACATACATTCACCATCCCTTGCGGTTGTTGGACAAATGATTGTCTATTCGTGATATACACAAATATTCTTGGTCTTATGAAGTCGAACGCCCATTATTGTTTATGAGGAAAAGAAACATGTACCACATTCGATTTCACTCAATGTGAAAACCGAAACAGGCCTGTATGTCATTATAGGACTCCAGATTTTATAATTTTGGTTTGAAGGTCAGAATAAAACAAATCGGGGAAATGTAAGGAGAGGGTTATTTTGAAGGGAGAACATGCAGTGGCATGTGAAAATAGACGCGGGGAAGAAATGGATCCCATTTCACATATTGAATTCCATTTAAATTCCACTGAACCCAACCAAATTCTTAGGCCATATTAAACTATAGTTACTATGATTAGCAGGCGTAACTAACTTTATTTAACATAGAAAAACATTCTCGTTTAATTCTTGCTTGGTTGATTGAGCGTGAGACTGTCGGCGAGCTCTCCGAGGCCGAAAAACAAATAGAACCCCTCTCGACACATCGATTTCAAAGTGGTTCACGTAGATCATTTCGGATCAAGCCGGATTCGCTTGCCGCTCCCTTCTCTAGAGCTACAACATAGGCTGTTCCAGTTTTCACCATTTAGGATGATATTAACCTGTTGCGATGAGATCTGTGCCTCTTGCCAGTATAGTCGTCTAATTTCACTTAAAATTGGATATACTCCTATGAAATAACACGTGTCCTCCTTCACATTTAGGTTGCCCCACGTGCAATCACATGCAATTGACTTCCGTACCCCTAGTGTATCATCTGCTTTCACATTTAGCATTTCGCATCTTGTTTTAAACAGTGCGCAAATTTGGTAATGACTGTACTGGTTGTTAAAATAGTTATATTCTCCCAAGGATAGTTAAGTTGCCTGTAGATCACTCTGTGTTCGCTCGCTCTTGCTTGTCGAATGAGTTTCATTTTTAGCAAGTAAGAAAGTCTGTCAAGCCCGACTGTTCTATACTCTGTACCTGGAGTAGCAGCTGAAAGCAGCGCTGCTGAACAATAGATGGCGCCACTACTTGCATTGAACAATGAGGGATTTTCAAAACTGACCAATCTTACGGCTATGGGGCGCCTTGACATGCTCTGTGACATGGCCTTGTCGATATGGCTGCTGATGCTGATCAAGAATATATATACTTTATAGGGTCGGAATTGATTCCTTCTCCCTGTTACATACTTTTGCACCAACTTAATAGAGAGTATGTTTTTTTGGTAGAGTATAAAAATACGAAGGTCGATGAAAATTTTTTTTTTGGTATCTGCTTGAAAGTTTTACAGGATGTTTTTAAGACCCTTATTAAACTTTTAAGCAAATAAGAAAAAACAAAAACATTTTCTAAAGGTATACAGTACTCTTAACTTCTCGGAGGTTTCCGAAAAAGAGGTCTAGTCTCTACTGAAGTTTCGGCTTTCCTTAAAATGGTTCAGTCAATACATTTAACACTTTAAAATGAAATCTGAATGCGTTGGTTTAAAGTTTTACTTCTAAGGAATTGAAAATAATCATTAATTGAAATTTTTGTATTTATTGCAGGAGCTGCTAGAGATCCTCATGATTGAGTTCTTTCCCGAAATTCGGCAGCTGAAGGTGAACAACGCCAATGGCAGCAGCAAATTGAATACAGCTTCGGCAGGAGCAGCGGCAGCAGCAGCAGCATCGGCCTCAGCTGCAGCGGCCCTGGCAGCGGCGGCAGCAGCCACTACACTGCCACTCAATCACAGCAGTCACAATACGTCAAGCGGCAGCGGCAGTAACTCGTACCAAAATCAGCCCCCGTCTGTGGTAGCCAGCTCAACGATCGGTCTAACACATCTGCCCACGCATTATCACCATCATCATCATCATCATGCTTCTCATTCAACACATGGCGGGGGCTCCAAGTAGATGATCTTCTACTTTAAATTTTTAATCGGTTGTTTAACTGTTTTATGCAACTAACCCACTTTGTGTTAGGGATAATATTCCAGCGGCTCAACACTTCCACTTTTAACTATTTATGATTGTTACACTATTTTTTACATTTTCATGAGCAGATATTGACAAGCTTCATAGAGTTGCGTCATCAGCAAATCTTATTGTTGAATTATCACATTAAGATTGCTAAGATAAGCTACCTTTAGCATTTCAGCAAAAACATCGTTAGACAAATCTCTTAGAACAGAATGCAAGTGAAACTACTGTTTGGCAAGAAACTGGCTAGCTAAAAAGAAAGCAGGGAAGTGCCAGTCAAAAAGAACTTGCCTATTTTTTTCAAACCCCCTTTTTCATAGTGAATGAGTGATTTCTGAATACAGAATTCGTTAGTCAAATGTGCGGATGGTAGTTAGGCTCGTAGGTGAAATCTGTATTATAATAACTCAAATTGGCTATCATGATAACGCGTCACTCGAGTTCAGTAGGAAGATTATTTCAAATTTTAACTTGATCAGGGAGCAAGTTTTTCAGCTGAATATGGCCAATGATTCGCTAATACACGACCACTTTCGAAATTTTTTGTTTTGTGTGTGCTACTTGAAAATGGTCAACGAGCTTTGAGCTTTAAGTGTACTCGTACCGCATATGTAGCAAGGGTGATTGAGCATACACGTGTAAGCTCGCTGGAGTTCTCTGACTCTTATATTATATTCGGGTGCGAAATTAGACATCTGCTGCAAGCTGTCACGAGCAAAGCTCGCTCACCCTTGCTACAAATGGGTTAGCTAGTAGCACTCCAAAAAAAACTTAATTTTCAAGATATCATTTTTATATTGCACACGGTTCCCTTTCTCCTTCTTGTGGCAACTATTTGTAAGTAAAAAGACTGCCGATTTTTGTTTTTAGGTTTTCACTATTCAAAAACAATTACATATAAAATATATATGTGCATTTCCATGATTTCGGTCACGTTCGACACACACATTTAAAGTAAAAAAATCAATATCAGGAGTGTCCTGAAAATCTCTAGAGATTTTCGTATAAGCGATTGCACTTCAAACTAAATTTGAACTACTTTATTTGTGAAGTGACAAGTGTAAGACCGGCTACTAGATCATATGCAAGGAAAACCGTTCGCATTAAATCTACTTGGCTTTAAGCAGGCGGTTTCAAATCGCTTAACTTTTGTCATCTAATCTAGTAGCCGGTCATATTTGTACCCCTTCACATATACAGTCAAACTGCTTTAATATGAAATGCTATGCCAACTAAGCGAACATTTGTCAGACCCCCGCGCTGTGCAGTTGGTTAGAATTTCCATCCCTCTACTGAGTCCTGACAAAACCATTTAAAATGTCCGTCTCTGGTGCTTTGTACCCCTTTCCCAAAATGCAAACTAAGTTTAGCTCAGTTAAAAGATCTTGTGTAAGAAGAATTTTAGAAGACCTATATGACCGTAACCTAGTTAAGTCCATAGACCACAGAGCCGCTGGGATGATAGGCATTAACGCTCTCTATCTCTCCTTCTCTTTCTGTCTTTGTCTGATTCATGACATTAGTTTTTAGAACACCTACAGGCTAGGATTATAGATATTAACATTTTTGTGTTGTTCGTATATTTTGTTTATCAATAACGCCTTAAAGTACCTTGGAGCGTTTCCCTTATTTTGGCTGGGCGAAATAAGCGGCACTCCAAACTTTATCATTCCCTTGTACAAATGACAAAGACAATTTGTTTTGTATAATGGTTTTAAAACTCAGCATTATGATTATTCTTGAACTCTCGGGTGCAGTTGTCTCAGTCTTATGTTAATTTGTTGCGCTTTCTGTTTTTACTTCTTTTTTTTCTAGCAAAATTTGTTCGTTTGTTATGTAACATAATATTATGTATGTATGTATGTAAGCAGTATTAAGCGTTGTACCAAAATTGTTATTAATAACACCTAAATGAGAATTTAAACTACACACATTCCCCCTAACCCATCCCTTCTGTTGTTCAGTTAGTACCGCCTGCATCTTGTGATCTTAGCATGTACAGTATTTGATCATTTTTAATTGTTTAGAACTAAGCGCTATGTGAACCAAATTACTTAACTATGCCATAGAAAGACCACTTACACTTACACTACCTATTATACTCCTCAGAAGGGTTTTTAGCTGCTGTCCGTAAGAAAATATCCCACTCACCAAAAAGAAGAGATATTTGTGAAATTATTGAAATGATAACCCACATTTGCAGAGTTTTTAGGCACTTGCGTATCCCCTCCCCCCCCTGGTTATTGTATTGTATGTATTATATTGTATGTAACTATTTGTGTACGGCAGTTGTACAATTTTAGGTGAAAAAACACCCCCAAAAATGCAAAATAAAGATGCCTATTTATGTAGATTTCGAGAATTGTTTTCAGCTGGGATTTGGACTTTGAGGTATATCGAATATAATTATAATAAAACAAGTAAAAAAGTCGGTCAAGCCCGCCCGCCTTTAATATACCCTGTACCCCCCAAAATTTGTATATATCTGATCAATTTTAGTTAAAAGTCACACAAAGTGACAAAGAAGATATAACGAGTGTGAAGTGCTGCCCATCGCCGTGGCGGCCGGTGCTACCCAGCATAACTGTTTGTTTTCCTTTTAACTCGACTATCGTTCATCCGATCTTTACCCCACCTTTGGCGGATCGATAAATAATACTGATTACAAAATATGTGTAGAAGGTACGAAGCATCTACAAGTCTGTGGGAGATAAAACGTCATACTGTTTTCCGAACTGTTTTTCAAGCTGAAGTCCTTCCTACTAGGGCGCCGCTTTATGGTTGATGTAAGGAACGAGCGATAGGCATTTGCCTCATTGATGCGAGTGTTCCTCGGAGCGGTCCTCTACTTCCTGTACACCGCGAATCTGTCGTATTATGTCATCCATCGTAGCTTTATTACCACATAAGCAGACAATAGTGATCTATTTTTTCAAGTTTGACGCTTTATTGTTAAAAATTTGTTAAAAATTCATTTTTCAAAGTATTGTCCAGCGCTAGCCACTACTTTTTCCCATCTCTGGCAATTTTCGGATACCATCTCGAAAAAACGATGCGTCTTTTGGTGCGATCCACGAATCTATCCAATTTTGGAGATTTTTAAAAGAGCGAAAGTGCTGATCTTCAAGGTCATGCGTCATCGACGAAAACAAATAGTAGTCGGAAGGGGCAATGTCTGGACTATAAGGCGGTCGGGGTAGGACTTCCCGTTTCAGCGCTTCACCGGTTTGAGCGGCCGAGCGTTGTCATGTTGCAAAATGACCTTATCGTGCGTTTGCCGTTTCTGGCCGTTTTTGCTTCAATGCTCGGCTCAATCGCATCAATTGAGTTCGGTAGAGTTGATGGTTTCACCCGTTTGTTGCAGCTTATAGTACACCACGCCCAATTGATCCCACCAAATACAGAGCATGACCCTGCCACCGTGAATATTCGGCTTTGACGTCGATTTTGGCGTATTTCCGGGCGGCCCATATGATTTTTTGCGCTTGGGGATCCCACTTTCATCACCAGTACCAATACGATTCAAAAATCCCTTTCTTAAAAGCAGAAAACTAAACTTTCTCGCAAATTGTGTTTTGATTCGGAGCACACAAAAACTCTGTAGTTTACACTTCAGCGGAACGACACATGCTGAGGATGAAAATTTGAGGCTTCAAAATGAAGTTGGTTGCTACATTATTCAATTCGATTTAATACTAGTGACGCAACCTTAAAAAAATCTTTTAAATGTTTTTGGTACAGGTAATAATTCACATGGAAAATATGTATGGCGGCCGAGAGCATTTCGATTTCGTTGCCTTATAAGCAAAAAATATTTAGTTTTGTTAACCTGTTCTTTTTATACCATTGCAGAGGGTATATTAAAATGGTCCCGATGTTTGTAACGCATAGAAATAACCATCTCCGACCACATAAAGTATCTATATTCTTGATCAGCATGAAGAGCTGAGTTGACATAGCCATGTCCGTTGGTCCGTCCTTCTGTTTCTATGCTATGTCCTCCGTCAGTTTTAAAGCTATCGTGACCAAACTTTGTACATTTCTCGGAACCGGCCGGATCGGACGACTATAGCGTATAGCTATGCTAAAATGCTGCCTTAGGAACGAACGGTTGAAAGACTAGATTTAGTGAGAAAAACTTTTTGGTTTTCAATGCAAACGTCCTTAAACTTCGTGTTTATTATGCACTTGAAAAGTGTATTATAATTTTGTCCAGGAGTTTGCAACGCATAGAAGGAATCATCTCCGACCACATAAAGTATATATATTCTTGATCAGCATGACGAGCTGAGTCGATTGAGCTTTGTTCGTCCGTCTGTCTGTTTCTACGCGAACTAGTCCCTCAGTTTCGAAGCTATCGAGCTGAAATATGTCGGAACCGCCCGGATCGGATGACTACTTCTTGAAGCTGCCATAGAAACGATCGTTCGAAAAATGGGTTTTTGTGAGAAACTTTTTTGTTTTAAATGTTGGCGTTCTTAAACTCGGTCTTTATTAAAATTAAATGTTTTCTAACTGATCTGCGAAGTTTGGTCAAAATCGCTAACCTTTAGAGCGAACTTTTTCAAGTGTATTAAAACTTCGGCACAGACGAAGTCAGCTTTCCTTTCTAATTAGTTTTCTATGCTCTCTCATATTTTTATTTGATGAAAATCGGACAACTATATAATATAGTTGCCATAAAAAAGATAGCTTTGAAAAAAAGTCTTAGTAACAAAAGCTTTTTTGCTTTCTATGCTATCGCTCTCAAACTTGATATTTATTAATATTTCAGACGAACTGGAATCATACAGACCCATAAACGTTCTCCCAGCCTTTGGCAAACTGCGGGAGAGATGTCTGCTGCGGAGAATAGTGGAAACTCCAGCAGAAAAACGGAAGATCCCAAAATTCCAGTTTGGCTTTCGACTGCGACATGGCACACCAGAACAGCTACACAAAGTGGTCAACATCGTCCTTGAAGAATTACACGCCAAGGAGTACGATTTGACCGCGTCCGGCGCGACGGCCTACTTGACAAGCTCAAGGGAACGCTCAATCCTCATATCTACTTAATGGTCAAATCATTTCTTACCGACAGGACCTTCAGAGTGGTTCAGGTTGGCCTTGCATCCCAGAAGAAGAGGATTCGAGCAGGAGTAACTCATGGTAGCGTTCTAGGACCAACCCTATACAGCCTATTCACCTCAGACATACCCATAGAAGAACCGCAGGACCTTCTTATTGCGACCTTTGCCGATGACACCGCAATAATGACACGAGATAAGTGCATCTATACGGCAACAGATGCAATTCAAGAGTATCTCAAAAAGTTTGTAATCTGTGAAAAGTGGGTCTGCGTCACCCATACACTCAGATAAGATATAAGTCCTGGGGTATTTCTGCCCGGCGAGGTCCTTCCACATAAAACAGGACACAAGTACCTAGGAGTAACGTCGGACAAGCGACTCTCCTTCAAGCAACACAGCGATGAGGACGGGCTGGCTCCTTAATACCAATAACAAACTTTCGCTTAATAATAAGGTCCTTATCTATAAGGTCATCCTTGCACCGATCTGGAGGTACGGCTTCCAGGTGTATGGCATTGCTGCAAAAACCCACTTAACCAAGAAAAGGTTGTTTCAGCCCAAAATACTCAGAAGACGTACACCAGGCTAATAAAAGGATCTAGCCCTAATATGCCCACCTACTACAGCACTACAAATGTATCCTAAGTAATTCACAATTATAAAATACTATCACATAAGCAACAAAAACAACACAATTAGAAAATCTAGAAGTAAAAAACCCTACAACTAGAACTACACGATAACAAACATGTGCCACAGCAAAAGCTTAACAAATGAAATTACACTTAAGCTAAGGTCCCACACGCAAACAAAATGTGAACACATTGTGCAATCAAAGTTAGCCTTGAGCTGTAAATGTTTGCGTAAAACAAATTTGGTGAGCAAATATTTGCTCTCAAAAAATTTGCGCAAATATTTCCCCTCCGCAAATAATTTACGTTAGTGTTCACACAGTTTAACAAAAGTATTTTCAGTTGGGTCTTTGTTGGTTCAAGTCCAATGATTGAGCGATCTCGGTGACATGTCGATTAGAGAGATAGCTCTCGGTCGTTACAGTATATTTTTCAAATTCCGCACATTTCTATTAGCAACATTGTAGAAAATTAGATAGTTTTCGCCATTTCTCTCTATCTCTGTTTTATTTTAATTTATTATACTATCTTATTTTTTTCCTTTGTTCCTACATAACTATAGGTTTTGGGTTTTTCTCTCTTTTTCTCTCTCTCCCTCTTCTCGATCTCTATATTATTAAAGTTTTGGTTAGCTCTAATAACGTCTCTGACTACAATCGGCTTTGAATAGGGGCATAGCTGGCCGGACGGGCAAATAAAATTCCCCCACCGTGTCGGAGTCGTTATTAGTTTATTTTGTAATTTTATTAGATTTTCTTTGATAGGCTTCCTTAGCTCATAAATTTTTTTGTAACGTATTTATACTTTTGTTGACAGCTTTTGTTTGTCCACTCTAATAAAATAAAAAAAAAATAAAAATAAACCCATGTTTTTAATGCTTGTTATCAATTTCATTCAAATGAAAAAGAATGGCAAAAAATTTCTGAATTGATATATTTCGAGATCTTAATAAGAAATGCGCAATACAAAATTTTGTGTTTTATATTGGTGCACAAACATAGGCAGAGGCTACTTGGCAAATGTTTGCGCGCAAACTAATTGGTGTTTACAAAAAAGAAATTCAATGACCCATTTCTAGTGAAACTTTTTTTAAGTGTAGTTTGGATTGCTGATCTCAAAAATCGATTTCAAAAATTTTTTCATGGCAACGATTTTTAAATATGAATTTTTTTTCATTTTTTCGGTAGGTGCACTTACATTTTATGCCATATCTCCATTCATAATCATCAGATGGTGTCAAGCAAGATATGAATCGAAAGGTCATTAAATTGTCAAGAACAACGTAGAGCATTGTTTTCAAATCGGTGTAGAAGTTTGAATACAATGACCAAAAATAATTTTAATAAATCGATTTTTTGCTCGAAAATTCAAGAAATTTCATTTTTAATCGCCTAGGAAAAATATAAAAAAATCCAAAAAAAATATTTTTATTCTTTTGACTTAAGAATCGTACTTCTACAAAGATAAAAGGGTGTTGATGAAGAAAGTCTATGAATAAATATTGTTGCTGGATCAATTTAAGTGAAGGAACTAACAGTGAAATTTGAGTATTTTAAGTGTTTAGAAATTTTTATTCTATTTGCTTCGTCTTTTGGTCAATATTAGAAGTGGGCGAATAGCCAGATCAGAAAAAATTCCAAAACAGATCAAAAGTCGAAGCAAATGAAAATTTATTTTAAAAAATCTGAAAAACACCACTTTTTTCAGCACTCAATTGCTCACAGCTCCTGTATTTATTTATAGATTTTGTTCATCGATATCTTATTTTCTTCCAAGGCGTTTGGAAACGAAATTTATTGCGTTTTCGAACGAAAAATCGATTTTTTTGAAACATTTTTTATTATTGTATGCAAACTATTTAACCGATTTGAAAATAGTGTTTTGTGCGATTATTCACAATTCAATTACCTTTCGATACATATCTTGCTTAACACCATCTGACTGGCATAAAATGTAAGTGCACCTACCGAAAAAATAAAAAAATTCATTTTTTTAAAACGTTGACATGAAAAAATTTTTGAAATCGATTTTCGAGTTCACCAATCCAAACTACACTTAAAAATAGTTTCAGTATAAATGGGTTTTTATAATTTTACACTACAATAAAAGTTATTCTAATAAGTAACAGTAAATTGTAACAATTTAGTATTTGGGCTACTAAATGAATCCTTCTTATAAAAAAAAAATTAATAAATAAATATAATAAATAAAAAAAAATAATAAATAAATTATGATTCCAGAATTCTGATAAGTTTGATCAAAATCGGATGAGCATATAGCTGCCATAGAAACGATCGGTAGAAAAAGAAGTTCTAGTGGAAAACCCTTTTTTGTTTTCAAAAACTTTCCAGTTGATGAATATTATTTGTTTTTACACAATTTTGGGAAGTTTGATCAAAATCCATATGGTTCGATCGTGCATCCCGATGATGCCCCCCGCATCGGCCGAAGCCAAGCCAGAAACTTATCTGCTGACGCGTTAGGGATGGTGCACGGGTTGTGTGACCAGAGCTGCCACAATCGTGTAAGTTGTGGCGCCATCTATTGCTGTGTTTGGGAAATCCCTCAGCTAACATTGTTCAAAATGAAAATTAAATTGTAAAATACAAATCATTAATAACCTTTATGTATATAAATTATGCCAGCTGCAAGGCTATTTAAACTTCGGCCGGCACTATTTTTTATTATGTAAGTTTTAGTGTATGAGTATCGTATAGAAATTCGAGTACTGGAGAAACATAAGCGAAAAATCGCAAAAAGAGTAGCTTAAACTGATTTTCAAAATACCATACTGACACAAAATCAGGCTCGTTTGTCGCTCAGAACATATAAAATGTATATCTACATTTTTAATTTATTTACGGTTTTTAGCCCATCAACCAAGATCTTGGTTTATTGCCCTCCAAAGAGTAAAGTTCCCTCACGCGCATTATTACATTTAAAATGGCTTTTTATTAAAAAGTTTTTAATATATTTTTGAAAGTTGCCTTTTAAGGCTCTTGACGTGGTAGAGAAAATATTTAAATTGTCTAGTATTCAGCTTGAAAATCTCCGTCGAACGTGTCAATTTCATTTCCCGGTCGCGTGCACCCAATATTTGTAGAACTGTGTTATATAGCTTCAGTCGTGTTTGAAATAAGAAGACGACTGTACATGCCAGCTTTTGCAGTTGCGTTCTTACGGTGCGAAGATTTCTTCTATTCTCCCACACGAAAGCTAAAAAAGTATGCATCCACCATGAGGTATCGCCAACGGATTATTCTAGTCCAAGAAAGATTTTAAAACGTAGAATCACTTGTCTATGTTATCGGTAGCTACAAAGCTGGATATACTATTCCACCGAGGGTATTTACATACTTATGAAATTGTTTAGTTTTAGGGGTGTTGAGCAGCACAGCTAAAAGCGGTAAAGTGCTTTTCTAAGTCGTTCCAAGGCTAAAAGCGCACGATGGGTTCAATACATCTTGCATTAGTTTCTGTCTGTCTCATGCATGGGTCATTGGAATGTACAAATTCTGAAACAAAAACGTCAATTCGCGATTCATTAAACACAATTAACTTTTTTAAATTGGATGAAAAATTATATTTTTCCTACCATACAAATAAGGAATTTTCAGTTTATCATTTTTCAACATAATTTCATAATTTTTGAGTGCACGTGTACGCACACAAATAGGCAGAAAAAGAATCAGCAGCAGATAGCGGATGCCAAATGGATAGATAGATTCACACCCCAGTTCCACTGGAGTCCAGAAGGAGATGTGGTGGGCCTTCAACTGACTCCCAACTCCATTGTTGTGGTCGGCTCCCAAATTCCTTGTCTGTGTCTGAGCTATTTTTGGTTGTGTTTGGTTAATGATCGAAACATAAAAAGCAAAACGTGAACTTTTCTATCGCTAAGCCGCGCGCCAACAACATGCAATTCAATCTGTGGCTGGGGCAGCGGGGGAGGGGGTGGGCGGTGGCGAATCCGGCGTTGGGGTTTAGCTGCAGTTTAGCTGCAGCAGCTGGCTGGAGTGGGATCCAGACCGGAGCGCTTGGTGATGCTGAGGCGGGTGAACTCTTCGGCGGTGGTCGGATGGATGCCCACAGTGTTCATCAATGTGTTGATGGTCAACCCGGACTTGAGCGCGGCAGCGAAGCCCTGAATTACCTCACCGGCCACGGGTCCCAAATAGTGAAGGCCATACACACGCTGGTCTCCATGACGCTCGGCCACAGCCTTTAAGTAGCAATACCGCACGCTCTTTTGGGGAATGAAGAATTCCGTGGGCTTGTAGAAGCCATGGAAAACCTCCACTTCGTCGGCGCCATAGATCTTCACAGCCTCCTCCTCGCTGAGGCCCACGCAGGCATACTCCAGTGGTGTAAACACGGTGGTGGCCACATCTGAGTAATCCATTTTCTGGCTGGAACCAGCGTAGAGGCGGCGAGCCAAAAGTCGTCCAGCAAGCACGGCCACTGGTGTCAGTTCGGGCTTGCCAAAGATGATATCGCCCACGGCATAGATGTGACCCACATTCGTGGTTTCCTGCGAGTCCACTTGAATCTTGTCCTTGTGTACAAGGACACCGGCATTGGACAAATTGAGATCCTCGACCAAACCCTTGCGACCAACAGCCCATAGCACAGTGTCGAAAACATCCTCGCCCACTTCGCCGGTTTCCGTGTTCTCGTACTTGACCAACAGACGGCCATCATCTTGCTTCTCCACGGACAGCGGCACAGTTTTGCGCAAGAAGGGAATGCCACGCTCATCCATGGAGGCGGCCACCAGTTCCGCCATCTGCTGATCGAAGCCACGCAGCACAATCGAGCGAACCATCACAGTCGGCTCATAGCCCAGGCCCTTCAAAAAGCCGGCGCACTCTAGACCAATGTCTGGAAGGGAAAAAAGAATGCTTAGAATCGTGTTCGGCCATTGCGTTGCATCTACTTACAGCCAGCGCCAACAACCAGAGTCTTGCCAGGCTCATGATCCATGCTAAACAGATCATCGCTGGTAATGCCATACTCCACGGCTCCGGGTATGTCGGGATAGCGTGGTCGACCGCCCACGGCAATCACAAATGTCTGGGCGGTAATCGTGCGCTCGCCGCTCTTCAGCTTGGCCAGCATGGTGTGTGGGTCGACGAACGAGCCCAGGCCATTGATGTACTCCACTTTCCTAACGGAACAGAAAAAAATCAAAAAATTAATTTTGCCCCAGGTCACCCAGGTTCCACTTACTTGTCGCGCAAATCCACTCGGGTCACCCAGTTGACGGACTTGATGTGATTCTGCACCGCGGACACGAGTTTGCCCCAATCCGGCTTGGCCTTGTCATCTACATTCCAGCCATATGCTGCTGCCTCATGGACAGCCTCGCCCAACAGAGAGGCTTGATGCATGAGTTTCTTTGGTATACAACCAACATTGACACAAGTGCCACCAACGCCCCATTTAGTACCAATGGGCGTGGGCTTGACATAATCCAGGCAGGCGACACGGGCTCCGTTGGTGACAGCCTCCTTGGCGCAGGCCAGACCAGCTGAACCGCCGCCAATGACAATCAAGTCGTAATCGTAGTTACCTGCAAGGGAAGAGGCGACCGGAATAGGATTCAATAAAGTGTCTTGGTCTGGTTGCTGTCGCAGTCGTATGTCCAGGTAGGCGGACCGATAAATGCTTCGCCCATGGCCAGCTGGCTGCTCGTCGGCCAAGGAGGCCGGCAGAAACTCAAACAGATGCATGCAGACTCAAGGAGCAACTGGCGACATGATGCCTAGCAGCGAGTCATGCCTTGTGTACATTAATTATGCACATGGCCTGCAAATCAAACTGGAGCAATCATCTCAATGTGTTGTGTGCTGAGGTTTGCTTTGACCCAATGCGGGTGTTGCCCACTTGCCATGGTTACCAACAAACGAAATCGAAACAAGGGTTGCTCTTTACATTTCGAGATCCGGCAGTTAAAATTTTGGCACTTACTCTGAACTTTTTAGGTCGAGGTCACTCTGCAAGCTCTCAACGGAGATTTGAGTTCTTGAAATGCCGAATAAATTGTTCATCAGGCTACAGCTCTGACTTGACTCCTAATAGCTTTTTTTTTTTTGCTCCTGACTATTAAAAATAAATATCAAGGTCAACGATTTTATACTTTATGACGGGTTCAGAACTCCGGACCGAACCTTCTGCAGAACTTTAGAGGTTTGCAGCCCTGGTTGAAGCTGTTATCAGTCGTCTTAACCAACGTATGCTGATATTTTGGCTTTCAGATCGGTTCTCAGTATTATGTAGCCTAGCGACTTCTACTCCTGCTGAGTTGTGCCTGTTACTGCTAAGCGTCTGCGCGGTTATTTGTGCATGTTCTCAGCAGGGTGCGGCAGACCAGTGCCTGATGCTGGGCATTCTTCATGATATTGAATTATCAGCCTTTTTCTCAATTCTACTTCCACAAAAATTTTGTGATTTAAAACCGGTTTTAGTACTAGATTTGGAATCTAAATCACAAAACTTTTGTGGAAGTGGAATTGAGAACATGTCCGTATGTCTTCTTTTCTATTGCGTCCACCGTACTAACACTCTATAAACCAGAATTGGTTTATACAATACAGTTCAACATTTTCTTGGATGAGTAGATCGAGATTGTGGCCATTCACCCTTTTCTCTACATTGATTTGCTGGATTGTTATACATTTTTATACTTCTTGATGAACATGGTGAGTCTTATCTGAGTGGCAAAAGTTCCTAAAAATAAAATTTTCATTGAGAAAATTTCATTCACTCTCAGGATTGAAATTCAAAGGGCAGCCCTCGTTTGCATGTACATGTGAAAGTTCATGTACCTAGATTGACAGCATATCAATTTTCCCTTTGTAGATCGAAATTGGACGATAAACAAGTTTTCTTGTCTTGTAGTCACGATTATTGCAATTGCCGCCATTCGCAATGATGATGAGGGATGATGACGCAATCTGTTGTTATGGAGATAAGCCAAGTGCACCTTGTGTTTGTGGTGAAATTGACAATTCTCGAACATTCCGCCCACACTAAAACTATCCTAAAATGGCCCTTCCTACAAAACTCAGTTGGGTGCCAAATCTTATTTTGGCCAAAAGTTGTAAAATGTTAGAAAGTTGTTGTCAAAACGCAGCATGACATGGCAGAAATGTGTGGTAAAAATGCGTAAAGTCTTTCAAGTGCCAAACGTGTGTGAACTACGATAAGGGTTTGTGAACAAAGGGGGGGAGGAAGAGTTGAGGGAGGATATTGCATAACGTGAATGAAACTCTAGATTAGTTGCGATAATAAAAATGCTGTTAACCGGTTAACCAAAATCCGCAGATGGCTAATAAACTGCTGAAATATCGTTTATTGTACTTAACGCTCCAATCATTTAATAGGGTCGTTTGAAGGTGCTTGAATTAAGTTAGACACATGCTGAGTTTGATGATAATATCGTACAAATAAACGAATAGGTTTATACTTGGACTATGACATGTAGATGGATAGTGAGATAGAAAGATGGGTGGGCATTAACCCTAACCTATTGTTCCATGCCCTATAGATTGGACGAATGAATACAAAGAGAAACACTTTCGAAGCGCGAAGGACCGGCAGCCAACTGTTGTCGAAGTGAGAACTAAAGTGCCTATCACTTGTCAGAAAAAAATATTGAAATGGGACAATAGGACAGACATAGAATCTTCCAAATTTGGGCATGGTCTTGCTGAGCGACGCTTTCTGACTCACGAAGAAAGCAGAAATGGGACCTCTCTTTCAATAAGTAATCCAATTGTTAACAGAACTATGGGAAAAGAAGCTACTGGTTACGAAGTGCAGTGACCAAAAAAAAAAACTAAACCGAACCGGTTTGGTTCTGGGCCGATTTGCAACATTGGATATATTAATATTCTACAAAAAAAAATACTTCAAATCTAATTAAACTTTCTCTTTGTACATACATACATATCGCACACTTACTTCAAGACAGTCATTTACATAAAAAACACGATTTTTTAGTTAATGATGCAGAAATATTCGTTTTATAGCATTCTATATAGTTTAAAATTTGCATATTGATATCTTTTCTACTCTCAGAGTGAGATGAGAACACGTTTTAACATTTTATAGTTTCATTATCATGTTCCAACAAGCGCGACACATCTCAGTGGTGCAGGGGTGCAGACGATATTGTGCAAAGATCCTTTGGCTGTCTGGTAAAATATCCAATTTTCGAATTTCTTTAATGAGCATTTTTAATATGTAACATTTTACTAGATGGACTTGAAAGGAATTATTTTAGCTTGCTTAAGTCCATGGAGTTAAAGTACGCAATTATAATAAAATCGTTTGTTTTTTGTTTTGACGTCCTTGAAGTAAGTAAGCTATATCTACAGACAGTATTCATGTTTCGTTTAGTTTTCCAAGAGACATCCACACTGATTACTCGACTTTATTCACCCTGCACTCTGCTGATCAATTATTATATCCGTTACTCGTAGAGTAAAAGGGTATACTAAAGTAGTGCAAATGTATGTAACAGGCAGAAGGAATCATTTCCGACCATATCAAGTATATATATTCTTGATTAGCATCAACAGCCGAGTCGATATAGCCATGTCCGCGTGTCCGTCTGTCTGTATGAACACCTAGATCTCAGAGACTAGAAGAGCTAGAGCAACCAAATTTGAAATGTAGACTCCTATTGCACGCAGATCAAGTTTATTTCAAATTTTTGCCACGCCCACTTCCGCCCCCACAATTAAGATATCGATCTCAAATTTAAAACTTACATTTATATTCGCAACATCTATTAGCCCTGAAATTTTCATCAAGATCGGATGATAAATAGCCGAGTTAAAAAATGTTGCATACTTTTCGGCTGTCCCACCTCAGGCACACAGGAAGGCTATTAAACATCTATTTCCATGAGTAACGGGTATATCGAAGTCGGTTAGAGCCGACTTTAACTTACGCTCTCGTTTTATAGGATTTCAAATTGATTCGCAAAATTTGGTAGATCGGATGACTATATCTTAAGGCTGCCATAGAACCGATCGGTCGGAAAATCAGTCTTAGTGAGAAAAACTTTTTTGTTTTCAATTTTATCGTTCTTAAGCTCGGCGATTGTTAATTTGATATGTTTATGTCAGAAAATGGATTTTAGTTAGAAACATTTTTGATTTTTATGTAAGTGTTCTTATGGACTGTTGCCATATATATGTATAGAGCAGGGCCGGCCAGCACATACCCACCTGTGGCGAAGTCACTCGTGTTTTTCTCACAGACGCTAGCCGAACTTATGAATGTGTAAATCGGTGAGTACAGAAAGCAAGTGAATTGTGTGAAATCTTTTTTGTTCACCAACACAAGCACATTTTCCTATCCTATTCATTTTGCCGGCCCAGGTTTAGAAAATTTGTCAATTGGAAAAGACTCTGCCAGGCGTTCACACATGTTTGAAAACAACTGACAGCTTAAAATATGGCAACCTGTCAGTGTGTGAACGCAACCCCAGTCTGAGCAATGAGATTTACAGTTTTCTCTCTTCTCTCTGATCAAGTTTATCACACCAAAAAAATCCACATATTGCTCGTTGTGCTTATTAGCGAAAAAAGGCTATAACCTACAGTTTACAAAATCGTTTTAGCCAATCATTGGGCATGAACAATTATTTTGTCGCGATGGGTACCGCCTTTGCACACTGTCGACCTATAACCGGAACCCGACGGCGAGTGTAAAAAGCTGTTTAAGCAGAATAGAAATTAATTTTCCACAAATACCGAGCTTCTGATGACGAAAATGATTTTAAATCGGCTGCAAAAGATTAAGATAAAAGTGCTGTTTCATCAAGACAATACATCGTGCCACTAGTCGATAGTCAAAATAAAACAATTTCGCTTCGAAATGCTTTCCCTATCAATCATATTCGTCAGATTTCGCACCCAGTGAAATGAATGCTCTAAGAAAACTAAATTATGCGCCGATTGCTGCATCTGAAGCTGATATTTTGTGGAGCAAAACCAATCGCTCAATCGTAAAGGTATAAGAATGGTAAGGAAACGGTGCACTGATTGTATTACTCAAAAAGGGAACTAAATTAAAGAAATAATCGAAATTTGAACAAACGAAAATTTGATATGCTACAAAATAATAAATCTGCATTTAAATTGGCGGGTCATGCAAGTCAAACATTTATAGTTTTAGAAATTAACAAGATTGTTTCATTCAAATCCTTGAAACAAAAATGCATGAACTTAAAAGACCTGCAAGGGTATATAAACTTTGTCTGTTTTAGGGTATATTTCTGTCGGGGTTGTTCGACTTTCTTCATTTTTGTTTATAATTGATACAAATTATTTGTTTCAAGATTCAACCGTGCATAGAACTATACATGTTGGTTTAATTAAATGCTTTTGTGTAGCAAATCATGCAGAAGTGAACATAAATAATTTTCAGATATATAAAATTCTGATGAAATGAAATTTATATCTTTATATAAACCTGCGATCTCTTAAAATTTGATACAGACATCGGTTTAAACTTTAAAGCATTCTCTAAAAAAAAGGGGAAAATTTTGACGCAGTATAATGCAAGTTTAGTAATTTTTAACCTAGTTCCCGGATTAAGCGTTGCTTAGACTGAATGTAAAATTTCATCATTGTCCAACAAAGATTGATAATAATGGGGGAGCACGGCATAAAAATGATCTAAGCCAGCATTGCTAACTTAATTAATAAGCCGCCGATCAACGTCGTCATTCTAGCTTACCTCTGGTGACCCTATGTCTGCGTAACGGCTGATCGTACATGGCCTGGCGATCGCAATGTGGATGCGTAAATGGTGGAACATTTGCCGCTCCGCCGACCCCGCCTCCGCCTTGACTGGCTGAACTTTCTCGGGATTCGCGGTTTCCGCGATTCTGTGAGGCATTGCGTGAATGGCCACCGCTCTCGGATTTTGAGTTGCCCCTCATGGTGAATAAACTTTGTTCTCGACGTGTGGAATTGAAACTTGAATTTGTCGTTGTGATATGACCAGACGTTAATATCGTTGAATACTGGCGAACGAATGTTACACTGAATCTCGAATTCCACAAAGTTAGCGACATTTTGGTGGACAAATGTTTTTCTTTGCTAAAATTTAACAATTTTTTTTTTCTTTCTTTCGCTTTGGACACGACAACAGACACAGCGCAAATGCTTTGCTTGGGCCGAAGAAAGTGGTGGGTAGGCAAACGAGCCAATAGCGGGCTACGTAACAAGCAGGCGGCAGCGGCTGCGTCGGCAGAGTTGATGCGAATGCGCGGCGAAAAAGAGATGCTGATGATGATGCAGCAGGGTGGTCAAGCCACAAGCACAAATAGCTGGATGACGGAATTCCAAACCATTTATTAGCATAAATTTACATAGAGAACGTTCTCATCGGAATTGGCCTGCAGCAACAGTTGGTTTTGATATCTAGGGTTGCCACCCCAGACGAAGGGCAGGCCATGTTTTCAATTTCGTTTGCACTCGTATTTATAAATATAAACTGTTGACAACACTGTTGCGTGCCGCGACCATAAAAGATAACCCCACCAACCAATTGGGCCACAGTCAGAGGCAGGAGCAGTCACATTATTAGTATTATTGCCTTAATCTCATTAACCGGAACACGATTAGATTTTGCGCGCGCAGGCGAAGACAGTCCAGTTGGGTCAAGCAACCGCAATGAGCTCCATTTTGATAACGGGTTGCAATCGAGGCTTGGGCCTGGGCCTGGTCAAGGCTTTCAATAGGTTGCCACAACCGCCTCAGCATATATTCACCACATGCCGCAACCGGGAGCAGGCCACGGTAAGTAATTGTAGTTTTTCTTCGCCCAGCCGGCAATGACTCATCCCAAGAAACTACGCGAAGAATAATTCAAATGGCAACAACAAGTTCTATGTCCCATTTTGTCACTTTCCCTATCTTCTGTTGCTTACCTTGCACGGGCGCCATGTTTTGTGTTATATTCTGTTGTACTTGCTCAAAGTGGTTGAGACTAATTAACAAGATCAGCAATTGTTGGTAAATCTTGAGGAATGAAAAATGAACAGTTAAAACACGGGTCCACAAGTGGGATATGTTGGTTGTAATTATTAGCTGAAGTTAACTCTCGCCAGCGCAACACAAATGTGAAATAAGCGGCGTCAAGTTTTTGCAATTGCTTTTTGTACGCTTTTTCCGTTTTAATGTGACCGTTCTGGGCAAACGAGTTAAATACCGAAAATCAAATGATGTCAACCCAACAGCTGACTCGGCAGTTTCAAGGTTAAACCTTTTGAAATGCAATTTTGATAAGGCGGCGGCTTCCAGACGTTTCCGTTAATCTTAAATTTTATGATTTGCCGGACTTGGATATTTCGCATACATCTACAATACAATATAAAAATCATTTCATATATAAATAATAGAAAGGAATTGCTATTTCAGACCCAAGAATTATACCCCGAAATACTGTGGAATATTAAATTTATTTAATATCTTAATTCACATGGCTGAAAGGAGTGGAAGAATATCCAGTTGGTCTGACCGAACTTGAGTCGATGATGATTTAGAATTTTTGAAGGCTAACATCTGTGGCAATAAGGAATAACAGCACAACTCGAGTTATGTCAAAATTGAGATTTTAATTCCAATACCTTCCTCGCTATCAATTCTATACTGTTTCACACCAATCGGATAAGTGGTTACAAAGATATAACGGTGAATCAAAACAACATAAGACTGACGAAAAGTAAATAATTTGTCGTCTGTGCGTCAAAATGCTAAAATAACAAAATGATATATTCAAAAAGACTTGTATACTTTAAGTACAGATTGGAAGCTCTATAAAATTTCCACTTTGCGACCAATCACTTTTTTCACTTATTGATTTAAAGTTAATAATTGCTTACATGTAAAATATGAAAAACGCACTTGTGCTGTTATTCCTTATTGCCACAGAAATAATATAATTTATCGTTTTAATTTTTGAAAGACTTTGCCGAGCGTCAACATATCGAAGATAACATTCTAAATCGTCATCTTCTGAAAGTGAAATTGAAGACATATTTAAGCTTTGTAGCCTATATAAAATATTGATTTTGAGAATCATTTACTAAACTCGAATCAAGGATCTAAAAACTTAAGATATAGTGGGTGACGACTATAACAACTATACGACTATACCTCTATCTAGAATTTTGAAAAAGACTGCATTGTACTTGCATGGCTAATTGAAGACCCTTTCTTTGCTTTTCAATACTTCAAATATTTAAAGATATATTTATTATACCTATTATTAAAACCGTTTCAAACCCGGTTTATAATTGAGTTGAGTTGGTTTGAGTATTTACATATATTAGGTCTTTAACTGGTAGTTCTAACTGGTTAGCAAATTCGTCAGTTTTACCCTATACAATACTTATATGCAGGGCTGCAAACCCAACAAATTTTTCGGAACCTCCGGTTTGCTTGTTGGAACCAAAATTTACTAACGGTTAAGGTTCGGAAATTTGAGGTTCGAGGTTTTTGCGCGTTGGTTTTGGTTCGAACCTTGGTTCGTTGCACGTTTTTCCCAATATATTTAAAATAACAATACAATAGGAATACACTTGGCGCCTAGATACATTGTTAGTCCGCATTTACACTGTGAAGAAAAGTTTATGAAGTTCCTCATGAAGTTTTTGTTTGTAAGGAAGAGGTATAGGGGGCCAGTCGAAGCAGGCAAAGCTTCATGGCAAGCTGGCAATGAAGTTTTTCGATATGTATATTTATAAGATGAAAAATTTGTGCCAGTTTTCTCTGATTTAGTGTCTATTTATGTTCTGTACCAAAGGTACAAAGAATATTTGTGCAAATGTATGTAACCGCCAGAACAAAGCATCTCTGACCCTATAAAGTGTATACATATATATGCATTTTCGCATGTGCAAAGTATATCCGGTTTCACCGAATTTCTGTATTGTTATTTTTCTAATTGTCGACTCTGCTGTTACTTACATAGAAGGGTACCCAAATAAATTTTAATGTGTATATTTTTTATTTTTGTGAACCGAACCAGAAGTTTGGGTTCGGAACGGGTTCGGGTTCATCTATTTTCGTCCTCGTGGTTCGGTTCAGGGTTTGGTTCACAGTAAAAAAAACCGGAATTCCGGGTTCGAACCGGTTCGGTTCAAAACCGGTTTGCAGCCCTGCTTATATGGTTTCATTAATGATATGACATAATTAAGAGTTGATCTTTTTTTAAAGTTCGAATCTTGTGTTATTCCCTTACAAAATCGTCATTTTCGAACAAATTTGAATAGAGATTAAGTAAATGTGATATACAAACTGTTATAAGAAAAAAATTACGTAATATTTTCCAGGGAATATTTAATTACTCCCCTTTAGTATTTTAAACACAAAAAGAAGAGGCGTACATTACAATTGCCATCTATCAAGTCTTCAGGATAATCTAAACTCAATTAAAAATTTTGCACGTTTAGCGATTTTATGGACCTTTCGATATTCACCATATATCTATTGACCCGTGTTCATAAAAATCAAAACGTATATGAAAATTAAGTAACTTTTGCCATTTTCTAGAACTTCTATTTACCCGTCTTCATAATAATCAAAACTCATACGATTATAAAAATTTCGCTATTTTTTGACCGTTTGATCTACATCTCCTATTTACTCGTCTAATTAACCGTCTGTATGACAATCTAAACTTATATTTGAATTTTACAAATTTCGAGGTTTTTAGGACCGTTTGATGTACATCTACTGATTAACCGTTTTTATGACAAACTAAACTCTAATAAAATTTTGAGAGTTTCGCAATTTTTTAGACCATTTGATCTACACCTCCTATTTACCCGTCTATTAAACCGAATTTTACACATTTCGAGACCGTCCGATGTACACCAGAGAACGTCTTCGTTCGATTGCAAAAATCTGCCTTTGCGCTTTGTGTTTCAAACTTGCATACACAACATATTCGCCGTTGAGTTTTATTCAATCCTGTTGTTGGCACTCTTATGATAATCATGTTCGTCTTCATTCCAATCAGTTCGGGTGTTTTGTTTAATCGTCTTTATGACAATCTAAACTCATATATGAATTTTGCAAATTTAGAGATTTTTAGGACCGTTCGATGTACATCTTCTATTTACCCGAATATTTACCCTTTTTTATGACAATCTAAACTCATAAATTTTTTTGAAAATTTCGCGATTATATTTGAACCGATTGGACTACACCTTCTATTTACGCGTCAACAATTGATTGCTTTTTGAGAGTTTTTACTTTCAATTCGGGGCGGAAACAAATTCAACATATCAAAAATCTTACAAATCCGTCCAGCCGTTCGTGAGATATAAGTGCTGTAAAACATACGGCTTTGTTTTATTTATATAGATGCCTTAAATGCTCGCTTGCCAAGTCTTCCATCCCAATTAAAATCGGATGCACACTCGTCTGTGATGATATTTCGGAAAATCTTTCTTCTTCGAACTTGCAAAGTCATCTAACTGTTCAAAGGTACCAAAGGTACACAGAGTATATTAAGTTTGTGTAAGGAATCATTTCTAGTTATGACTAAAAGAAAGTTCGCTGCCGCAGCGCAGCAGCAACGCTGCTACTGCAGGTACAGAGTATCTTACAGTCGGGCTTTTATTGCTTGTAAGTTTCGCACTTTTACAGACTCTAAGTTTTGAATTGTTTTTATACCCTTGCAAAGGGTATTATAATTTTGCCCAGAAGTTTGCAGTGCATAGAAATATTTATTTCCAAACCTAAAATTATCTATATATTCTTAATCAGGGCGACGAGCTAAGTCGATTGAGCTTTGTCCGTCCGCCTGTCTGTCTGTATCTACGCAAACTAGTGTCTCAGTTTTAAAGCTATCGAGCCGAAATTTTGCACAGAGTCTGCTAATATCTAATACCTGTCGGTTTCGACCGGATCGGATGACTATATCTTATAGACGCTAATAGTATGTATATGAGCTGAGTGAACAGCTGCCATAGTCGGTCGAAAATGGGTCTTAGTGTAAAAAACTTTTTTGTTTTCAAGTAAATTGTTTTAAAGGTCGGTGATTATTAATATTAAACGCTTTCAAACTAATTTGAAAAAGTTGGGCGACATTGGGTGACGATATCTTATGGTTTCCATAGGACCGATCGGTCGAAAATGGGTCTTAGTAAGAAATTTGATTTGTTTTTATTGTTAGCGTCCTTAAAATCGCTGATTACTAATTTTAGATGCCTTCAAATAGATGCGCTAAATTTGGTCGAAATCGGATGACTATATCCTAAGGCTGCCATAGGACCGATCGCGAAATTTGTTCGAAATCAGATGTTTATCTGTCGGAAAATGGGTTTTAGTTACAGACGAAATTAGCTTGGCCTTTTCTGTTTTATTCATATTCATTATTTATCATTATTATTTTTGTTAAAAATCAACTGAACTCACCAACCTTCACTTCTTAATTTTTTTAACAAAAAATTATAATCGTTACGGTCCCTGGTTCTGAGAATAGGCCGTTGGAAAGAAGAAATATTTTAACCAGAATACCGAAACAAAATTCCAAATACCGTACCGAAACCAAAAAAAGTGAGAATCGAAACACTTATTCGGAACCGTAACCAAAAGTCGTTGGTATAAATTGGCACTGTCTTTTTAAGTTAACTTTGAATAAGTTGTTTTAATTAATTTTGTCTCCCTTGTTTCTGCAGGAATTGCAAGATTTGGCAAAGAATCATTCAAACATTCACATCTTGGAGATAGGTAAGTCACAAATTAGATTTTCTACTGCTTATATGATCCTTGACTATTGGCTTCCCTGACAGATTTGAAGAACTTCGATGCATATGACAAGCTGGTAGCCGATATTGAGAGCATTACCAAGGAGAAGGGTCTTAATGTGCTCTTTAATAATGCGGGTGTGGCACCCAAATCGGTGCGTCTTGGTGCCACCCGGCAGCAGGATCTGTTGGATACGTTAAACACTAATACAGTGGTGCCCATTGTGTTGGCCAAGGCCTGCCTGCCGCTGCTGAAGAAGGCTTCGGTGGCCAACGGGACTCGACCCATGAGCGTGAGTCGGGCTGCCATCATTAACATGAGCTCCGTTCTGGGATCGATCCAATCGAATACCGAGGGCGGCATGTATGCCTATCGCACCTCCAAATCGGCTTTGAATGCAGCCACTAAATCGATGAGCATCGATCTGTTGGAGCAGAAAATACTTTGCGTTAGCCTCCACCCGGGGTGGGTGCGAACCGATATGGGCGGTAAGAATGCTCCAATGGATGTAGTCACTAGCACGGATCAGATAGTGCAGACACTTGGCAAGCTGGGCGAGCATCACAATGGCGGATTCTACCAATATGATGGAGTACAGTTGCCCTGGTAAGGCGGATGATGTATAATTGGGTGCTTTGCTTTGGACAAATAAAGGTTAATTAATTTCTAATTGGGTTTTGTGTAAATGAAGTAATTTTAATATCCGGGTGTTGTGGTTTACATACAAAAATATTTGTTTGCTCGTCAGTTTCCCTGGCTTTTGATCATCTCATCTGTTTACGTCAATTTGGGGGTCAAATTTATCCATACGAGTGCTAATTACTAAATGCATTGTTTATCGCTAGTCACTTTTGGCGTGGCGATACCTTGGCCACAGGCAGCTTCAGATCTCCACTGCCCGGCGCCAAGGGTGGCAGACGGGATGGTGGCGCATTAGTCTCGTTGCCGTTGTTGCTGCTGAGACTGCTGTTAGTTGAGTCCATCTGTATATTTTTACGCTGAGGTGTTACCTTGGCCACAGGGCGAGACGGACTGGTTGCGGCGGCAGCTGATGAGGAAGCCACATCGAAAATTGGCATGGGCAAGGGTTTCACAGCCATGGTGCTATTACCAAGCCCATCCACGGGATAGGCAACACGTTTGCGAGGGTCCAGACGCGGACGACGATTGTTCGAGTTGGATAAAACCGAGTCTGAGGGCATGGGCGGCGGATCATTCCAGCCGGGTGTGAGAGAACCTGCCAGCAGTGGAATCAATAAGGTATATGGGTATAGTCGCATTGCGAGTGTGATGTGGCTTACCGGGAAAGGCACCGGCTGGAATATTTCGCCCAGTTGGCGGCGGTGGCAGTTGTGTTTGGTTCTGTTGGGGTTGTTCCTGTGGCGCTGTGGGCATCGGCGGTACCATGGCCGCGTCTGCGTGATCCCCTGGCATCGCTGGCCACGAATTCATTACAAAGTTGTCTAAAAGACAGTAGAAATTTCTGTGGGAAAGAATCAGATCCGACGCTCAATGTGACCAACTCAGAATTTGATGTTTACCGTCTGCCGTCAGCTGCTCTGATATGCGTGTCTATCGATAGACAAGCAGCACTGTCAGCGCCTGCTTGTATTTGATACGATTTTGGCGCGAAACCGGTTTAATTTAATTACAAGACCCTGAATTTGATGTATTTCTTCTTCATCTCTGCATTTTAATATGAACATTTCCCCCCGTCATTGCGTCAAAACATTTTTGGAGAAGCGGTAGGCATTGGGGTTTACTTTCATAATTTCTATTGTCATTCCCTAACTCCGCCTTTGCAGTTACAGTGAAGATCTGGAGCTGAAAGATGCCGTCCACACTGCCATTCTAACGCTCTATGAGGGTTTCGAGGTGAGCATTTGCAATCAGGACGAATTCAAGCGTCTCGATCCTGCCTCCATCAAGGACTACTTGGCCAACATCCCCTAAGTCCTATGTGCGAGTTTCAAGTCCAAGCTAAGCTTTTCTATCCGTAAATAAAAATAAAATTCGGAATTGATGTCTTTTGGAAATGAATGATAACTTTATTTCAATATTAATTGACTCCAATCGCCTCCACATAGCCCTCACAAAAGTCGGGGTCGAAGAGGAACAGGTTGCGATGCGGTGCCTCCATTTTAGTCAATACTTTGATAACCTCCTGGGCCACAATGCCTCCCACAACAGCCACGGCTGGCGATTGCTGGCAAAGAGTACGTACAATGCCTTCTTACTAATGCTAGGTTTACATTGCGTCACACTGTGCCAATGTCGTCTGTGACCCTCTGTGCCCAAAGTACTCAGAAGTCAAAAGTGTTCACATTGGCGGCTCAGAAATAGCATGTCACAGGGACAGCCAAATGAGTACTTTCGATGTGAACGCTTCTTGTTGTCGTCACAGAGATCACATTGCGCACTAAAGTGAGCATTGAGCGAGTTCATGAGCACTGAGCCAGATCCACAATACAATATCAACAACAATCTAAAAAGGAATGATCGAAAAGAATGAATAAGCCAAAAATTAATATTCGCGGTCGCCGTGTGGCTATGCAGTGGAATGCCGACATGATCCCTAAGCTAATTAAAGCCTTCGAGGAGTCGGAATGCCGCTGGAACATGACCAGCGTCAATTATATCCAAGGAGTCTAGCTGGAGCAGCGTTGCCGATCAACTTGACGTCACCAGGGTTCGGAATTGCTCATTGCTCGCTGCTCGTAAGTGCAGCTGCTGCTCGCTGCTCATGAGCAGATAGCAGCTGCTCACGAGCAGGGACCCTCTGCTCGTGAGCAGGGATGTGTTGCTCATGAACAGTGTGCAGCTGCTCATGAGCAGCGAGCAAGTGCTGCTCACTGCTCATGAGCGGGAGTCAAAAGAGTCAGTGCAGGCTGCTCACGAGCGAGCAATTCCGAACCCTGGACGTCACCAAGAAAGACGCTGTCGAAAAATGGAACAGATTGCGAAACATATTTCGTGTGAGTTTGCAATTCAATACAAAAGCAGCCCGCATGTAATTGTTTTTTTTATTGATATTTTTACAGATTTGGGGCGCTTGGATAAGATTAATTCGAAGATGAGCATCCGGACTTGGCTTTGGAGTTCCTAACAGGTGTTAACAAACATGCAGGAGAAGGTCCTACTTGGTAATATGAGGCTTCGGCCTAACTGAGGCAACTCAAGATACACGGCCAACCGATGCTACTCAAGCCGCACATTTAAGTCAATTGGATGAATTTGAACAAATTGAAGAAGAGGAGAATCTCTTTAAAAGTATGAGGTTCTGGACGATCTTAAAGATACTTACTTTGGCATTAGGTGCTACCACTCCTACTTCAATATACACATATCATATTCCACATATTGTTGCCTTTGACATTCTAAACTTGTATGAGAGGGATGTCATACTGGATCCTGAAGCCCAATAACGCAGATTCACTGCTAGTCTGTCGCCAGATGGAAAGTCGCCGTCTACTTTCTCCCAACAAAAGAGCTGATCGAAAGTGGCTGCATCCAAGCGCACATAATTTATAAATTTGTGCGGAATACTTCGCAATTCTGCATTCAATTTGGCAAACATTCCTTCTTTCCCTCGAGTCAAATTAATTTTGTCGATCCATCATGAGCGATTTGCCTTGGGTTCATCATCATCTTCATGTGTGTTCATGGTGTTAACTGGCCGTTTTTTGCTCATAACTTGAGTATCGTTCTCTATCTATCTTTATCATTCCTTCAGCAAATCGATAAATTATTTTGATTACTAGATCTTTAGAAGGTACGAACAATCTATCATGAAAACTGCGGGAAATATGACTTTTTTTTAAAAGTACGGGGGCGCGAGGGGACATGGCAAAAATTACAAATAAACTTGATCTGCCTGCAAGTATAAGAAATACATATATGTCCCATACATGTCAAATCTCTATCTCTTACCATCTCTGAGATCTGTGCGTTCATACAGACGGACGGACAGACAGACGGACAGACAGACAGACGGACATGGCTATATCGACTCGGCTGTTGATGCTGTGATTCCTTCTCCCTGTTACATACTTTTGCGCAAACTTAATATACTCTGTGTACCTTTGGTACAGAGCATAAAAATACACGAGAGCACTAAAAATTACGCATATTTACCTTTATCAAAATTTCTAAGTCGAAAAAAAGCAAAACAAAGTTATCGCAATGTGACAGGAAAACGAACACGCGATTTCCTTGGCACAGTAAAAACAGTTGAAATGAGCTAATTTTGGGCTGACTCATTGGATCAGCTGTTCAATTAATTGTGGTCACAAGCGTGCCCGCTGCGGTCATATTGAAAAGTACTCGTTCCTGTGACACACGATTTCTGTGACAAGGCATTAGCCGTTTACATTGTGGCCCAATGTAAACGCAGCATAAGAGCCGATGTGAACAGTAGATCATCACGGATGGTCTGTAAAAGTTTAAGGTCCGACTCACTGGGATCGCATTGGTGGGAAGAACGAAATTGCTGAAGAATCCGAAGCAGAACTATGCCTGGACCATTGAGTTTCAACTTGCGCTGGTAGCCAGGGGCTGTCACATCAAAGTGCAGCCATTCCGAATAGGCTGGATACTGCACTTCACATTGCATGGGCGTGAACACCGTTTCGGAATTTAGCCTTCTCATTGGGTTTTGAGATTATCTTGTACTTGATGACATCCCTGAAAGGGGACAGAAGGTGGTTTTAGATGGCGAAATCATCGATGGGTCTGCAAACCCGCAAAATAGAAACCAAACATGCCACAGACATCGCTGGCAAAGAACTTTACGCATAGATCAAGATATATACCATCTATGCGCTGCAATTCCTCATTGTTCAAGACATTCACGACCACCACATTGAACTGGCCAAAGAAGTCCATGGTTTTCTCCTTGAGCGGCTGAGTGTCGGCCGATATATCTACAATCGGGCACGGGCGCTCTCTAGAGATTCCTCGGCCCTGTTGCTCCCAAGGGTCTCGCGCACAGCCAGGAATTGTGAGCAAAAGTCTTCCTCTGTGACCAGCTTGTCGTCAAGCAGATGCACAGAGTTGACGCCAGACAGGATTATGTTCTTGGTTATTTCGGCTCCAAGTCCATTCAATTGTAATTTTAAGCATCTTCCGTTTCCTCTCCTCCCTGACCGGGCCGGTGAATGCCGTCAAACTTACCGCTTTTGCGATTCCAAGCACTTTTGACTCTGTCCACTTTAGGCCGCTGGTCCTACTTCTCTTCAAAAGAGGCTCGTATGTATTCTAAATTGCATTAAATAAATATGTTATGATCCGACCTTCTTTCCAGGGTCCAACTATCGGTCATCGGCTAGCTTACGGCTAACTCAGGGATGAGTACGACCTCGATAGCTGGACTGGTCGGCTAACAACTAATAAATTTATATTTTTCAGATGCCTGTCACGGCTCACACACTAAACACAAATACTAGGCAAAAATAGCTGGAATTATTTGCAGGGTACCACTGGGTCGATTACAAGACAAATTATGGATGTACATATAAATGGGGAAAATAGATTAATAAATTAAGGAGATAAATTAAGGGAAAAATTAAATAAATACTTAAAAACTACAACTCCCTACTGCCATGCCGGTTTTACTTTGGCATTTAATTGGGTGGTATTAAAACCTTGGGCCACCCAGAGGTGGGTGGCCAGTTTCTCCTCCAAAATTGGTTTCTCAGTTTGGTTCGCGGACTTATTTATTCTACGTTAATAATGAAATGTATATACCTCTCTATTCATATACTTAATCATTAATATTCAATACTTAAGTTATTGTAATTATCAAATCCATTAGCTGACATTAACAATTTTTAGGAACTGCTTAGCTTAAGCATTATATCTTCCAGGAGGTGTTCATCTATACTAGCTATTAAATCAGAAAGAACAAAAATGCTCGTTCAACTGATACCTGGAACAGCTAGTATACTAAAGGCAATATTTTTTAAGTCTTTGTTTTTGTGACCTTTCCAAAATTTTTAACATTTGTCAATGTATGTGCTCTTTGACAATTTCCAAAGAAATCTATAGCATCATTCACAGCTTTTATATTTGATATTTGTTTATTGCTTTTACAAGCTTCTCTTTTTTACAATCAGATGTTAAGTCAGTTGTTTTGCAGCTGTTTTTTGTAAGAAAAATGTGAAATCTCGGGATTGAGAATACTGCAGCCAATACTGGTACTGAACTCATAGTAGAAGAATGTTTGTCCCCCGACAAAGTGCCCCCACTTAGAAAGTAATAAACAATGAGTTGCTGAAAATTTAAGAACAATTGCTCGGCGTGAAAACCAAGCGTATTATAAATCACTTGGTAGTAATTGTGATCTATACCGTCCGTTCAATGCCAAGTTGATTCATCATATGGTCAAACGGTTTCTTTCCGTATAATCTATCATTATCATCATCATACTTTATCTTGTCGCTTTACATCAAAAATCATTCACGATTAGTTAGAAATGCAATCGATTATAGTAAAATCTCCAAAGATTTCCAATATTTCCCTGGTTGTATTGTTGAATAAATTAAATAAATTGGTGAATCGAAACTCATTTCGGGTTCAGGTTCGAGGAGTCAAAAATATAGAGCGCCTGGTTCATGGTCCGGTTCGCGAACCCCAATAAACCCGAACCGAACCGGTTCTCAGGGGTTCGGTTCCGGACCGGTTTGCAGCCTTGCATTATTGAAATAAAGAATATTATTTAAAAAAATAATAATTATTACTGAATCTAAAAAATTCTTCTATGTTCAAGCGAGCCGAGGTTTGAACCAAAACTTTAGGTTTAGGGGTTCGAGGAACCGGTGCGCGAACCGAACCTTAGACTTTTCAACGGGTGCGAGCCCCACCGCCTTGCTTTTTATTGCTAATTTGGTACTGATAAACTATTAGTACTAGTTTAATCGATTTTTGAGTAGATTAAAAAAAAATACAAGTATGAGTGCCACGATTGCAAAATACCCTGTACCAAGTGGTGTGGTTCCTATGGCTTTAATTTCTTAAGTTAATATACACTGCTCGCCACTTGAATAGGACACCTCTAAAGTCGATTTTCTATAGTTAATTGCTGCTAAACCAAGCCATCTAGGAAAATAATTTTTGTTTTCTTATAAAGTTTATTTAAATGTAGTAATTAGACGAAAATTACAAAATTTTTCAAAAGTTGTAAGCATACAAAAAACATTGTTAATCAATAAGTAACAAATTTTGGAGTCTTCATTTTGCACCACTTGAATAGGACACTTTATCTAAAAACCATTTAAGAATATTTCAATCCTTTTCAAATAATAATATTACTTAAATAAGAAATTACTAACATGTTTTTAAACCAAAAAAAGTTTTTAATAGTGTGTTGAGCCTTCTTTTTTCTCCAAAACCTCACACATTCGGTCTGGAAGGGATGCATACAATTTTCCCAAATAATTCAACGATATCGAGCCCCATGCTAATTTGATAGCTGCAATTAGTTCGGGAACGCTCGAATATTGCTGACCTGATCCATATACTTCACGTGTTAGCCATCCCCACACATTCTCAATGATATTCAAGTCCGGTGAATAGGGTGGCCAGTTTAATAACTCCACGTTTTGGCTCGCTATATACGATTTAACAACAATATACGATGATATATCCATTTTAGATTTGCAAAAAGAGTTTGGTAGTGTGGAAAGGCCTCTTCCAATATCCCATTATAACACAACGCATTCATGGTGGTTGGCATAAATTTAAGCTCACAGTTGCCATAATAGGAAATGGCCCCCCATACCATAATACCTCCAGCACTGCTGTGCAACTTATCAAGATAGTGTGGTTCTTTTCGAGATCATGAAAATAGTAGCTGTAGCCATCGGGGCCCTCCAAATTAAACTTTTTTTCGTCCGAAAAGACAACACGTTGCCACTCCGAAGTCCAGGTGACATGTTCGCGCGCGAAATCAAGGCGTTGTAACTTCCGAGCCGGGCTAAGAGGTGGCTTCTTCTTGATTTTTAGTCTCTTCAGGTGTGTAGCATTATTAATAACACGACGCATGGTTGTCAAACTTGCTTTAACGTTGCATTTTTCCCTTATCTTGGCCAAAGAGTCGTGCGAATTGGAAGCTTCTCTTAATATAAGTCGCTTGTCCGCGATGGTAAGCACACTGTGGGTGCGGCCCTTCATGTTATTACCATAATTAGCCTCATTATTTTTTTAAAAAATTTGTTATGGCGTGACGGCTCCTGTCGACTTTTTTTGCTATTTTGGCAATAGAAAGGCCAGAATCCTTGTAAGCTTGGATTTTTCCTTTCTCCGACTCAGATAATGAAGTGCCACGCCCATTGAATTTTTGCGAATGCTCACATAAAGTGCAAACAACTTTATAACGGTTCTATTCCAAAACTTGGAATATACCAGAAAGAGCGAAGAATGCTTGCACAAAGATAATATGCAAAAAATACCGTTATTCTACCATTTCGTTTTCGAGTTACGAGCAGTTTTAAAGAGAGCATAGAGGGTGTCCTATTCAATATATTTCAAATAATTATGGCGGTGTTTTTGCTCGGATCTTGTTGTGCTTTTCAGAATAGATAGATGTTGGGCCTAAATTAATATTTTATATGTATATTGAGTTTTTGCTTTTCTGCCATGTTCTTTTGTACTATTTTTATACCCTTGCAAAGGGTATTATAATTTTGCCCAGGAGTTTGCAACGCATAGAAATATTCATTTCCGACCCATAAGCTATATATATATTTTAGTAAAATAAATGTATGATATGTGGCAGTCGAGTTTGAGCTACGAGACTGAAAGGAACTTATTTGTTTGTTTATTTATGTGCTTAAATTGTTGAAATTGTGACCAGGGCTTAATCCCGAAACGAATTTCGGTTCCGGTACTTACCGAAATGGATATTTCGATTAAGGGTTCTATTTCGGATTTCAATTAATTTCGGCTTTCGGTTTCCATACGGTACCCGGATTTTTATTTCGGTATACCGGTACGTACCGGTATAAGAACTACTTATTTTTAATATCGGAAAAATTAATTCCTGAGATAAATCTAAATCATTTTATTCTTGTGTAATATGTAAAACGAATCAAAATTCAACACAAAATTAATGGTTTCACATTTAAAGTAGAACTAAATAGACTATTTCATATTTCGTATTTTTTTTTTCGTAGCTAACATGTTAGAAACTATGATTACATTATATACTCATATAATATATTAGCTTTCGAAATTAACTTTGAATTTTATAAGTCCACGTCTTATTTAACTAATATAGCATTCTTGTGATTTGCTCGCAAGAACAAAATTGCATTCAAATTGGATGAGTCCATACAATTTCTTAGCGGATTAATTATAGATTTTTCGCTAGAGAATAGGCGTTCCACACTAACCTGCGTAGATGGAACAGAAAGCACGACTTTTGAAATTTCATACAATTCTGAAAACTTTGTGGAGGATTCTGACCACCAGTTAAGAATGTTTTCATGGTTTTAAGCACGTTTAAGTGCGAGTAAAGTCTTAATGGAATCCGGTAGCTGTTTTGCTAGATGTCGAATTTTTTTATATTTCCAATTTGCAGTGTATCCAAATAGAATAAAAATCACCAAAATCAAGATTTTCGGTTGAAGTTTGGTTGTGGCCACCTCCGCTGGTTCTAATATGCGTACAATTTCGCGAACTGAGTCCCACACTTTCCGGTGCAGAAGAAAGTCATCATCTGCAGTCGCAAAACTAGAGCAAATGTTAAAAATGTCTTTCGCCAGCAAATACTTTAGCATCCCGTAGGTTGAGCTCCAACTCGTGATCAAATCTACGATGCGCTCTGCAAAGGTAAAAAGGAGTGGCTTTACTTAGTGCATTCTCAATGCTGCGTCAGCAGCTCAAAGCACAGTAAGGCCAACAGCCAACTTACATAATCTCCACAAATGTGCTGTTAAGCGTAACATTGACTGTTAAGTGTAGAATTCAAATTTTTAGCTCCGTACTTGCAAAAAGTTCAGGTGGCAAAATCGTAATTTCAGCTTTTTCCCTCAATTTTTAATACCCGTTACTCGTAGAGTAAAAGGGTATACTAAAGTCGTGCAAATGTATTTAACAGGCAGAAGGAATGATTTCCGACCATATAAAGTATATATATTCTTGATCCGTCCGTCTGTCCGTCTGTCTGTATGAACACCTAGATCTCAGAGACTAGAAGAGCTAGAGCAACCAAATTTGATCTCTACACTCCTATTGTCAGCACGCAGATCAAGTTTATTTCAAATTTTTGCCACGCCCACCCCACAATAAAAAATGTTACTTAAATCCCACAATTTTTAAGATATCGATCTGAAATTTAAAACGTACATTAATATTCGCAATATCTATAAGCCCTGAAGATCGGATGATAAATAGCAGAGTAAAAAAATGTTGCATACTTTTCGGATGTCCCACCTCAGGCTCACAGGAAGGCTATTAAACATTTATTTCGATGAGTAACGGGTGTATCAAAGTCGGTTAGTGCCGACTTTAACTTACGCTCTCGTTTATAAAACTTTTCGTTACTTTGGATGTCCGTATGGGGCTTTACAATACATAGACTAATTAATGGTGAAATCGACTCATTTGAGTTGGTTGGTCAAATTAACCTCAACGTTCCTATTAGACCGACTAGTCATTTTATCCTCCTATTAATGAATCGTTGTACTACTAATAATGCCTTGCATGAACCGTTTCGTGTCCTCTGTACTGATTAAAATAAGCTCTGCCGAATAATCAAATCGGAAGCTTTTCCCCCTGCTTTAAAAACTAATAACTAACTAATAATAATAACTAATAATTTAGCCAGTAGCTAACATTTCTTTATGTTTTTTCTTTGTAATTCCGTGTCACACTATGGTGGCTGCGCCTCTTGGTCGTTTGATGAGTTTTAAAATTTTTTGTGAAACTGGAATTTCGCCAAAAATCTCATGTAGTGGTGCTTTTTTCGGCCAAAGTGAGGAATGGGTAAGTTACTCGAGCGAAGAAGAACGGATTGACAGCTTGCACTTGCTTCCACACTTTGGCACCAATTTTCCCAAAGGATGACATTGTGTTGGCAAAGGAGTTCGATCAACTCATAAAGCTTGAGCTGGAATACTTGCACCCAGTACAAACGTATATTTCTTAGTAATAGTCAGCAGACCTCAACAAATTTGCATAAAATTTATTTTAAATAAAAAAAAAAACAAAATTGAAATGACATATGCAATTACTCATATTTTGTATGGGCAAAAATGCAAGCTTCAAAATGCATTTAATAAGAAACCTCGGGTTTTCGCCAATTAATTTCTGTACGTAAATTCTGCATAGTTCGCGGTCTATCGAAGGCATTTTTTTCAAAATTTTTGGGGTGTACCTATACTAAACATTAACCCCGTGGTGTATTGTGCCGTTTTTGGTCTGGCCATTGAGACGATTATGCATTGGATTGTTGAATATCAACTCCAAAAGGATGGTTAGAAGGATAATTAAAATATGATGTGCAAAAAAACATCATATAAAACTCCCATTTGAAACATTTTTTGCGGTCAATCGCTGAGGTTTTCTTTGAGTGTGAGTTGTATGGGTGGAAAGTATGACGCTTGTTACATAGAGCAATTAATCCTTATTAAATATGGGACTTGCAAAAATTGAATAATAAATAACATCATCTCCAGAAAGCCAGAAGAAAAATAATTGTTTGAGTTTTACGTGCCGGCTGCCCATCGTTGATGTGAAAACCAATTCGAGTTTTTGGAAAATGTATTGTATGATCAGGGTAATTTATTGTCCAGGTAAAAATTTAATAATAAGAAATAATATCAGCTAGCAGTTTTTGGAAAATGTATTAATATTAATATGTATTATCGAGAGACGCGATCAGGGTAATTTATTGTCGAGGCAAAAATTTAATAATAAGAAATAATATCAGCTACCAAAAGCTAAAGCCAGTCTGAGGAAAAATAATTGTGGAATTGAGAACATGGCTGTATGTCTTTTTCTGTCTTACTCTTTCAAAAGCCTACTTGGGTAAACAAAGACGTCCGTGTTTTCGTTTCGCTTACTCTTCTGCGGAGTATACGAGCAAGTTCGCCGGTACATATTCATTTCACACAATTTTTATGAAATGCCCATCACTGAATTAAATTAAATTTCGTAAGGATTGGTTCAGGGGCTTAAACGCCTAAAAGGAACAAACACACATACATACATACATATGTACTAGAGGTCTGCATGACTGCACTCAAACTGTGAGCAACAATGAGTACTCATAAATATGAATAAATTTTTTGAGTACAAAATTCAAAAATAAAAAAAAATACGTTTTTAGTGGGAAAGTAAACAAATAATAGATAATCATTTAAAAAAAAAATGCCGACGAAAATAGGACAAAAACATTTTTAATTTGTATCATTATCAAAATGTCTTAATCTATACACGACGAAAATGGGACAAAAAATGATTAATTTGTATCATTATCAAAATGTCTTAGGGCCGTTTTCTCATGTTCATGTTTTTGCTCAAATCGAAATCCATCTAGATTTGGCATCTAGATGGTTTTTGTGCAATTGGTTGTCTCATGTAGGTTGATTATAAATTCGGGCATTTGTGCCACGGTCACACCGGGAGGGCTGGAATGGTCTAATACTAGGTTGGCAGCACCTCTCCACTCGGCTGAATTTTGTCTTTTTTATTGCGCGCCAATTTTAAAAATTAAAGCAAGAATTTTACAGAGAAGGAGAAGGTTTTTCTTTCGGAACGACTTGTTACTATGATGGAAGATTAAGCAGTAGGTCGAAAGCCATGTTCACACAGGCAAATAATTTGGACAAATTTTTATGAAAATTGGGCTAAATATGCCAAATTGTGGAACTTTCCGGCCATATTTGATCAAATTATTTGCGTATGGAACCACAGTTTAAGTTTTTAATCCTGTAAAATCTTTAATCATAACTTTTTAATCAAAATTTAGCCAAATTAATTGGATGTGTAAACTTAGCTTAAGCAATGAACTAGGGGAATCAGAATGTGCATCTGTAATTTCAGCAATGTCTGCAGGTGTTCTTATATATTAAAGGCACATCCAATATTTTCCATTTTTGGTTTACTTAATAACAATTCGGACTTTATTGTTTTTAGCAGCAGTTGTTTTTTGTTTTCAAATATTTTCCAGTGTGACCATATGCGCGGATACACAAAAATACTAAATTTGCATAAGAATGTACATGGATTTGAAATCAATGAGGTTGAAGTAGATTGCTACGAAATTCATCTAGATGGTTAGCATTGAACATGAGCAAAGCAAATGCAGCAAATCCACCTAGATTTGCAAAAACACCAACATGAGAAAACGGCCCTTAGTCTATACATCTTATCTGAATCTATATTTAAAAGTGAAGGTATGTATGCATGATTGTTTGTTCTTTATAGGCGTCTAAGCCGCAGAACCGATCTTCACGAAATTTTCACAGTATGTTCATGCCGATCAGGAAAAAGTCATAGGCTATATCTCAAGTCTGTGAACCGGTTCGAAAGCGGCAAGAAACGGTTAAAAAGTGATTTAGAGACATATTTCAGAGGCTATGAACTTGAAATCTGGTCTGTAGGTTGGTAATATGGAGTTAGATAGTTTAGTGGATCAGTTCCAGTATCCAACCGGTATCGAACCGGTTAAAACGGTTAAAAATAAAAAAATGGTTCAGAGCCATATCTCAGAAGTTATTTAAGATATAAACGTGAATTTTAGACTGTATGTTGGTGAAATGGAGTTTGATATTTTAATGGATGAGGAACGGTATCGAAACGGTTTTGTACCGGTTAAAAAGTGGCTCAAATCCATAACTCTGAACTTATTTAAGGTATGAACATGAAATTTAGAAATTCACAGAAAGCAACGATTAATATTCATTTGGAATGTATACTATTATCGTATCCTCTTTTTGATATTATAGTATCCATTATTCATACCGCTTGAACGATTTTCAGCTCCATTGGTTGAAAATCTAGGATCAATTTAACCTTAATGTCCAAATGGACATTAAAATCATCCAACATCCAATTTATCATAACAAAGTATAATTTTTCTCTGTGGTAATAAGGAGTTGGATATTTTAATGGATTAATGGACATATCCATTCAATGCAAAGGACCCGGGCAATGCCGGGTATACAGCTAATAATATCATATAATTGAAAAAATAGCAGTGTCACTATCAGAGGCATAATATGTGCCAATTAGCCTATGATTGTGTTGTGCCCATTCTAGAAGTATCATTTGCTAAACACAAATGTTTTGTTTAGCGATAGTTATGATTGCTTTGTTTGGTGGCATTCCCATAAAAATATTTATCCGCTTTTATGCAAATCAAGTTCCAATATTTGTTGTATACCTGTAACTAATAGCCTATTTCCACCAAAGAAATGAAACTTTATTTATTGAAATGACAATATTACCAACCTTCAACCCAGATTTCAAGTTTATAGCTGAAATAACTTCTGAGGTATGGCTCTGAAACACTTTTAAGCCGGTTCGATACTGGTCCTGATCCACTAAAATATCCAATTCCATATTACTAACCTACAGACCAAGTTTCCAGCTCATAGCTTAAATAACTTTTGAGGAACGACTCTGAAACACTTTTAAGCCGGTTCGATACCGGTTTGATACTGGTCCTGATCCAGTAAAATGTCCAAATCCTTATTACCAACCCACAGACCAGATTTCCAGTTCATAGCTTCTGGAATATGGCTTTGAACCACTTTTTAACCGTTTCTTGCAGCTTTCGAACCTGTTCACAGACTTCAGATAATGCCAATGACTCTTAGCTGATCGAAAAGTTAAAAAAATACGCGAAATTTGCTAACTTTTTAAATGAGTTAAGATTATCATTAAGTTTTGATAGATGGCAATTATAAAGAAAACTGCACTTCTTAGTTAGTCTAGTTTTGTGTTCAAAACACTTACGGGGGCGTAGAACCGCACGTTGGGTACCTGTTATTTTGTTATAGTATAGTCCGAAAACTGATTAATTATAGTCAAACTACGAACAAACGAACTGGCACATACGAACTGTTAGAGCGGATTTAGTGAAGCATGAAGCATTCTCTTCTTTGGCCCGATATTCATATATGAACCGCTTAACGGTCTTGGCCGCTGCTATAAGTGCTCGAAAATCCATTCTGTTTTGCTCGAGGACGCTTCAGTTATTCACATCATGCTTAGCAATGTCTTGCCATACCGTGTTTCTTAAAGTCTTTCGGTTCCGATTTTTCACTGAAGATTTTTTAGTTCGACTGATTTTCTGACTTGTCTTGATCTAATGAACCATATGAGCTTGATTTGTTTGAAGCTCGATTCATTCGAGCTTGATCTGTTTGGAGCAGGGAATCAAACCGAATCGTGTTTCAGTTCCGGTTCCGGTTCCGGTACGTACCGAAACTAATGTTTATGTAAAAGGTTATGTTTTGGTTCTAACATTATTTCTGTATTCGGTTCCGTATCGGTAGCTGGATTTTTATTTCGGTATATCGGTGCCAGTAAACTCAGAGAAAAAACCAAGCCGATAATGCTTAATATCAAGCAGTTTTGATGTCAAAAGAACGGTAAGACGGAATATTCTTGGATCCAAGCCGAATATATTGTCGTTTCAAAACGACATATCTCCGCTGTGATCAATGGCGGAGCTAGGACGTTTGAAAGCGTCATATCTCCGTCGTTTTAAAACGACATAGCTCCGCGCGGAGATATATTGGCCGTGTTCAGCAGAACAACTTGCTCCCTGATCAAGTATAAATTTGCAATTATCTTAAAACTGAACTCGAGAGATGCGGCATCATAATAGCCAATTTGAGGTATCATGATACAGGAGCATGTATCAAAGAAATAGTACGCTACTTTAAAGTGATACTGCTCCCTCCAACAGCAGAAACTATTCGATACAACATTTTTTTCTGATACCTGCTCAGGGATCAATTATTCTGCTGAACACGCCCATTGTCTGTGAAACGGCGGAGTTATGTTGTTTTCAAACGTCCTATCTCCGCCAGAAACAAGCGACATATCTCCACCGCACACTGGGCCAGCGCACAGTGTGTCGTTCCAGCAATCTAGACGACGAAAATGGAAAAAAAATTTTTCAAAAAAAAAAATATTTTCACAAATGTTATACCAAAATATCCCACTGTTACGAAAATGCACAAAAAAGAGACCAAGATTTGAGAACTCAGAAGTAACGGGACATTAAAGATAAGAAATGTGTTTGCTTGAGAATGTAGATTACTAGGTCGAAAATTAACTGCAACTTTAATTGATTGAACTGAAAATAAAAACGTATATTCGCCATAATGTTTTTGTTTTAAATTATTTAGGGTCGTTTCAAGGTCTTTTCAAAATGCATAAGCTTGTTTTGCACCGATTTGTACAAAGTTGTTTTTTTTTTTCGATAGACTGTAAGTCTAATTACAAGTTGGTATTCGATGTGTGGTAAAAAAATTTTCCCTCAAATGAGTCTGACGCTATGATACACATAATATTGGAATTCACCGATACTTCTATGTTAAAACTAAATAATTTTTCTTCCATAAAACCTATCTAAACGATTTAGAAATGATAAATACTTTATCTCTAATATTTAAGTGCCCTTAACTATCGAACTGTGCATGTCAGACTTCCCCTCTGGAACAATTTTTTTCTTATTTCGCCCTCATAAGTAAAAAAACATCATAAAATAATTTTCATTTTCTAGATTGTTCTAAACAACACACTGTGCAGCGGGCAGAAATTTTGGGCAAAAGTCCCAATTTTTTGTTTGGGAAACTGGATGAAACGATTGTCGGAAATGGTTTGAAATACATATAGCTATTTTATGGCAAAATTTTGAACCTTTTCACAAAATGGTTTTTAGAGGGCAGTCTTTCAAAGTTGATTTTTCTTAAAGTTTATGAAAAAAATAAAAAATTAATTGTCAAGACTAGGAATGCAAAAGCTGCCGGAGTTTTATTTTTTATTTTCGACTATGGACCAGATATCAATAAAAAATATAAAGAAGCTTTATTCTATGAATCAATAAATTTGTGAGCCATGAGTAGAAGTTTATATATAGTGATTCATTTTACACAGGGCTCTACTACAAAGTAAAAAATGTTTTTTTTATACTTTCAAGATGCGAATAGAATAATGGATTTGTAAGTACATAAAGCCATATTCTAATATTACAAATACTTACAAACCCCATATACTTACAAAAGTTGATATAAAACTGTGTGCAAGAAACATTTTTTAGGGTTTTGCATTCTATACCGATTTCTTAAAATTAAGGGCTCTTTAAACTATCTCAAATTTGAGAATTGATCAATTCCTGCGATATAGAATTTTTATCGTTTCGCATTTAAAACTTAGCAATGTTACAAGTTACATATATTCCACTTAGTATACAAAAAAAAAATGTTTTCTAATATTTAATTGACTTTACTTTTGCATGAGGCAATTTTCTAACATTTTCGAACGAAAAACAAGTTAAATTAGGGTGTAACTTGTCTAAAAATAAAATGGACAGATTGGTGCCCACCAAACATGTTCGACATATCTATTGATTTTTTTCGTTTGTTTTAAAGGCCATGCGTTTGGGCGAAGGCATCTTGGGACGATTGTATGTGGGTGGAGGCTTTGTGGTTTGCAAATGTATATTAACCTTTTGGCAATGTTGCTGTGCCAGTTCGCTAGAGGGTCCAAGAAAATAGTTTACACCGAGACGCATTCGTTTAGCCAGCTGATAGCTATCTGCATTCAGCTCGATTTTTTGAGTGCCCTATACATTGGTATTTTCAGTATTCTCATCATCGACCTGCAAGCAAAAATGGAAATTATATAATGACATGCAAGGATCTAGATGGCAAAGTTCCTCCAAACTTACCTCAATGTCAAAATTCGTGTTTTATGGACAGGTGATAATGTTGATGCGGCTTGGGGATGCGGAAGCTTGATCTTTTGCTGCAGTGGCTTGACCACGGATGCAACCGTGACTAGGCTGGCGCTGTTTTGAAGATAGATGGTTTGTACCTTTTAGAGATAGTAGTAATTAGCATTATTTATCGATTTGCCAAAGAAATGACAAAGATCTGATGAATGACACTCAAGCTATGACCAAATCAAGTAGTGGAGCCATCTTTTGGTCAAGTGATGAACAAAAGAAAGTTCGCTGCTGAGTATATTACAGTCGGGCTTGACCGACTTTCTCACTTGTTTTTTACTTTAAATGTGTACAACGGTCCTGTCCGATATCATCGATTTGTGGAAACTTTGAAGCCTTTTCGCAAATTTTTAAATTTATTATGTAAAAGCAATTATTCATGATGGTTTCTGGTAAGGTTTCGCATGGTACCTTATTGGCGTACACCCTAGTAAATGTAAAATTGGCTCAAACAGCATCTCCAAAGGAGGGCCAGGTCCAAAAGCTTCTCTCAATCTCTTGGCGTGTGTGCTTATAATTTTTCGCACAAGAGAAAGGAACCTACAGTTTAACGCCGAGTCCGAACGGCAATAGTTAGAGAATTTTTGCTTTTTCATGGCTAGCTAACTTCATAAGCTGGCGCCAGTAGCTGGTGAAGGTGACCGGGTGTGTAAAAGCTTTTTTCTAAAGAAAGAAAAAACTTTTTCTATTAGATGGTCCGAGGCGGGATCGAACCCACAACCTCCCGAACCAGCAGCCACACATACAACTGGTACGTCACACCCGGTTACATAATTCCGACGACATAATTTCGACTGAAAAAACCACACAATTTCGAGCGAAATAATGTCGCTTTGTTTTGTCGGAAAAAAGGAGTTTTAAAACGACATAATTTCGAGCGAAATAATGTCGTTTTTGTGTGCCGGAACAATGTCGTTTTGAAACGACATAATTTCGAGCGAAATAATGTCGTTTTGTTTAGTCGGAACAATGTCGTTTTAAAACGACACAATTTCGAGCGAAATAATGTCGTTTTGTTTTGTCGGAATAATGTCGTTTTAAAACGACATAAATTCGAGCGAAATAATGTCGTTTTGCTCTGTCGGAATAATGTCGTTTTGAAACGACATAATTTCGAGCGAAATAATGTCGTTTTGTTTTGTCGGAATAATGTCATTTTAAAACGACATAATTTCGGAATAATGTCATTTTAAAACGACATAATTTCGATCGAAAACGACATAATTTCGAATCCAAATGTACTGGGAGAATTTATGTCGTCGGAATTACACCCAGCGCCACAAAAAAAAGCCGCAGTCTAAATATTTACATACTTGTATGTTTTCTTGCTTGGGGTTTCTATAAATGTTTTCCGAATTGCCCAATTATTTTTTTTACTGATTAATGGAATATTTTTAAATAAAAGTGCATAACAATTTTTATTTTATGAATGTTAGTTTTTTAGAAAAAGGTTTTTTTCCAGACCCATATTAATTTTGGTGACTTTTCATAATTATGACAGCTTTTAGAAAAAAAATTATAATAATTATAATAGTGCATATACTCAACATATAATGATTTTTTTCCAAAAGTAAACTTAATTTGCTATAATCTAATATATATTTTGTATCAAATTAATGTTAATGTTTTTTTTTTTTAATTTAAATTAGTACTTTGTGGTACTCCCTTTTGCTTTAATTACACATTTTACCCTATTGGGCATCGAATTGTACAAAGCGCTTAAATATTCCTCAGTGATATCCTCGAACCATACTTTTTCTATCACCTCCTTCATTTCTATCATGGTTTTAGGCTTCCTTTTTTTTATTTTCGCAGCCATAAGGGCCCAGACATTCTCTATTGGGTTGAGGTCAGGGCTGTTTCCGGGCCAATTTAGGGACAATTAGGGCCAAGGAAAACAAAAATTGGAGTGATTCCGAATGGTCACGAGTCCTATTTTCGGATGAGTCCAAATTCAATCTCATTGGACCCGATGGCTCTTGCAAGGTGCGCCGTAGAAAGGGCGAACGATATTTGGAAAATTGCTTTGTGGGAACCGTTAAGCATTCACCATACATTATGATACGGGGATGCATATCTAAATATAAAACTGAATCAATTTTAATGATTCAGGGTATGGTGAACGCGGAAAAATATAAAGATATAATTTTAAGTGGAGTTGTGCCTAGCATTGAGGCAATAAGTGAGAAAGAAGAAGATCCTATTTTTCAAGATGATTCTGCACCTTGCCATCAGGCTCGATCTGTAAGTAATTCAGTGAGCTTTTGTTATTAAAACAACTTAATCAATTAATTTTGACCTTCTTCTTAACGAAGATAACAATTTTGAAGGAAGAATTGGGTATTAAGTCCCTAAATTGGTCCGGAAACAGCCCTGACCTCAACCCAATAGAGAGTGTCTGGGCCCTAATGGCTGCGAAAATAAAAAAAAGGAAGCCTAAAACCATGGTAGAATTGAAGGATGTTATAGAAAAAGTATGGTTCGAGGATATCACTGAGGAATATTTAAGCGCTTTGTACAATTCGATGCCCAATAGGGCAAAATGTGTAATTTAAGCAAAAGGGGGTACAACGAAGTACTAATTTAAATTAAAAAAAAAAATTAACATTAATTTGATACAAAATATATATTAGATCATAGCAAATTAAGTATACTTTTGGAAAAAAATCATTATTTGTTGAGTATATGCACTATTATAATTATTATAATTTTTTTTCTTAAAGTGGTTATAATTATGAAAAGTCACTAAAATTAATATGGGTCTGGAAAAAAACCTTTTTCTAATAAACTAACATTCATAAAATAAAAATTGCTATGCACTTTTATTTAAAAATATTCCATTAATCATAAAAAAAATATTTGGGCAATTCGGAAAACATTTATAGAAACCCCAAGCAAGAAAACATACAAGTATGTGAATATTTAGACTGCGGCTTTTTTTGTGGTGCTGGGTGTATGTCGCTATGCCTTGCGAAGTTCCTTTTTAGTCTGGGCTTTAAAAGCATCATATGCAACGCGGGGCGGAAGTGGCAATAATATGCCGAGCCAATGCCGAGTCGCTGCCGAGCCAATGCCGACAATATCGACACTTCCGCCCCGCGTTGCCTATGATATTTTTAAGGCCCAGACTAAGCATTAACTTCGCAATACTGTGAAAAGAATTGTGAAAATACAAAAAAGGTTCGGTTCAAGCAATCACTTAAGTCAATTTCTTTAAATCTTTTATAACTTTCTCAACATTATGACTGGAAAAAATTATTGTATGGTACAGATAATTAAAGATGCTTTTCCGAAATTATTCGAGAGCAATATGATGAGAAATTAAATCCAAAAAATTCTAAATGACTTGTGCTAGTTTGGTGCATGAACGGTTAAGTAGAGGAGATCCGGTTCTGGTTGAAGGTTTTCTGTTAGATGTGTTCAAGTTAGCAAGGCACAAAATTTTGGTCGTAAAAGATATGAAAGCTGCCTTTACTCTTGTCAAATATTTTGCTCTGACAATGGTGTAAAACAAAGCAAATTAGATTTAGAAATTATAGAAGTCAATGATGAAATTGGACTGCATAGTATCGGCATTGGGTCAGCATTGGCCTAGCCGATGTCGATAATATGCCGAACCGATGCCGATACTATGTCGATACCATCGACATTGGCTCGGCATTGGCTCGGCAAGACAACAAATTCTAAATGACTTGTGCTAGTTTGGTGCATGAACGGTTAAGTAGAGGAGATCCGGTTTGGGTTGAAGGTTTTCTGTTAGATGTGTTCAAGTTAGTCACGCACTGGGTCGGCACTGGCCTAGCCGAATGAAATAATGTCGTTTTGCTTTGTCGGAACAATGTCGTTTTGAAACGACATAGATTCGATCGAAATTGTGTCGCTTTTTTTTCGAAATTATGTCGTTTTAGGACGACATAATTTCGACGTTCCAACTAGAATTTTTTGCTGTCGAAATTAAGGCGTTTTGAAACGACATAATTTCAACGCAACGTTTCGCCAATAAAATCAAATTATGCCTAAAAAAATTTTTATTTTCACCCTCTTAACACAGTAAGATAATCTTTCAACATTAAATTTCGTAAATGAAGTTTATTATTGTCTGAAAATAATAGTACATAAATCCAGTATGTAGTTTCCTAACATTTTAGAAATTTTTTAAGCTCTAATGATAACACAGGTTTACAAAAAAAGGCCAGCTTTTGCAATAGAGAAGATAGCCAACTTTCCATATGTATAATTGGTCGCTGAATTCAAATCAATTGTCCATTTATTTTAATTAATTATTACCACATCTTCAGTATTTGGATATAATAGCTCTTTTTAAAGTTATGGACCAAATACTATAAAAATTTACGACTCTTTTTTACATTTTTAAATAATATTAACTTCCGAAATGTCTGAAGATTAACAAAAATTAATTTTAAATAACTTTTCAATAGCCACTCTTTTGTTTTCCAATAATTACCTTGTTGTTATCAAACTACAAGAAATTTCAAAATCATGCAAAAAAAAGGAAAATTTGTTTAGTTTTTGGGCTATAGTTTTAAAAAGAGCTATTATATCAAAAACTGAAGATGTGGTAAATTAGAGGAGGACTATCCATTAATGTTTCCTAAGATATTTCTTTGTCATCAGACCATTTTTCAGAATTTTTAAAGCATGGGAAAAAAAAAATAATTTGATCATAAAAATATGGTTATTTCCATTTTAAAATCGATTAAAATTGTAGCTTATGAACAAAATCAAAACGTGTTTGGTTTTGCTGTAAGATCATTCAATGCAGCTTACATTAAAACAAATTTGGTTGGAAAAGGTTAATTAATGCGGTCACAGCACCTATAAATGTAAACAACACACGTTTAACCTGACGTGCTGGGCGAAAACGAACGATTGATTTGAATTCAGCGACCAAAAATGCATATGGAAAGTTTGCTATCTTCTCTATTTCAAAAGCTTGTAACCAATTGTAATGTTTACTATGTGTAAATATAAACATTTTTTAGTACTTCGTTTACAATTTAAATGAAAATCGGACACTTTGCTTTTTGTTCTTCATGAAATTCGTCATCGAATTCAGCAATACTCCTGGAATTTTCGTTTTTCAAAAGATTTTCCTCAACTACTCTATCCCAACACGATTCGTACCCATTTGTGTGATTGCAAGGCCTCAAAACGACAGATTTTTGGGTTCACGAAACAAATGTTGCATGGGTTTTCATGAACAAATGCAGACTCAGTCAGTGCGTTTAAATTTGAATGAGTCGAGGTCAGGGATGATGCTGATATGCTTAATCACGCCATATCCTCCAAATTTGTTAGTTCCTCAACATCGTCATCGTTATCGACACAGGTAAATAAATCTTGTTTATTGAAGCGATCATTCAGTGCAACAGTGCGAGACAAAAACACTTTCTTTTATTATAAAATTTATTTTGATTTTAATAATTAAATAATGTAGATTTGTTTTGTCGGAATAATGTCGTTTTAAAACGACAAAATTTCGAGCGAAATAATGTCGTTTTGTTTTGTCGGAACAATGTCGTTTTAAAACGACATATTTTCGAGCGAAATAATGTCGTTTTGTTTTGTCGGAATAATGTCTTTTCAAAACGACATAATTTCGATTCCAAATGTACTGGGCGAAATTATATCGTCGGAATTATGTCGCTATGCCCCGGAGACGTACACCCGAATGCTCATACTCAAAAAGGTTGAGCAGAAATGCTTGCACCCAGTACCAACCCCCATTTTTTAGTAATAGTCAGCAGACCTCAGCAAAGCATGAAATTCGTTTTAAATCAAAAACATGATTCGAATAGCATATGTGAATACACATATTTTGTATGGGCAAAACCCTAACTTCAAAATGCATTTAAAAATAAACCGTGGGTATTCGCCAATTAATTTCGACACGTCAATTTTTCATCGTTTAGCTGCCATATAACAAACTGGCGGGCATATGACAGGCTTGCAGCCTGTATACATATAAGCTTTGGTCGAGCCGATGTTGGTTATCCTCAATTTTGTTTTTATACCCTTGCAAAAGGTACTATCATTTTTTTCCAGAATTTTGCAACGCATAGAAATATTCATTTCCGACCCCATAAACTATATATATTCTTCTGTCTGTCTGTCTGTTTCTACGCAAACTAGTCTCTCATTTTTAAGGCTATCGAGCTGAAATTTTGCATAGAGTCTTCTTTTTACTGCACGCTGCTATTATAATATATCGGAACCGACCGGATCGGATGACCATATCTTATAGCTGCCATAGGAACCATCGGTCGGAAAATGGGTCGTAGTGAGAAAAAATTTGTTGTTTTCAATGTAAGCGTCCTTAAAATCGGCCGTTATTAATATTATATGCTTTCAAACCGATTTGCAAATTTTGGTCAAGATCGGATGATTATATCTTATAGCTGTCATAGGAACCATCGGTTGGAAAATGGGTCTTACTGAGAAGAACTTTTTTGTTTTCAATGTTAGCATCCTTAAGCTCATCCATTATTAATATTATATGATTTCAAACAGATTTGCAAACTTTGGTCAAAATCGGATGACTATATCTTATAGCTGCCATAGTGCCGATCGGTCGGGTAAATGGGTCTTAGTGAAAAAACTTTTTTGTTTTCAAGTAAATCGTTCTTAAGGTCGGTGATTCTTAATATTAAACGCTTTCAAACCAATTTGGAAAAGTTGATCGACATCGGGTGACTATATCTTGTGATTGCCATTGAACCGGTGAAATCGGTCTAAAATGGTTCTTAGTAAGAAATTTTTTTTGTTTTTAATGTAAGCGTCTTGAAACCCACTGATTACTAATTCTATATACTTTCAAATACATTCGCAAAATTTGGTCGAAATCGGATGACTATATCTGAAGGCTGCAATAGGAGCGATCGGTCGGAAAATGAGTCTTAGTGAATTTTTTTGGTTTTAAATTTTATCTCTCTTAAACTCGGCGTTTGTTAATTTGATATGTTTTCAAAAAGATTCGCGAAATTTGGTCGAAATCAAATGTTTATTTGTCGAAAAATGACTTTTAGTTACAGAAATATTTGATTTTTATTTAAGCGTTCTTAAACTCTGACATTTTAAAATCAGCATTTGCAAGGGTATAAGAACTTTGGTACAGACAAAGTTAGCTTGGCCTTCTCGTTTGGCTTACTTTTGCAGAGTGCCTGATAGTTATGGTCTTCCACAAATTTATCGCGCATTTAAAATTGTCCAAATGTTTATAACGCATAGAAAGAAGCATCTCCGACCAAATAAAGTATAAATATATTTTTGATCAGCTAGACGAGCTGATTTGATATAGCCATGTCCGTCTGTCAGTCTGTTTCTATGCTATCTCCTACGTCAGTTTTAAAGCTTTCTTAACCAAACTTTGCACGAAGTTTTTTGGTACAAAGACGCTGTACATTTGCTGGATCGGATGACTATAGCAAATAGCTGCCATTGGAACGATAGGTCGAAAGTAGTTTTAGTGAGAAAAACTTGATTGTCTTCAACGCAAATGTCTCAAAACCTCGTACTTATAAGTTTTCTATGCTTTCACACAATTCCACCAAATTTGATAAAAATCGGACAACTATATAGTATAGCTGCCATACAAAAGCTGGTTCTGAAAAAAAGTCTTAGTACTAAAAACTTTTTTGTTTTCAATGCCATCGCTCCCAAACTTGTTACTGATCAATATTATATGCTGCCAAGTTTGATCCAAATCGTATGACTATAAAATATAGCTTCCATAGGAATAATCGTTCGAAAAAGTAGTTCTAGTGAGAAAAACTTTTTTGTGTTCCATGGTAGCGTCTTTATACTTTCCAGTTATGAATATTATCGGTTTCCACACAATTTTGGGAAGTTTGGTCAAAATCTGATGAATATATCGTATAGCTGCCATATAACAAACTGGCAAGCAAATGGTCAAAGTAGTGGCGACATCTATTGCTGAGTTTGGGAAATAACTCTGCTAAGAATGTTCGACGAAAATCATTTAAAACCTTAATTTATAAGGTCTTAATTTTCATTTACCTTGTCAATTGGTAAGGTACAGGGTGGTTCATTTAAAACTTGGAATTTAATTTTGCTATAAAAAAAGGCTCTATATTTTTCAAAGGTTAAACATTTATTGAAGAGGTTGGTTCATGTCATTTATTTATGAAAAACAATTTTGGTCAAATGACCACAGCTGACTTGGCAGTAGCCCATTCGATCCACCCAATTTTTGAGAACATTTTCAATTGTTTTGTCACGTATGTCAGCAATAGCAACTCGAATCTCGTTCTTGGCACGGTGGCTCCTTCTTCATTTTCAAAGAACAAGTGGAAAGTCGGTCAAGCCCGACATTATACGCTCATCTCTAAGGTTCTGTCTCTCTCTCTGTGTATGAACTTATACACTTTTATTGAGCACGCTTGTTGCAGGTTTCAATTGTACTAACCTGCTCAGTCTGAGCAAGGTACCTTTTATTTAGAATTTATCATCCCTTATTTCTAATCTTAACTAAGGCAGTATTTGTAAGATAGCTGCGCGTGTATAAATATAGAAATGCATTCGTGGAAGGACTACACATTGCCTTCCACGATGCATGTTAAGTGCACAGGATGCCCTTTTCAAGTGGTTCCCATGGTTGATCCTTTTCAAGTGCTGTGTCTGCTGGGCTGGGCTGATCCTCGTCACTGCGGCTATTAATATTTAATACTATTACATAAGGTGTCATGTTTATGACACATAGGCTACATATTTAAATATGAGATTAACACTACGTGTGGGCCGAGTTGAATATCATGTTCAAGTTTGAACACTCTGTGTCTCTCTCTCTCTCCCCAAATAGTGTGTTTGTTTGATTATAGTGGTGGTTGGCTGGGTGGGTGGTGATTGATATCTTTTTTTGCTCATAACTTGTGTATCGTTCGATCTTTATCATTATTTCAGCAAATCGATAAATTATTTTGATTACTAGATATCTCTAGAAAATACGAACAATCTATCATCAAAACTGTGGAAGATATGACGTGTGGGAGATATGACGGACGGACTGACGGACATGACTATATCGACTCGGCTGTTGATGCGGATCCAGAATATATATACTTTATAGGGTCGGAAACGGTTCCTTCTCCCTGTTATATACTTTTGCACAAACTTAATATACTCTATGTACCTTCGGTACAGAGTATAAAAATGGACCAATGATGCCTCGAGACCAAAATCCGCACCAAACAGTGACTCATGGTGGGTGCATTGGCTTCTCGACGACGATATGCGGATTTTCTGTGCCCCAGATGCGACAATTTTGTTTATTAACATAACCACCGAGGTGGAAATGTGCTTCATCCGAAAAGATGATTTTTCGGTCAAATTCGCCATCTTCGGCCAAACTATCTTCCGCCCAATTTGCGAACTGTAGACGATTCGGATGGTCTATTGGCTTTAGCTGCTGCACCAGTTGAACTTTGTATGGCTTCATGGCAAGGTCTTTATGCAAAATTCGCATCAAAGAAGTGCGCGAAATGTCCAATTGTTGAGATCGATGGCGAGTTGACGTCGATGGTTGTTCACGCTTATTAGTCGCTTTCCGAATGATATTTGACGTTTTTAAAGTCAAATTATGAATAGTTCAAATTCCTTTTCCTTAGTCCTTTGGTTGCACATGACTGCATTTCCCAGCTTTGGGCAGGAATACAACGCGTGCTGTCCTCCAGGCCACAGGTACATAGCTCCATCTCAAGCATGCTGCAAAATTGGATTGCAGCCATGGGACGATTCGTCTTAAGCAAGGCTGGAAATATTCCATCCAGTCCTGGGGATTTGTAGCTCGCAAACGAGTCGATCGCCTATCGGATTTTATCTGGAGTGATGTTGTTTGGATATTGGTTTGTGGCGTGTGTAGCGTGTGGGGCGTATCTGGCAGTACAGCCTGGGACATGAGCATCAAGAAGAGCGCATGTTGCTTCCCTGCTGGCTTCCGTCCAGTGACCATCGTCCGTTTTCAGCTGGCTCTGCATCGGTGGCTGCTTTGACACCAGCTTCCTGAGTCTAACTGTTTTTGAGACCTTCTCTATGATGGAACAGAAGGTTCTCCTGAGTATTATCTACCCTAAGGTTGGACCCACGTATGTGGGCACATCTCCAACTTTTCTACTTTAAGGTTAGTTTTAAGTATAAAGCTTAGGAGGGACTCACCTCCGTCATTTATGTCTGGAGTATCCCACATGGTGTGGTATTTGTTGGCGTCTGTTTCGATGACGAGTCGCTTGTTTTTCCTAATCGCCTCACAAGCTTGGCCGGTGGTGACTCTCGCTCGTGTGCCATGTAGCAGGACGCCATTATTATTGGCTCATCATCGTGACCTTCCAGGGCCACAACTGAGAGGTCGTCCGTGCTGTAATTAGACATAAGGTAAGCATAGATGCCTTTTCTTACCAGAATGGCTGTCCTTGCCTTACTTACCGCGGTGAGATAGAAAGTATTGTAGTTTTGTGACCTTAGCCCTGAATCCTTGTTGGCCGCCGCAGTCCAAGGTTCCTGAACTAAGGCCACATCGGCGGGCCCTTCCTCAAGGGTTATCAATAGCTCCACCTTTGCGATATTGCTTTTATGCAAGTTGACCTGGAGGACCTTCAACTGCATGATCGTTGTCGGCCTCCCCCGGCCCGGATAGATCAACTAACAAGGTTAAGTCATCATCCTCTTCGTTAACGAAACTGGATGGGTCAGCTACTATGGCTGATACACCATCCCTTTCGCCATCAGCAGACTGCACTGCCTCCGTAATATCGAGGCTGCATGCTTTTTCGACCATCGCGTCTACGCCAAGGTCCTTCTCAACCTCTCCAGCCTCCAACGTGTGCTCATTTTTGTCTTCTGGGTGGCGCTTTTTGAGTCCTAGGTGCACGCTGCAAATCATCGACCTCCTTGTTGATCTGGAGGACCATCTGCTGCCCGTTTTTGTCGGGCTTCGCAACGTGTAGCACTTTGCAATCGCTTGTTGGCACGTCTGGGTTTTGCCACCGTAGTAGTTTCAGAGCCTGCTCCATTGGTACGACCCTTGGGAAGAGAACCTTCGCTTTCGGTACTGACGGAATGCTTGTTATTTCCTCGAACAGCTTCCCCTCCACTTGCTTCCACTGTTCTGGCGTCATTTTTCCGAAAGCGTCGCTTTTGTCGACGAGGGCTACGGTGAGATGCCGTTTTGCCACGTCACTGGCTGACTCCGTTGGTGTTTTAGGAGTGGAGCTTGGTAAAGCCTGGCTCTGCGGTCTTGGCTGGGGCCTCCACCTTCGCTGGCTCGGATGAGCTCTGCCGCTTAATTGCCAAACTCTCCTCCACCCTATTTGCGTATTTTGCGGAGGTGGCTTGCAGTACCGGTATCTGCGCAAAGTGCTTTCGATCCTCTTTTTTCTTTAGCTCGGCCCACGCCAGCTTGTTGCTCTCCTCGGGTGTGAGATTGGGCCTTCGCTCGCCTGCCCTCCTTAGTCGTTTTGGGCCCTACCTTGAGGTACTGGAACCCGCCTGGACTGGAGAAAGCAGCAGCTTCCTCGGCCTCAGCGTTTATCGACACGCCGTGCGATTCGCAGTTCGAGTCTGTGTTGATCACGGTACCACGCTACACTTTGGATCTTGTCGTTTCGGCAGTAGCTGTACATCTGTCTTGGCCTGCTCCAACCGCGACAGAGGTGTAATCTCCCCACCGTGCCCGCCGGTGGTAGCAGTCACGCCTTCGACCGACGTTTGGGATGATATCCCAGCCCGAGTTTGATCTTTATGGTTTTGCAATTATGTGGACCCATAATGGTTACTTATTATTCTTGGGACCCACCCCTTAGAATTTTATGCCTCTTACCATGACTCCGGCTCAACTCTATCCAACTTAAGCTGGATAGTGCTGGCCATCATCTTAGCTAGGCACTGCATTTCCTGGGTGTAAGAGGTGCAAGTAAAACTAGGTGTAGCCCGCTTTAAGCCGAGGGTAGGGTTCAGTTAGAGTATTTCGGTCATTCATTTCTCTCATTTCTCATTTCTAAATGTTTGTGAGTAGTGCACTAATTTTTAAGTTTATCTTGTAGCACTTGGAAAATAAGCTCAATAAATCTAAATCTAACGCAAAAGTTGTAATCTTAAGATATCATTTACACGATGCCAGTATATTTGCTGGCGTAAGACGTCTTCAACATGTGCTCAAATTTTGAGGCCACAGATGACTTTCTTCTGCATCGGAAAGTGTAGAGTCAACCCACCTAGCATTTGGAAGATCATTAGGTGATTCCTCACCTTGGTAAGTCTTTTTCGAGCCCTTTTGATGAATAAAAATAGATTAGTTTCAAGTGCGATTTAAGAAAGACTCATAAATGACTCTTGCATTTGCTCTAAATGTGATTCATTAAAAAGCGACTCGAAAAAGATTCTCAAATGACACGAAAATGAGTCGAAACTGATCAGAAAAACGGGTTAAAAACGACTCTTCATGAAGAGTCGCGGCTAGGGTACCATTTTCTCCCGACAAAAGTATCATTTATGATCAGAAAACGAGCGCATTTATGACTAATTTTATCAGACTGAGGACTCGAAAAAGACTTGAGTGTGATCCGAAATTTAATAAAGTGGCATATATTGACTCCACGTCTCCTCTCCTCCTTTAATCTGATTTAAACGCTCTTCCAGGGAATCAAACCGTATCGTATTTCGGTTCCGGTTCTGGTACGTACCGAAACTTATGTTTCGGTAAAAGGTTCTGTTCTGGTTCTAATATTATTTCAGTATTCGGTTCCGCATTGATACTTGGATTTTTATTTCGGTATATCGGTACTTACCGGTATGAACCGGTGAAATATGAAGGAAGAGCGGTCATTGGTTATGCGTCCATCCGATTTCTTATTGGAAAATAAAAGATCTACGCTTACTTGCCTTTCTCAAAGGCCAAACAATTGTGGAAACTTTGTCGAGTTTTCTGTCCACCATTTAAGAACATCTTCTTTATTTTATAAACCAGTGTTTTTTTTGGGTTGTCGGTTTTTTATTTACGCATTATTTAAATACGGCTTTGTGGTCGGGCGTGGCGTACCAGCAGTATGTGTGGCTGCTGGTGCGGGAGGTTGTGGTTTCGATCCCGCCTCGGACCATCTAATAGAAAAAGTTTGTTCTTTCTCTAGAAAAAGCTTTTACACACCCGATCACCTTCACCAGCTACTGGCGCCAGCTGTGAAGTAACTAGCCATGAAAAAGCGAAAATTCTCTAACTATTGCCGTTCGGATTCGGCGTTAAACTGTAGGTCCCCCCATTCTCTTGTGCGAAAAATTATAAGCACACACACGCCAAGAGATTGAGAGAAGCTTGGCCCTGGCCCTCCTGGAGGTGCTGTTTGAGCCAATTTTACTTTACTAAATATATAGACACGGTTTTCTATTTACAATGTCTCTATACTGGTTTGTCTCTTCACGGTTTGTCTATACAGATTTTTCTTTCTGTCTCTCTGTCTTCGTCCATCTTCTACTATCTACTGCGTTCTACTCTCGGTTTCGTCATCGTCCATTCTCTATACAGTGTGACCATCATTCGATTTTCCCCTATACCTAAACACTAAAATATCGATACATTTATACATAAGCTCAGGAAAATTTATCATGATTGATGTCATTAAACAGTTTTGTGAAGCCTGAAGAGATCTCAGAGATGGTAAGAGATAGAGGTTTAACATGTATGGGACATATATTTCTTATACTTGCAGGCAGATGAAGTTTATTTTAAATGTTTTCCACGCCCCCTCCAGCCCCCCGCAATTTGGAAAAAACGTCATATCTCCCACAGTAATAGATTGTTCGTACCTTCTAGAGATATCTAGTAATCAAAATTATTTATTGATTTCCTGAAGGAATGATAAAGATCGGATGAACAATACCCAAGTTATGAGCAAAAAAAGTTAACCTGAGTTTTAATCGTTTCTTTTCGGTATACGGTTCCAAATCGATAAATAATCTTGATAATTAAACCTCATAAAAATCGGCAGGGGTTAACTCTGGGGTTCGAACCCGTGAAAAGTTTTGGGTTCGGGTTCACGGAGCGGGTGCGGAAGGTCGCTGAACCTAGGATCGGGTTCGAACCGGGGTTCAGGAATAATTTTGTTTAAAAAACATGTACGTAAATTGAAACAAACAAAAGTTTAGAGGCTTAATAATATAATATTCGAGCTTAGATCATCGAACGTTTTAGCAGGCTCCAGTCAATAAGTCATGGAACAATGAGTATTAGAGATAAAATTTACGCTGCTCAATTTTGAGCGGTGTTAAGGGATAGTCCGCATTGTGATTTTTATTGTCCACATAGAAAATTACAATGGTTAGAACGAGACGGCACTCAGTAATTTCTGACTGCGCAACCGTTCAGTCTATCGGGGGTGACACAGAAATCACTAGTGATTTTCGTATAAACGCTGGTACTTCACATTGAAACTGTTTGAATTTATATGTGAAGTGGCCCAAAACAGCTCGGTTACTAGCCAAGTAGATTTGAGCAGTTGGTTCCAAATCGCTCAAACTCACCATCTGATCTAGCAACCAAAAAAATATTTTTCACTTTACATATGAAGTTGTACATATGAATTGTACAATTGAAATTGGAAATGCAAACGTTTTACGTTTATACCAAAATCTCTAGTGATTTCCTTGTCACCCCCGTATATATTCTACAATAATGTTTGTTTATAACTTTTAAAACAAGAAACACACACACCACAAAGGAGAATGGTCGACTGTACACTGTATCAAGAACCTGCCGGTTTTATCCAGTATGCCAGTTCGTCAGCCATTTCGTTTCAGAGGATGTTTTTGTGTCCCGGTACCAGCGTAGGGACAGGTTGTTCCTGCTACCTAGTTGGTCCAATTAGTTCTTTGTCTCTAAGACTAGATAAGAGGTGAACTTGTTGCTGCTAAGCGCATTGAGCGCTGCTTGGCTATCCGAAAGGATAGCAATTTCTCTATTATGGTAGTTTTTTCCCATATTGAGGTCTGCGCAACGGGAGATAGCACATACTTCGGCTTGAAATATACTTGCAAATTCTCCCATTGACTCAAACCTTTTCGTTCCAGGTCCTGCTACCCCAAGTCCAGCTCCTTGGGGTGTCAAAGACCCGTCTGTGTACCACTGAATTGTGTGTGGTTGCATTTTATATGTGTCGTCTAGTGAGATCCAATCTATCTTATTACTTTTGTGAACAGAGAATTTCCTGTCGAAGTGGAATTCTGCCACCATCTCGTCTCTGGGTTGAAGGATTATAGGGATTACCTTCTCCAAGCTCTCAGAGTTCCTCAGGCTTACTATGTAGTTCCTACCTACTTCTTCTGCTGTCTGTCTGAGCAATGAGGCTTTTTTCTTCAAGCAGATGGTATGGTGGAGTGGTGTTAGCTCCATCAGTACTTTTTGGGCCGCTGTCGGACAGGTACGCATGGCTCCGGCCATGCATACTCATGCCAGCCTTTGCAGCTTTTGCAACTGCGTCCTTACAGTGAGAAGATTTGCTCTACCTCCCCACACGACAGCTCTATACGTGAGCATCGGTCTCACCACCATGAGGTATAGCCACCGGAGTATGTGTGGTGCCATGCCCCACGATTTTCCGGCTATGCTCCTGCATGTGTATAGTGCCCTAGTACACTTACTGAGTGTATTCTCTTTGTGCTTGTCAAATTTTAGCCTGTAGTCGAAGACGACGCCAAGATATTTGACCTCCTTTTCAGGTGTTATGAGGCAGCCGGAAAGACGTATTGGCCTCATTCTACTAAGTTTGTATCTTCTAGTGAACGGTACAACGATGGTTTTTGCAGGGTTTAGTTTGAGCCCAACCTCCTTGCACCAATCGGACGTCACCTTCTGCAATGCACCTTCAGTCCCCTTTGGACTATGTCACATAGTGTTTCTTCGAACTTTTCTTTTGCAAGGATAACGATGTCACCTGCGTATCCCTGGCACGTTATGCCCTTGGATGCGAGTCTTTCTAAGAGTTCATCCACAAGTAGAGTCCACAACAGTGGGGAGAGTACTCCTCCCTGAGGGCATCCTCTAGTTGTGGTTACTGTGATGGATTTTCCACCTTCCACTACAGTGGCTTCTCTGCATCGTAGAAGTGAGTCTATCCATCTGCCTATTGTGGGGTTTATTCCTCTTCTGATTTGAGCATTCCTGACAGCACTATGGGATGTGTTGTCAAATGCTCCCTCAACATCTTGAAAGGCGCACAGAGCGACTTCCGTATCTTCTAATGTTTTTTCGAGCATCTTCCCGAGCTGATACAGTGCCGTGTCTGTTGATCGGCCTGCTCTGTACGCGTGCTGTGTTGGCTGGAGGGGTGCCTCCTTTAACAGTAAAAACGATGTCAAGCTGATGGGTCTGAAAGACTTGAGGTTAGTTATATCCTTCTTCCCTGCCTTAGGGATGAAGACTACCCTGGCTCTGCGCCAAGCGTGTGGGATATACCCAGTGGCAAGACTGCTTGTCATGATTTTCCTGAGGAATGGTAGATCCCTTCCTGCAGGAATGCTGGATAAATGCTATCCGGCCCGGGGGATTTGAAGGGCTGGAATGTTCCAATTGCCCACTCAAGTCTCCCTGCGGAAACAATTTTCTTGGCTTCAGCCCAGTCAGAGCCACGAGGGTGATAGTATATCTCTTGTTTGTTTCCAGAGGTAACCTGGATTAGTTTCGAATATGAATTACAAAATGTAACTTTTTGTGTTCTAAAGCTTAGGTAATCAGAGATCCAATTAAGAAGGTTAGTTGGAAAACCAATTAAACTCAGTTTGTGAAGCAACAAGGAGTGATTAACAGAATCAAAATCCTGATCCATTAAAATATTCAAATCCAACCGACCACCTACAGTCCAGATTTCAAGTTCATAGCTTAAAAAACATCTGGGATACGACTCTGAATCACTTTTCAACCGGTTAAACACCAGTTCAATAACGGTCTTAGTCCAGTAAAATATCCAAATCCATTTGACCAACCTACAGACCAGATATTAAGTTCATGGCTTAAATGACTTGTAAGATATGGCTCTAAACTACAGTTCAATCGGTTCGAAACCAGTTCGATACCAATACTGGTCCTGATCCTGTAAAATATCCAACTCCATTTTACCAACATACAGGCCAGATTTTAAGTTCAAAGCTTAAATTACTTCTGAGGTATGGCTCTGAGCCACTTCTTAATCGTTTTTAACTGCTTTCGAACCGGTTCACAGACTTGAAATATAACCTATGACCCTTTCCCAATCGACCTGATCATACTGTGAAATTTCGTGAAGATCGGTTGACCGGTTTGGACGCCTTTATATGTATTGATAAAAAAAACAACTTCCAGAAAATGCTTGTTTTTGATCGAGGCATCGCGCACTAAAAGAATGCTAACGTAACAGTAGTGTCCATAAGCAAACTTGTCCAAAATCGAACAATTTTTCAATTCCTCTCTTCCATCCACTGTCAAGATCACAGCGCAACTTGTCAAGTTACCGGCACCAAGCTGAGAAGCTGTCAAGATGACGGCGTGCCTGAAACATTTTTCTCTCACACACTTAACTAGTAACTTGAAAAAGACGATTGCGCAATCAACAACAATATGTGTGAATACTTACGTTTGCATACGAACAAATTTGCAGTGCAATAAAAAATATAAGGAAAGATGAAGAATATCTTTGGTTAGCTTCTTTGTCTTTTTCTAGTTCGCTCTCGTTCTTTGTGCCCATGAGCAACAGTGCGGCGCAAAATAAATAAGCAGCCAATTGTAATGAATAAATACGTACACAGAAAAAAAAAACGGCAGGATATTTTCAATCTTTTTAATCTTGGAGTAAGTCCGGCATGAGCTTGAAAATTCAATCTCGATTTACAGGATATTCGACACAAGTCAAGCTTCCAGGGAATGGCCCAAGCCTTTCGAGCTTGAATCATTCCAAATGTGATTACTACAATCCCCTTTGAGATCTCATGTTCATAATTAAGAAAGAGAGAGCAACAAAATATAAGTATCATTTTGGATTTGAGAGCGAGAGCGACAAAGTTTAAGTAGCATTTTTGACATGCGGCAACAAACGATGGCGATGGTCGTGAGCAATGAGATCCCATTCCATTCGTGTTCAGTGCGTATGGTCGTGGGTTCGAATCCCAGTTGAGCCCAATAAATTGTTATATTTCTTTGTTTTTCAGAAGTTTTAAAAAACCAAAACTGGTGTGGGTCTTAAAGTGTAAAAGGGGATGTCCTATGGAATAAGGCGGAGGAAAGGAAGAAGAGAGGAATCTTTTTATTAAGATTAAATTGATCTCGAATTTTTTGCTTAATTCAATCTTTTTTTAGATTACCCCTGTATATATGTAATCTTTTTCAGGATTAAAAAAGGCAGATCAACTCAATCTTTTTCCGGATCGGGTCAAGCTTATTCGGGATTACGTTGTTTTCATTACCGATTGGGAATGATTTGATCCCGTATGGATTGATTTTTTTTTTTTGAGTGTATGTATGTAAAATGTTCATTGTGCATACATAAAACAAAGGGCATAGCAGAATAAGTACAAAAACTGCCCCCAGTCGTAGCAGCACTAAATTTAAATGTGTGATCAATGAGAAAGTACATTTTTACTCTCCTAATCGCAATTGGAGTAGAGTTATGAGGGCTGAAAGTTAAATCAAAAAAATCGTTAAAAAAAATCGGTTTTGCTGGTTTTTTCATTACGTCCTTAACAACATTGAATTTTTGCGGTCACATCGCAATAGTGAAAACAAAAAAAAATGTGAATAGTTTTACAAATATATTTTATAATACTACTAGTACTATGCTACGCCTCACAGGTATGGGGCATTCTCCGATATGAAGATGTTGAGAAGTTGCTGCGTTTTGTAATCAAGTAAATATTCCAGCTGCCACGAAACACTCCAAACTATGCAATAAACATTGAGACTGGATTTCCCGAGCTATACAGCTACACCTTGGGCACGCATTTTGCATACATGAGGCAGGTGATGGAAAAACCAGCAACAAAAAAAAAAAAATTAGCAAATGAAGCTCAATGCTTTAGTGAATGGCGACTTCTAGCTGCTGAGTATAACGTCCCACTAGATCTCCAAAACCAACGATTATGGACGGCGGCACACAAAAATATATTGGAGCGCATGGCTGAAGGCACTCGAGAAAAATGTTTTTGAACAGGCCCAGAGAAGCTTAAACAAGGTACAAACAACTTAATTTCTCTCTATGCGAAAGAAACTATTTTAATGACCGCTATAAACTAAAAGTAATCTTGCAAATATTCCGCGCTCGATGTGATTTGATGGCACTAAACTTCAAGCCATATCGAGATGGTATCCTAAATGAATGCACGCTTTGCAATATGCACGAAAAATAGGACGCATTCCATTTCTTGGCCAAATGTCCAATCCTGGCAGAAAAACGTTTAGTATATTGGCAATAATCTTCGCTGAACAAAGCAGAAATAATTGATATTTTGAATGGGCGGTGTTGGACCACACTGGCTAGTTAAATTATCGAAGCGTTAAGATATAGACAGCAAATTACAACAGAATTCTTGTACAACTAAATAAATATCAAAAAATTCAACCAAATTAAAAATAATACCTTAAGATGTTCATATGATTGACCGCAAACTCTGGCCAACGTCAGAAACAATATTGAGCACACTGTAACTACTCACACAGCATTGACTGACAATTTCCCCTTTTTAGTTGATATGCCGAATATGGCAAAAAATTTATGAATAATATTAATTTTATGTTTAATTATTTTTCACCATGAGTTACACTTGGGATGTGTCTCCAAAAAATTATATGTTGTCTTGATGAAAAAACCAGCAAAAAACTGTAAGTGTCGCAATAGATTAACACCTTAAAAAAATATTTGAAAGTTTCAATAAAATCACAAGGCAACAAAATAAGACTTTTTCCAGTATATTGAAGGATCGGTGTTGATTTTCGTGTGCTGAATACGAATCTGTTTTCAGAAATGGTCCATCACTTCGAGATTCTTAGTAATTTGAGCTTAAAGATACAAAAAAAATGCCTTATTTGACTCTTTTTATACGAGTTTTGTGGAGAACCTATGTATACTTCTGGTTTAATTTTCTTATATTATTATAGTATTATCCGAAAGAAATACTTCTTAACTTTGAAATAAACTATCCCAAACAATTCTACAATTTTTTCCAATGAAGATATACAATTTTTTGTAATTGTATCCGAGTTCACAGAAACGCAATATATTGTTGCCCATGTATGCAATTTGTTTTGTTGAAAATTTTCATTGAAATTCTATACAAATTACTAGCCAGCTGTACTGTTTCTGCAAGGCATACTTTTGTGCAGTAGACAGTTTTGGTTTTTTAGTATTTTCGAGACTATGTATTCAAAATGGTATATCTTCGCTCAAAAAAATTGTACAATTCTTTGGGATAGTTTATTATCGGTTTGGCGGTTTTAACCGTTATACACCAATTGGAAACCATTTTCCAGCCGTCTAAAATTGGATTACATATGTTTGAAAATGTTGGAAAAATGAAAATATTTTGGAATTTTGTGTAGAAAAAAAATTGAAATTAAATGTATTAAAAATATATTTCAACTTTTACAAAATCGGCTACCTTCACCAGCTATTGGTACCAACTGAGAAGCAAGTACATATGAGGAAGCTTTTAAAACTTTGCCGTTCGGATAAGGCGTTAAATTGTGGGTCCCTTGGGTGGGTCTTGTGCTTAGCTTTGCCCTACATACTATAAATGAGAGGAGATGCTTTCCATCGCCTGCTACATTCTTGAACACTTGGTACAGTTTAAATAACATGCAGTCTCGAATAAATTCCCCTAATTTATTTGGATTTGGAGGAATTACCCATTATGCTTAGAACAGATAGCTTCGCTATCCCAAATCTGTGACCACGGACTTTGCACAGGCTAACTCAGTGAAGAATTTGAGGTTTCGGGAATATAAAAAGAAATTTTATTACGTGCATTTTTTGTTCTTGTCGTAGGTAAGAGAATTATCAACTTTTGAATTAAATACAATGAACTTATCTCTCTTTGCTGCTGTCTAGCTGTTTGTCATTGTATGGCTTCCGTCGTGGTAGGTGTAATGAGAACAGCCAATGACATGTTACCTGACTATTTTAAGCCCTGTTGGAAATGGAATCTGTAAGTAAGCAAATCGTTTGAGTTGTAGTTGCGATTGTTTGATCGGGTTTGGTGTTTCTTTGGCCCCTTACCATAGCCGCTGTCACACGCACAAGAGTCTTAAGTCTAATCTTGTGCAGTGGCCAGCAGCTGCAATAAGTACCGTGCGATCAGATCCCGGAAATTTCACATTCACACTCGGCCACTTGGACTTTAGGACTGGCCCCGTTATTTGTCAAATCGAAATTTTGTTGTGGCATTGCCAAATGTTGAATAAATGATGAGTGGCCAGCATATGTTCAAAATTCCAGGCTGGTCACTGTGTGGCGATGAACCGTGGGCGTGGAGGGGGGCTCGAGCACGTTTTTGAATATTTGATTTGATGGCGAAGTCCTTGTCGTCCTTCTATTGATTTTCAATTTGAAAACGCTTTCCGGTCAAATCGAATTTTAAGTTTTTGTTCAGCCTAAAAGTAGGCAATGCATGTCATATAATTGCCATATCCTGGCTACTTGGAAGCACTTAAAAAAAATGACATTTTCAGTTTTCCAAAACGGTTTTCCAAATGTGTGGTCACTTCAAAAAAAATGTTTGTTAATGCAGCTGTTCCTGGTTGTCGGTGAATTAACAATATTTAACTGAGTTCTGGTTCTATGCCATGCTCTGCTTTTATAGTTGCACGCCGACGCGTAAGCGTTGCGACGTCGCGGTGTCGGCGCAGGCGGCGACGTCGACGTCGATGTCACATCCCTTAAACTTGTTTCTTTTTCAGAGCTGCAGCGAATACACGCGAAGACTTAGATGTGTGTGTGCGTGTATAATATTATTAGAGGGTATTAAGTGGTGTGTGTGTGCGAGTGTGCGCGCCTTAAGACAAAGCCACCAAAACGGAAAAACAGTTGCCTACTCTTAGGCGCTGCCTGTTAAAATTCACCAAAAATTACTGTTCAAATAACTCGGCAGACATTGAGGCAGGCTTTGTTGCTCCCGCCGGGGTGTTTGACACTTCAGGCAACAAAAGGCACAAAGCCGAAGCCCAATCCGAAATATGATCCTCTGGGCGATATGCCACTGCAATTGCAATCGAGTGCACTTACAATCACTGATGAAACCCCGTGTAGTTGGCCCAAACCCAACCCCAAACCCAACCACCTGCCACTCACACACACACACATTAGGGCGTTAAAAAATTAAATAACATTGTTCTCTGCCCCCAAACACACACACTTGTATGGCATCCGCCTGGGCACAGGCCATCGGGAGGTTTGGAATGCTTCGCTGCGCTGCGCCCGTACAACGGGAATCTCAACAAACGTAATGGTAAAACGCTAACGACAGCGACGCTCACGTAGGCAGCGACGTTGACAGCACCTCGTATCAAGTGACAGATTGTCTGCGGCAAAGAGGCCACTAGCGATCAGTCGACCATTCGATTGCCGTCTTGGGAAACCATAATTTTCCTTCTGTGTGCTGGTTGGTTTAAAGCAAGGCAGCACTCACACACGCACGTTTGTCACTCGATTTTGGATTGGTTCCCGCAGAAGTATACAACACTTTATATTAGCAATGCCAAGACATACAAATTTCCAATCGCATCAATCCATTTATATTCAATGAATTCAAACATCTAAGCAGAACAAGCTGGTCCAAACTGTTTCTTTTTATCTGACACACGAACTGTGTAAAGTGCCATAATATGCAATTTTTCAGGTATTCATTAATATCTTTGCAATTTACCAAAGTTTTCAGGTATAGTTTATGGGGAAACCATCTAAATGTCCTTAGAAATTGTTGCGTTCAGACACACTGGCAGGTGGTCAGATTTTTTATGTCAGTTATGTCAGTGTCTGGCAGTCTGTTCAGACTAAATAGAACACAGTTCGACAAAATCCAACTTTTTTTAAAAACCCGGCATGAGACCCATAAATTATGATAAAAAGAACCTCTGTAAGCATCACCTCATACCCAGTTTTTCAAATAAAGCCTCGGTTCGCGTTTTATGGGTACTTTTGTACTTGCAACACACAACGACAACAATTTTACATTAGATTTTAATTTTTTAAATGTGGACAGGGTCATTGGGAACGCAATACAAAAAATTCATTTCAATCGTACAATTGGTTAAGGTACCATCAAAAGGAGTTAAGCCTTAATTTTTGAATATCTTTAAAAGCGCACGATGTTTATTAAAATCGATTTTTATGATGGTATAATGGACAATTGCATGTCCCTAAAAGATGGTACTCGAAAGCCAAAAAAACGCGAATTGGAATACCAATTTTATATGGTACGAACCACTCCATATGGACTATAAACCAGACGTAAAAATAGACCGAACTGTGTTTTCAGAGCCACCGATGAAGGTTTGGATCGCGGATTATAGGCAATTTTGTACCAGTTATTGCCTTTCAACAACATCGACCATTTGGGTGTCACACGCTTTCCCAAAATTATGGAATTAATATTTTGAGTAAAATTCGTCATTAGCACCAAGAAAAGGTACAATTTCAATTAAAATTGTCTTAGGTGGACAAACCGCGGTACGCCAAGATGCCCTGAACTTAAGTATTTAAATGATATGACTCATAAAAGTTATTCAAAAATTTTGGTAAAGCTGGTTGTTCCCTAAATGGTCAATGTTGTTCTAAGGCAGCATATATGCGTTTAAACCGCGAACCAAGGCTTCGTTAGAAAAACTGAACACGCAGTTCTGTCTATTTTTAGGTCTGGTTTGTGGCCTATATGAATTAGTTTTTGGGTGAGTCTAAAAATGGTACTTCATATTGCGGTTTTTTGGCTGTCGATTACTACCTTTTAGGGACATGGAATAGCCCATTATAACATCATAAAAAACGATTTTAATAAACATCGTGCGCTTTTAAAGATATTCAAGAATGAAGTTTTAACTCCTTCTGGAGGTACCCTCATCAATTGCCCGATTGAAGTGAATTTTTTGTATTGCGATCCCAATGACCCTGTCCACATTTGATGAATTTTCCAGATTTTTATCTTACGCCCTTAAAATCTAGGATAAAATTGTTGTCGTTGTGTGTTGCAAGTACAAAAGTACCCATAAAACGCGATCCGAGGCTTTGTTTGAAAAACTGGGTATGAGGTGATGCTTACAGAGGTCCCTTTTATCATAATTTAATGGGACCCGGGGTTTTTTTAGTGTTGTACTGTGGAATACATGGGAATTATGACAGATTTCAATAAACATATATGGCAACAGTCAAGTGGCACTGCCTCTGGCAGTTGCTCACACGTGTGTGAGGGAGCCCTCTAAATCAGGTAGACGCCAGTACTATGGGGAAATGGAAACTTTCATGAAGGCCGAAATAAGTTCGATTTTGTTGACTTGTTGTTGTTCAAAAGTACAACAAATTTTTGTTTTAGTAACCTTTTTCTTTTTTTTTGGTAGATTTTATCATCATGATCATCATAATTTCTAAAACAGTTCTATATTTTGGTTAGGATAGGAAAATTCGAGTAATGGAGATCGAAAAATCAAAAAAAATATGTTGCATATACATATTATATGTTGTAGATATTTCCGACATATTGAGCCATAATGCAACCAAAACCCCAACATCGGGGATCGGAGTGTTCCCAAAGCTTTTTGCCTGGCTGAAAAAAGTTTAGCAAAATAAATATCGTCTCTAAAATTTGCTGGAACAAGAAAATAAATATTTAACACTGCGTTATAGAAATATCACTTTAATGGTATTTTTGACATAGTTTGATTACTTAATTGGATAACTTTTCCAAACATGGCAATGTGTCCCAGAAAACTCAGTTTTTGGCCAAAACTCTACAACTTCTACACCGGGATAACTAGAATGCTAAATTTTTTGACGAAATGTTCTTAAAATATAAAACTTCTAATCCATAATTTTACAAGCAAAAAGCAATTTTTTAAAATAACACTATTCAACAAGGTGCAGTATATTGAATGGTTGGTGGTGATTCTAGATGATTTTCGTGTGCTGAACACGAATCTGTTTTTCAGAAATGGTCCATCACGTCGAGATGTTTACTAGACGCGTTTTGTAGAGAACCTATACTTTTTTGAAATTATCTCGGAAATCACAATTTCTTTACCTTAAAATAAACTATTCCAAAGAATTGTACGATTATTTTTAGCGAAGATATACCATACATATAATAAAATAACAAAAAAAAATTCGAAATAAACTTGATCTTTGTGCAGACAATAGAAGTCAACATTTCAAATTTGGTTGCTATAGCTCTCCTGATCTCTGAGATCTAGGTGTTCATACAGACAGACGGACGGACAAGGCTATACAGTCTCGGCTGTTGATACTGGCCAAGAATATAAATACTTTATATGGCAGGAAATTATTCCTTCTGACTGTTACATACATTTGCACGACTTTAGTATACCCTTTTACTCCACGAGTAACGGGTATAAAAATGTATAAATGTTTGGGATAGTTTATTGCAAAGTTAAGGAGTATTACTTTACTACATAGTCAAAGAGAGTCAAAACCAAAATATAGGTTCCCCACCAAAAGCGTCTAAAAAGGGTCAAAATTGGAATTTTTTAAACTTTAAGCTCAAATTACTAAAATTCTGGACGTGATTTACCATTTCTAAAAACAAATTCGTGTTCAGCACACGAAAATCATCTAGAATCACCACCAATCCTTCAATATACTAGAAAAAGATTAATTTTGTTGTGTAATTCAAATCTAAATTGGAAAATATTACAACTTTTTTCGCTTTTTAAATGAAAATAAAAAATCTTGTAATTGGATTCAATTCAAATATTTCAGAGAAGTATATATTAGTAGGAGATAAATAAAGAAAACAACAAGTAAGAAAGTCGGTCATGCCTGACTATAATATACTCTGAACCCCCAAAGTTTGTATATATATGATTTAGAGATGGGAGCGGGAGTCCCGCGGGACCCGAATAAATGTTCGGGATCGGGTGGGGCGGGATTGAATTGAAAATTATTGGTCGGGATCGGGACGGGATAGACGTTGTCGTGATCGGGAAGGGACGGGGCGGGATTAGTGTAGAGAAAATAAAGTGCGGGATTCCCGCGGGACCCGCAAAAAAATGGGGGATCGGGACGGGAACGAATTTTCTTCCCGCGCCCATCTCTTAGCTGATTAATTTAGGTTAGAAGCCACACAAAGTGGCAAAGAAGATATAAAGCGTATGATGTGCTGCCCATCGCTGTTGTGGCCGGTGCTACCCATCATAATTGTTTGTTTTGCTTATAGCTCGACTATCGCTCATCCTATCTTCAGTATTCCTTTATCGGATCGATAAATAATACTGATTACTAAATATGCGTAGAATGTACGGCTGGGGTCGTAGCAAAAATTGAAAATACACTTGATCTGCCTGCAAGTATAAGAAGTGTTTGACCCATACATGTCAATTCTCTTTCTCTTACCATCTCTGAGATATGTGCGTTTATACAGACGGACAGACGGACATGGCTACATAGTACATGGCATCCAGAATATAGATACTTTGTAGGGTCGGAAATGATTCCTTCGCCCTGTTACATACTTTTGCACAAACTTAATATACTCTGTGTACCTTTGGTATAGAGTATAAAAAACCAGTATTTAATCGTAAAATTTTGAGAAAGTGAATACGGAAGCATGGCTAATTAAATAAACTAAGTATTTATAATTTTATTCCTACTCAAAGCCCGAGTTTTGTCGGCCACGCTTCTCCAAATAGTGGTAAAACTGTTTCGATTTAAATTAATTTTTAAAAACAATATGAATGTTGCTGCTATTTAACCTGCGGCTTGCGCGTAACAAGCTTCGGACTGGTGTCAATTTGTCGGCTACGTCCAAGCAACAAGCAAATAATAATTATACCCGTTAGTCGTAGAGTAAAAAGGGTATACTAAGTTCAGGCAGAAGGAAATAGATTTTAGCCGCGCCCCTCCCGGTCATGCAATACAATCAAATTATACAACCACTCACTCATAATTATTCCAGCGATGGGCACATAGTTCCCGTCCCAAAATATATTTTACTGTCCAGCGCTGATCTATCCAATTTCCATAAAGATCGGAAATTAAATAGCGTTGAGCTTAGTCTGACAACTAAATAATATTATTAATATTAATGCTTTATTAATTAAATATTAAATACTTCTTCCCCTTTGTAACGGGTATGCCGAAGTCGGGCAGTGCCGACTTTAACTTCTGCTCTCGTTTGTTTTTGCCTTCATTTTCTACTCGCTATCTGATGACCCGCGAAGTGGCGATGCTGGTATGCTGTTGTTGCGTGCATTTAATTGCGTTTTGAGATGAATTACGCAACATTATTGTCCATAATATTCTTTGCACTAAATTAATTAAGCTGGATAATTTTTCTCCCCCCCCCCCGGCCACAAGTCTAATCAAAACTAATTTACCTGGGCGACAGCAAGCGGTGGTTTCAGGTAACCGCTTATCGGAAATCAAGTACACGTGGCATTCCCCGAGGCTCTGTCGTTGGTAAATTTGTTGTTCTCTTTCGTTTCTCTTTCAATGATCTTCCTGGCACTTGCACAATTGTGCAGTCCAAATGTACACTGGTGACGTCCAACTATGTGTAAGGTGACTGTTATGCAATATTGGTAAGTGTGCTTGTAAATGTAATAATAGGAAATCCGTTTATTTGGAACAGAGTATAAAAAAGCATGGCTACATAAATAAACTACGTATTTATTTATTTAATTCCTACTCATAAATAGCCCGAGTTTGAGTCTGGGCCAAAACAAACGAAATGTTTACATAATACTCAAAAAATCTGTAGACTGCAGACGGTTGCCTGCATTGTCACAGACGATGCGAGTTTTAAATGTCAAATAGATATTTCGGTTGACGCGCGGATGCCAGTTTGTTAAGAAAGATGAGAGTTATCAGTTATACGTGTATCCAGGAATCGAGAGTCAAATTAAAAATTTAAATTAGGAATATAGAAATATGATCAGTACGTGTGATGTCAAAAATTCATCTCGCAATCAAAAAGACCACGCACGCACACAGGCGGCTGAAGGATGAACTAACCCCTCTGTTTGGTAAAAGGTTCGGTTCACAAATATTACCGAAGCTGCCTTTACACTTGACATATATCTCTAAAGAGACTCTCTGACGATAGTGTAATCGAAAATCAAATAACTCGAAATATTTAAAAATGTTAGCCCTCTTTGATAAAGTAGGAACGGCTCTATTTAATAAGAGTTTCTCTTTAGAGAATTTTGACAACTTATTTTTTTGAAGTAATAAATCATATCTGAACTCGGGATGTCCTAATGACTTAAAAAGGGGAAACAAAGCAAAAGTCATGTTGTAACATAGCAATACAAACCATATCGCATATTTATGTACGAGTACATCGTGAAAGATCCAGGGAATTTGGGAGGGAGAGTATGATTAATACCAGAAAATCAAACCGAATCTAGTTTCGGTTCTGGTCAGTGTTGCCAAATCAGCTTTTTTCTTGCGTCATTTCTTGCTTTTTTTTTAAAACCGTATTGCGGGAAAAATTTCGGAACAGCTGGCCTTTCTAAAAATGATTTCCACTTTTTTTCAGCTTTACTTTTATTTTCGAGTCAATTATAAGCAAATCGATAATTTGCCACTTCTGTCAGTCATTTATCGACCCTAATTGCCATTTTTAACCTTCAGGAAACGGTTATCTCAAAGTGCTAGCCAAGTTTACAGATCGTTTGACAAAACTGCACAATATGACAATGTAAACTTCACTAAACTTCAACTTAAAACAAGAAAGAAAGTCGGTCAAGCCCGACTATAACATACTCTGTACCCTTACACTCGCATTTGCTCACGAGTCAAACGGCCAGTTAACACTATATCGACTCGGCTGTTAATGCTGATCAAGAATATATATACTTTAAAGGGTCGGAAACGAATCCTTCTCCCTGTTACATACTTTTGCACAAACTTAATATACTCTTTGTACCTTCGGTACAGAGTATAAAAAATGGATTATTTCATCAGATACTAATAGTAATATAATATAATACAAGTAGACGATTTCGAAAAATTTGTTTTCAAAGACTTATGCTTCATATGGCTAATTGGAAAAATATATTCGACCCGGCTGCACAAATTTCAAAGTTAAACTTATAAAGCAACTGAAGCTCAGCCACTGATCTACTTTTGGGATTTTCACAAAATTCAGTGTATTAAGCAATTTAATTGATTTCAGTTTACGCCCAATACTCAGTTGTGTAGTAACGAGAAGTAAAGTACAAATCTCATACAAAAATTTTGACACTAGAGCAGACGTACCTGACAATCTTAGCATTCTTCAACAAATTGACATAAGTTGAGCGTGTTTTCAGTCAGGTTAATTTTACAATAAATCAAAACTCAGAAATCTAATGGACGTGAGCACTCTCAACTCAATATTATGTATAAGATATTGGATATTAGTGAAACTGAAATTAGAATATTACATTAAAAATATTATATGTGTAGTTACAGATACGGGTTATGTCGACATGGGAAATGCTTCGTCGATTATAAGGTCCTTCCTAGTAATTTAAAGCTAATAGGCACGACTGAGGCCTACGACAAGGATGAGGACGAGGAACTTCATAACTCTGATGATGTTTTAAATATATAATTGAATAAATAATAAGAAAAGCCATACGCTTTTTTTCCAGCTTTTTTTGTCGAAAAATACAGCTTTTTTCTAATCACTTTTTTTTTCAAAGTTTTGGCAACACTGGTTCTGGTACATACCGAAACTTCTGTCTTGGTTCTATTTGTTTTATTTCGGTTCCGTATCGGTACGTAGATTTTTATTTCGGTATACTGGTACGTACCGGAATGATCCGGTAAAATTAACTGAAACTTTACAAACAAAGTGGGTAAGAAAGCTACACACATGTATGTGAACTAAATTATCAATTTTATTCGCGTGTGTTTGCCATACAAAATTCACAAGTATGAATTCATAAGATAATTAAAATAATATTTAATGTGCGATGTCTTCACCAAACTTGACGGGATTCATATTTCAAAAATAGAAGAAAGCCACTACTTTGAGCATTAGCATGCCAGTTTGTTATATGGCAGCTATGCAATATATTCATCCGATTTTGACCAAACTTCCCAAAATTGTGTGGAAACTTGTAATATTCACAACTGGACGGTATAAAGATGCTACCATTGAAAAACAAAAAAGTTTTTCTCACTATAACTACTTTTTCGACCAATAGTTACTATGGCAGCTATATGCTATAGTCATCCAATTTTAATCAAACTTGGTAGAATTGAGAGGTAGTGGTTGAGTATATATATCAAATAATTTTGATCAGTAACAAGTTTGGTAGCGATAGCATTGAAAACACAAAACTTTTACTACTAAGATTTTTTCTGACATATCTTTTGTATGGCAGCTATACTATATAGTTCACCGATTTTCATCAAACTTGGTGGAATTATGTAAAAGAATAGAAAACTTACAAATACAACGTTTGGGCACGTTCGCGTTGAAGACTAAAAAGTTTTTTTAACTAAAATCTCTTTTTGCGACCGATAGTTCCTATGGCAGCTATATGATATAGTCATCCGATCCGGCCGGTTCCGACAAATGTGCAGCGTCTTTGTACCAAAAGACTTCGGGCAAAGTTTGGTTACGATAGCTTTAAAACTGACGGAGGAGATAGCATAGAAACAGACGGGCGGACAGACGGACATGGCTATATGAATTCAGCTCATCATGCTGATCAAGATTATATATACTTTATGTGGTCGGAGATGCTTCCTTCTATGCGTTACAAACATCTCGATAATTTTAATATACCCTCTACAAGGGTATAAAAAGGTTGAAAACCTTGGGTCTGCCTGCATACCTTCCCACGTTTTTCGAACCAATTTTGGCTTTGACGTCTGCAGTCTTCTTGTCAGGCTATGGCTGCTTTTGAGATTTAAGGGTCAAACTGGATAATTATGGCAGCTGGCAGAGTTATGTTCTTCTATTATGTTATGTTCTATCTATTATAAAGATATGACGATTGAATGCTTTATATGATCAACTATCCATAAACCCTAAACCTACAAGTAGTTTCCATTTCTTTTGATATTTTTGACTTAGAAGAAATTCGTTCCACCCTATAAATTTAATAATAACAGCAAATAAGAAAATCCGTTAAGCTCTGTACCTGCGAAACTGTATGCTCAGTATGTATTTTGCAGCTTCCGTTCTTCTGATCTTTGCCCAATTTTCGGAGGATCAATAAATAATGCTGATTAATTGAATTAAAAGGTACAGACAAAACTGTGGGATATATAAGGATTATTCCAAATTGATGTGGAGGCAAGGAGCGTGGTAAAGTTTGAAAATAAACTTGATCTCCCTGAAAGTATAAGAAGTATACGTCCCATACACTTAGATGCACTAACTCTTATCTCTATGAGATCCGTTCGTTCATGCGGACAGACGAAGAGACAGACAATGATTTTCAGTCGGATTCCCAGCTATAATGCAGAAATGAAATGTCAGATAGCTTGGTAAACAATATAAAAACGGTAAAAACCGAACTAGTAACTACCTACCAAAGTAAGAATTTACAAATACCACTATCACTACCACAAATTATTTCATATCTTCATGTAATATTTCGATTTGTGGGAAACTATTAGGAGATTGGTATAGTTTGGTTTCGATTCGGTTCAGTACCGGTTTCCATTGCTGATATGAAATATTTTAGTATTACCTCACCTGCCAAGGACGAGTAATCTGAGCTACACTCAAAAATCGTTTAATCGATTACAACATGGTGTAACGCATGTCAAGACAAAACAAAAACTTTCTCAAAACATCTGCATTCTTCAGGCATTGCGAATGTACAATAGTGTGTATAAACAAATGCCTTCACATAGACGCCTTCGGCGTTAAAACCGAACGACAACATAGCACAAAGCAAGTTCGCAAACATTTTAAGAAAGGAGGGAGGATTTAGAAAAACTCTTAAAATTAATGATTATTTTCTTAATTTTAGGTCAAAATTAAGGGTATATTTATAAAAAATTTATTTTGAGGCAACTTTTCAAAAAACAATTTTTTACATCTAGAAATTTTTTCTAAGTTTTAGGGCGATTTTCTTAAATATATAAAAATAATTTTCTGAGTATAGTTTCTTCATACACGGAAAAGCCTGTTCAACTAAGACGTAAGTCAAAGATCATTTAGAAGATGTGAAGACTCATATAATATCCTGGGCTGCAAACCGGTTTTGAAGCGAACCGGTTCGAACCAGGAATTCCGGCTTTTTTCTTACTGTGAACCAAACCCTTAACCGAACCACGAGGACGAAAAGAGATGAACCCGAACTCGTTCCGAACCCAAGCTTTGGGTTCGGTTCAAAAAAAAAAATTATATACATATACATACATACATCGATGTATATTAACGATCTCCCTGTCTCATTGTCAAACTGTAATGTCCACATGTATGCTGATGATGTCCAATTGTATGTTAGTTGTCCACTAGAAAGTATAAGTAAGTAATGAGTGTGTTAAATTATGTAACAGTGAACTGTCTAAAGTCAGTAAATGGGCTCAATGTAATGGACTTTCTCTGAATCCGTCTAAATGTAAGTGTATCGTTATTTATAAAAAACTGCTGAGCACTGAATCGCTATCAAATTTAATGCTAAATAGTACACCAATCCAATATGTAGAGCAAGTGGTCAATCTTGGCATAACAATTAATAGGACTTTCTCTTGGAGTGACCATGTAATTAAAGCCACTGGAAAAACATTTGCACAAATTATGCAACTTTCACTGTCTCAGCAGTTTTTACCAACTGAAATCAGACTAGCAATAGCAAAAACTTAACTGACACCGTCGCTGTGCTATGGAATAGAAATATTTGGAAATTGTGATGTTGCTTCTCAGCAAAAACTTACAGTAGAATATAATAATATCGCCAGATTCGTGTACAATGTTGGAAGAAGAGAGCATATATCAAGTTTCAACAAACATATTTATCAACTAAATTTTAAATCTTGGACCGATTTTAAAAATCTACTGCTTTTGCACCGAATTATTTTTACAAAGGAGCCAAGCTACTTATTTGACAAATAATGGGTGTGTTCAGCAGAATAATTGATCCCTGAGCATGTATCAGAAAAAAATTATGCATCGAATAGTTTCTGCTGTTGGAGGGAGCAGTATCACTTTAAAGTAGCGTACTATTTCTTTGATACATGCTCCTGTATCATGATACCCTAAATTGGCTATCATTATACCGCATCACTCGAGTTCAGTGGGAAGATTATTGCAAATTTATACTTGATCAGGGAGCAAGTTGCTCTGCTGAACACGGCTAATGTTTCAGCTCATCGTCTAGAACTAAAAATATCAATAACATACGTCATAAATTATCCTGCTCAGAACGCCAATACTTTGTTCGTTTGTGGAACCAATTACCCCCTCAATTAAAGGTAGTTAGTAGCGCAGCGCAATTTAGGGACAAGCTTAGACAGTTCTTATTGTTAAACAATTAATTAATTAAAATATAAAACAATTTTAAAATTTTTCGATTCGCCTATAGCAGATGAAGTAATAATGTAACTTTAGATTTAATTAGGTTAATACTCTCTTTTCCATTTTTGTGTTTTTCTCTCTAGTGACTAGTGCATTAATTTATAAGGTTTCCCTTGTCGCACTAGGATGTAAGAATAATAATATTAATAACCGTTCACACACACAGAGGGCGAAATGAAGATTTATACACTAGCAATGAAGGAATTCCATATCCAGCACACGAGCGGCAATCCCAAGTCAATAATAGTCGACGTCTTACAGTCTTACAATGTATTTATGCATCAGGTGTACATATACCCACCTAGCATTTAGAAGATCATTGTGATTCCTCACCTTGGTGAGTCTTTTTCGAGGCCATTTGATGATTAAAAAGAGATTAGTTTCATGTGCGATTTAACAAAGACTCGAATTTGACTCATGTATTTGCTCAAAATGTAATTCGTTTAAAAACGACAAGAAAAAGATTCTCAAATGACTCGAAAATGAGTCGAAACTGATCAGAAAAACGGGTTAAAAAAGACTCTTCATGAAGAGTCGCGGCTAGAGTACCATTTTCTCCCGACAAAAGTATCATTTATGATCAGAAAACGAGCGCATTTATGACTATTTTAAATTAGATTGAGGACTCGAAAAAACTCGAGTGTGATCAGAAATTTCATAAAATGCTTGCTGGGTACCTATTGTATAGTAATTTTATATATATTGGGTAAAATGTGGAACGAACCAATTTTCAAACCAAAACCAAAGCCGAAAAACCTCGAAGCTCAAATTTCCGAGCCTTAACCGTTGGTAAATTTTGGTTCGAACCCGCAAACCGGAGGTTCCGAAAATTTTTTTGGGTTTGCAGCCCTGATAAAATCACTTTTGTGAGTCTTTTAAATTTATAAAATTTGTGTTAAGCCGAATTGAAATCTTGGTAAGTGAGAGCCGCAGAACAGTTTATGCAGCATGTTTCACATCAATGCCTCGCGGGTGTTAGGCACGCTCACACCCTTTATTAAATCATTTATGTTCGAGCTTCGCTCGTACCGGGCGTCCCAAGATACAAACTCTTAATTTTTTACCCTATTAAGCTCATATTCAGTTTGAACTCGTAATTGCTCGCCATTAATTGAACATACAAAGTCTGGTTCGGTTGGACAAGTTCAGGCCAGAAGTGTAAATTAGCCACTAATCTGCAAACTTTTGTTAATAACTTTATATTTAAGACTTTTTGCAATATTTTGCCTGGGCTAAGTTATATTCCACGAAACACAACTACTTTTGTTGTTATTTTGGAATAGATGAGTTATTTATTTGTGACAATACTACGCACACATAATGTAAATAATGTCAGAGCCACCCTTCAATACACATAAGCAAAACGCGCCACAATTGGACAAAAACACACAACAATAACAAACGTCCTATTAAACTATAATATAACATACCTGTATGGCTTTGTGTTACTACACTTTTTATTGTCCTTTTAAATTCTTAATCAGACAAGTTCAAAGTTGGAAATTATTTCCTGGCAATGAAAAAACAAAGACTTGGATGTGTCAGCTGACTCAATCGGCGGACTTCAACTACCAGTGAACAAAAAAGTGTCGTCAAAAAGATCTTATTTGTTTTTTTTACTCATCTAATATGGGTATGTAAGTAATAGAGCCCTGCATGAGTGGAATTAAAGTTCCCCTTCAGCTCAGATCAACTTAACAAAGCAACTATGGGTTCTTAAGAAAATTATTTTAGATCGAAAAATGTTAATTTATTGGTGTGATATAAGTCTTCATTTACATATCTTATGAAATCATTAATAAACAATTTATTCTAGTATCGCATTTAAATCCACAATCGATTCAATCGACTGGCCCAGTCAAATGTTGCAACACCACGATTCTTGGCTTGGCAAAACGTATCAATAATTTTTCAGTTGAAATTGTGATATCGTTGTGAACGTGTTCCTTGGACATAATGGACATAACCCGTCAAGTCTGTGATCTGATATATAGACACGAAAGTAGCTTTTAAATTTTTTTATTGTCCATTATTGTCCAAAATGTAATGTAAAATTGTCCAGATGTTTGTAACGCATGGAAGGAAGCATCTCCGACCACATAAAGAATATATATTTTTGATCAACATGACGAGCTGAGTTCATATAGAAATGTCCATCCGTCCTTCTGTCCGACCGTCTGTCCGTCTGTTTCTATGATATCTCCTCCGTCAGTTTTAAAGCTATCTTAACCAAACTTTGCACGAAGTCTTTTGGTACAAAGACGCTGCACATTTGTCGGAACTGGCGTGAATAACTCCCACAATTTTTAAGATACCGATTTTAAATTTAAGACGTGCATTTATATTTGGAATATTTATAAGCCCTGAAGATCGGATGATAAATAGCCGAGTTAAGAAAATGTTGCATACTTTTTGGCTGTCCCACCTCCGGCACACAGGAAGGCTATTAAAAATTTCTTTCCATGAGTAACGGGTATATCGAAGTCAGTTAGAGCTGACCTTAATTTACGCTGTCGGTAGAGTTGCACTCATGAGTTAAGACTCCAATAACACAGGCTTACAAAGAAAAGCCAATTTTTGCAACAGAGAAGTTTGCAATCGTTCCTTATGTACTTTTGGTCACTGAATTCGAATCAATTGTCCGTTTTCCCCCAGCACGTCAGGCTTAAGATATATTATATTTGTATAAACGTGTGTTTAGCAAGGTTTGTTTACATTTGTAGGTCCTGTGGCTACATTAAGAAACCAAACACGAAGATTTTATTACGTTCGATAAGATACCAATTTAATGATTTTAATATGAAATTTAGCCACGCCCACCCCCGCCCCCACAATAAAAAATGCGAGTCATTCAACAGTTTTTATTGTGGGGGCCGGGGTGGGCGTGGCTTAAATTTGAAACAAACTTGATCTGAGTGCAGACAATAGGAGTCTACATTTCAAATTACGTTGCTCTAGCACTTCTAGTCTCAGACAGACGGACAGGCTATATCGATTCGGCTGATGAAATTTCACAGGTAGAAATTTTGTGGTCACCCCAAGCAGCGTCCGCAGTATTCATCACCACTCAACAGTTTTTCATCAGCTGGTCGAAGTCGGCTGCACATACAATGTGAATCAAAGCGATTGACCAAACAGTTCAGAATGGCCTATACAAGCAGAAGACTGTAAAATCGTCAATAATTCCTCCCAGTTTCATAAATCTACTACGCCGCACAGTGCACAGTGGTTGGTACCATAGGCCAAAAATCAAAAAATTAATGTCAACATTTTCAAACCATAGCTGCTTTAATTAACTCTAACGGTGCTTTCTAAAAATACCATCGAAAGTGTGACCATTTGTCCATTTGCCTTGTACAAGCGCACGCAGCTCGCTGCAACATGCGAATTTTATTTTATTAAATTTTCGTATAAAAACAATATTAATTAAGTTGTGTAAAATGATAAATGGACATAAAGGTATTGACTTAACTTCTACAATTAAACTTAAAGATAATTCGTATAGAATTTGGGTAAATCGTTGTTTTAGAGAAGTATCGTTTTGTGTTTGTTTTTGGTTCGAGTGTCCAATGTTTTGATAAAGTTTTAAGTGTTTTGCCCTCCTCTGCCCTCACTATTCTTTATTACATCTTGTTTTTTAATACGTTAAGATTAAAAAAATGTTTAGTTTAGCTGCAACCACCTGCAGCTGGTCTTGTAGTATTCCATAAAGAAATGCAAGTTTTTTGATTTGTCAGTCCGTATAAACGTAAGATCTCAGAGATGGAAAGAGATGGAGATTCGACATGTATGGGACATAAACTTCTTATATTATACTTGCAGGCAGATCAAGTTTATTTTAAATTTTCGCAACACCCCCTCCCGCCCCCGCAACTTTGTAAAAACGTCATATCTCCCTCAGTTTAGTAGATAGATGGTTCGTAGAGATATTTAGTAATCAAGATTTTTTTATCGATTTGCAGAAGGAATGATAAAGATCGCATGAACGATAATCAAGTTAGGCAAAAGAATGTTCGCTGCTGCAGCGCTGTCGCAGCGAAGAGGGCGTGGACATGTCCAACCACTCCCATTTTTGCTTACTACAATTTCTACTCATCATAGACCTCACAGTATAAATTTAAGCCCGATATTTCCCCAAGAAGTATTTATGGCCGCTCTCTCCATATAAATGCAACCACTGTGCAGTGGCCGGTTTCGCTGATGTTGCACTGCAAAAATCACAACTTTTGAACGGAAAGAGATTTTTGATAAATACCAAAAGGATGGTGATAGAGAATTTCAGAAGCTTTAAAAAAGGCTTAAGGTCATTATTGTAGGTCAACAGGGTGACTCAGGATCGGCTGCCAAAAAGCAAAGTTTAAGACACTAAAAACTTTGCATGAAATAGACAAAATATTTTAACTTTTTAAAAACGATTTATTAAAAATGAAGTTGTAAAACTACTTATAGCTCTCCAAATTTAATAAAAAGCTAATTTTTTAATATAAAAAATGTTTATTTTGTTTGAAAATAAAATTTTTTAGTAATTAATAATTTTTATTAAAATAAATAATATAAGTTAGCTATTATTAAATATTTAAATTTTCTTATTTTTAAGTAGTTTTCAAAAAAGCTAAAATGTTTTGCCTATTTCTTACAACCTTTTTAGTGTATTAATCTTTGCATTTTGGCAGCCGATCCTGAGATCTACAATGATGACATTAAGCTCATTTTAAAGCTACAAAAATTCTCTATCACCTTCTCTTTGGAGTTTTTAAAATATCTCTTTCCGTTCAAAAGCTACGATTTTTGTAACGCAAAACCTGCCCGACTTAGATTAATCATGCTTATTGATATGTTCAAGTCGCTCATACTGGCAATGCGCAAAGTTGCGCAATCCCATGTTTTTATGTTCTATTTAGAAATAAAATAAAAAAAAATGAATTTTTTACAGTCTATCAAAGTTGGAAAATGTGGTACAAAAGTAGTACTTCAGTAAAACGCCAATAACTCAACTAATTTTCATACGAAAATTAAATTTTTTAATAAATTTTTCTTTAGAATTGATGCATCGTTAAAAAACAAAAAACCAGATTCCAATCGGAATATCCGTATCCAAACGTGACATTTAAAAAAAAAACAATCTCAAAATTTATGAGTTTGAAAAATTGTTCAACTTTGAACCACTGTAAAAACTAAAATAATTGACCAAACTCAAAAAACCAAAGTTTTTTCGCTTGCAGTTCCCTTTATTAAAATAAATTTATTCGGTCAAAAAAATCGCCCATAAATAAAAATCAAAAATTATTGTAACTAAAAACCCATTTTCCGACAGATAAACATCTGATTTCGACCAAATATCGCGAATCTTTTTGAAAACATATCAAGTTTACAATCGCCGAGTTTAAGAAAGATAAAATTGAAAACATAAAAGTTTTTTTCACTAATTTTTCATTTTCTCATTTTCCGACCGATCGGTCCTATGGCAGCCTTGAGATGTAGTCATCCGAATTCGACTAAATTTTACGAACCTATTTGAAAGCATAGAAAATTAGTAATCAGTGAGTTTAAGGACGCTAACATTAAAAACAAAAAAAATTTCTTACTAAGACCCATTTTCGATCTATCGGTCCTATGGCAACCATAAGATATAGTCACTTGATGTCGATAAACTTTTTCAAATTAGTTTGAAAGCGTTTAATATTAATAATCAACGACCTTAAGAACGATTTACTTGAAAACAAAAAAGTTTTTTTCACTAAGACTCATTTATCCGACCGATCGGCCCTATGGCAACTATAAGATATAGTCATCCGATTTTGACCAAAGTTTGCAAATCTGTTTAAAAGCATAAAATATTAATAATGGACGAGTTTGAGGACGCTAACATTGAAAACAAAAAAGTTTTTCCCACTGAGTCCGATGGTTCCTATGACAGCTATAGGATATAGTCATCCGATCCGGTCGGTTCCGACATATTAGCAGCGTGCAGTAAAATTAGCAGTGTGCAAAATTTCAGCTCGATAGCTTTAAAACTGAGAGACTAGTTTGCGTAGAAACAGACAGACAGACTGACAGACAGACGGACGGAAAAAGCTCAATTGACTCAACTCGTAGCCCTGATCAAGAATATATATGGTTTATGGGGCCGGAAATGAATATTTCTGGGCAAAATTATAATACCCTTTGCAAAGCGTATAAAAAAAAAAAAGAGGAAAGCTAACATCGGCTCGACCGAAGTTTATATACCCTTGTAGCTTGATGGCGCCACTACTTTGAGCATTTGCTTCCCGGTTTGTTATATGGCAGCTATACGATGTGTTCATACGATTTTGACCGAACTCCCTAAAATAGTGTGGATACTGATAATATTCACAACTGGAAGGTATAAAGACGCTACCATTAAAAACAAAAAAGTTTTTCCTACTAAGACTTTTTCTCTGACATATCTTTTGTATGGCAGCTATACTATATAGTTGTCCGAATTTCATAAGACTTGGTGAAATTATGTAAAAGCATAGAAAACTTAGAAATCTGCGGATTGGGGACGTTTACGTTGAAGACAAAAAAGTTTTTCTCAATAAAACTACTTTTTCGACCGATGCTTTTTATGGCAGCTATATGATATAGTCATTCGATCCGGTTGATTCCGACAAATGTGCAGAGTATTTGTACCAAAAGGCTTGGTGCAAAATTTGGTTAAGATAACTTTAAAACTGACGGACGAGATAGCATAGAAACAGACGGACAGACGGACATGGCTATATCTACTCAGTTCGTCATGCTGATCAAGAATATATACACTTTGTGTGGTCGAAGATGCTTCCTTCTATGCATTGCAAACATCTGTACAATTTTAATATACCCTCTACAAGGGTATAACAAACCTACCATTAAAAATTTTCATCCATTTTGGGGCGGAATTGGGAGTTGCAGTGCAAAAAGCTTTCTTAGTACTATCTGCGATAACCTAAGAGAATTGTTTTGCAAAATTTCAAATTTATAAATCTAATGGTTTAAGCTGTGGTTGATGAATCATTTTTGACCCATATTTTACTATCAGCCTTGTTCTAAATTCAACTTACTTTCAAAAGTAATTCCGCAACAATTCCGAAATGTTTTCGTTTTTGTGTTCTGAATTCCACGCGAAATTGCTGCGGAATTAATTTTATGAACTATTGGTTCCACTGCCGCTTATCGATTGATAGTTGTGAAACAGCAGCTACTGGAGCATTTAATTTTTAAGCATTATCGTTTTGATTTTTATTACTACAATAACAAATACACAAAATAATGCGCGTTATAATCATTGTCGGCTCTCAATTGCAAACATTTCTAGGAACAACAATTTAACATATTAAATTTGAAAATTATTGCGAAATACAATTGGCCAAATTTTATCACCCAAATTCCCATCACATGAAAATTATTGGTCACAAGCGAAATCAACTCGATATTTTACGAAACTATCACTTTTTAATGGACTGACGATTGATAAGTGCCTATCGAACTGTTCGGAGCTTTCGCAATATGGAATTCAGAACACGAATTTTTCACGTTTTACTTTTCGCTTTTGCAGGCCTCTAAGAAATTAAAAGTGTTCGTACAATTTATTATTGAAAAATAAAATCAAGTCCGTCTGTAATATTTTAGGATAGAAAAACGTCTGAAATTGACCAAAGAAATGTAATTTATTTTCATTTTGTGGGTAGCTTATATTTTTCAATGCCAAATTTGCAAATTACTTTTATTTTCACTAGTCAAAAGGCAAAACGTTTGAATCCGCAAAAGTCTTTCGTTTTACTTTTACCAGAACACAAATCAAATCCACTTTTTAAAAACTTTCGTGGAAGTGGAATTGAGAACAAGTCTGTATGTGTTTACTGATGAATATTAAAAACAAAACGAAATAACCTTACTTCATAAAAATTGTAAAAGTCTTTAGATTCCTTTGTATTTTAAATCTCATAGACAACAGTTCCCAAGTTTTCCGTTATTTATTTAACAAGACAATCTTTAAAACACTTTGCAAAGGGTGTAATAATTTTTTGCAACGCATAGAAATATTCATTTCCGATCCCATAAACTATATATATTCTTGATCAGGGCGACGAGCTGAGTCGATTGAGGGTTTTCCGTCCGTCTGTCTGTTCGTCAGTCCGACTGTCTGTCTGTCTGTTTCTACGCAAACTAGTTTCTCAGTATTAAAGCTATCGAGCTTTCGAAGTTTTGCACAGAGTCTTCTTTTTACTGCACGCTGCTAGTACGTCGGAACCGACCTGATCGGATGACTATAACTTATAGCTGGCATAGGAACCAACTGTCGATATATGGGTCTTAATGAGAATAACTTTTTTTTTTTCAATGTTAGAGTGCTTAAACTCGGCCATTATTAATATAACATGCTTAAAACAGATTTGTTTGATTTTGGTAAAAATCGGAGGAATATATCTTATAGCTGCCATATCGATCGGTAGAAAATGGGTCATATGTAGTAGGAAATTTTTGTTTGTTTTTAATGTTAGCGTCCTTCAACTCGCTGATTTCTAATTTTATATGCTTTCAAACAGATTTGCAAATTTTGGTCAAGATCGGATAGCTGCCATAGGACCGATCGGTCGGAAAATGCGTCTTAAAAAAACCAAACCTTTTTGATTTCAAGTCGTTCTTAAGGTCGGTGATTCTTTATATTAAACGCTTTCAATCTAGTTTTAAAAAGTTGATCGACACGGGTGACTATATCTTATGGTTGCCATATCGATCGATCGAAAATGGGTCATAGTAGGACATTTTTTTTGGGTTTAAATGTTACCGTCCTTCAACACGCTGATTACTTTCAAAAAGAATTCGCAAAATTTGTTCGAAATCGGATGACTATATCTTAAGACTGCCATAGGACCGATCGGTCGAAAAATGGATCTTAAAGAGAAAACTTTTTTGTCTTCAATTTAATCGTTCTTAAACTCGGCGATTGTTAATTTGATATGTTTTCAAAAAGATTCACGAAAATTGGTCGAAATCAGATGTTTATCTGTCGGAAAATGGGTTTTAGTTAGAAAAATTTTTAATTCTTATGTAAGCGTTCTTAAACTCTGAAATTTCAAAAACAGCATTTGCAAGGGTAAATAAAAAACTTCGGCACAGACGACGTTAGCTTGGCCTTCTCGTTTTCATTTTTCATTTCATTAAATTATAGGGTAAAGCCGGATTTGTAAGGGAACCGGCCCCCAACGCTATTAATTTTTTAAGTTTGCAGTTTTAAAGTACATCAACCGATGGTAGTTTAGCGATTTTTTTAAACTTCTAGTACCAACCCTAAACTTTTAACAACGATTTTTAAGATTTCAATCACAAGTCTTTTTTGAGCCATCCATCCATCTGAAAATTCCATGTGTTCCTGAATAATTTTTCAGTTTGAAACGACATAATTACGAGCGAAAAATTTTTTTTTTTTCTGTCGGATCAATGTCGTTTTGAAACGTCATAATTTCGACGTCCAATTAGAATTTTTTGCTTTCGAAATTATGGCTTTTTGAAACTACATAATTTAGACGTTACGTTTTGCCAATAAAATCAAATTATTCCAAAAAAAAATTTTTATTTTCCGCCTCCTAACACAGTAAGATAATCTTCCAACATTAAATTTCGTAAATGAAGTTTATTAATGTGTTAAAAATTTTAACTTAAAATAATAGTACATAAATCCAGTATGTAGTGTCATAACATATTAGAAATTTTGTATTCTCTAATGATAACACAGGTTTACAAAAAATGACCAGCTTTTGCAATAGAGAAGATAGCAAACTTTCCATTTGTATTTTTGGTCGCTGATTTCAAAACAATTGTCCGCTTTACGAGAGGTTTACAAGATATTTGCATAAACGTGTGTTATTTACATTTATAGGTCCTGTGACCGCATAAGTTAACCTTTTCCAACCAAATTTGTTTTAATGTAAGCTGCATTGAATGACCTTACAGAAAAACCAAATACGAAGTTTTGATTTGGTTCATAAGATAAAATTTTGTTGGATTTTAATATGGAAAATATGGTAATTTTATTATAAAGTCGTTTTTTTTCAATGTTTAAGAAATTCTGAAAAATGGTCTGATGATAGAAAAATATCTTAGAAAACATAAATGGATAGTCCTCTGTCTCCTCTAATTTACCACATTTTATCATGCAAAAAATATTTAACATTTTTATAGTTTTTGGGCTATAACTTTTAAAAGCGGGATCATATCGAAAAACTGAAGATGTGGTAAATTAGAGGAGATAGAGGACTATCAATTAATGTTTCCTAATTTAAATAATAAAAATCAAAAATAATTATTATACTTAATATCTTTAAAAATTGAAAATAATAATTACTTGGAAATTTTTATAATAAAAATTGAAAATAAAAATTGAATTCAAATTTTTTTTTCAGCCGTAGATCGTATTTCGATCTATATATATGATCTACGCCATCCTACCTTTCAGTTGCTATTTAAGGGCGGTGTCCATGCGTACGGAAACGGCCGCGAAATGAAAAACTCTATATAAAAAAACTACTAAGAAATTTTTTCGTGTGGCCGTTTCATATTCGGTTTTCACCAATCGCGAAAAATGCTTACGATTGCCACTACTTTGTGTTGAAAGTTAACATCGCCTTTAAGTGCTGTTAACGCCATTTTTTTTTTCTGTGACGTGAGCAAAACAGGTTTCGATTCTAATTTGTGCGGCCAAATTGGAAGGCCAAATTGAAAATGAGCGCATCTAAAACAGATCCCTGCAGAAAGCGTCGCCTAATGGCACTTTCTAGGGCGGGCCAGCTGAATTTAATAAACGCCGTGAAAGTGAGGAGCAAGGTGCGGGACTTGGCGGATAAGAAACACTCGAAAACCCGACAGAGAACACCAGCGGACCGGAGCACGGTCTGCAACATCATGTGGCGTCTCCTGTCACCACAAACCACAAGCGAAGAGCTTTAAATCTATTTGGCCAGCATTCAAACACTTCACGCTCCAGTCCCCTCAATCAGTTCGATTTTATTCGCCTCAACTATGTCTTCGATCACAGCTACCAAACCAAAAGGAAAATCATTGAACAGCCGCCGGTGCTCAATGATCGCGACAGTAAAACGGCCACAAACCAAATGACCGCTCCCAGTTCAGTGGACAGCGAACTGCTGGCCTCCTATCAAGCGGTAGTATAGCGGATAGTGCAGCCTCAATTGACCCCCTGAAGGTGACCGACCAAAAGCGGATCGGGCAACGATTATATCAAGGTAAGAAATGGGCGAACAAAAGTTCAACTTTATAAATCACTTCCATTTCTTAACGTTTCCCTGAAAGGCCCAAGTGCTATGTGACCACCCAGGAACCGCTGCCCAATACCATTTTCGAGTTTAGCGGAGCTATATACGCCGCCAAGTCACACATGCTACAGCAGTACATCCAGAAGATCATCATGCTGACCTGACCTGGCTGAACTTTACGGAGGCAAATCGCCAGAAATGCGCGAATTACATTTCAATCGAGATGAACGAAATCTTTGCCGTGGCAGCTAAGTGCGAGGTGTTCGTTAAGTGCCGCTGCTCGGCACTACATCGAACTGCATTTAATGCCATTGATTGAGCCAGGCACAATTTTAAGGAAAATTTCTGAAGAGGTAGCTACCAACGTTCACTGCGCTAATACTGCAGATTGTCAAAAGTCATAATGATAACAATTAATTTATTATTAATTTCATTTAATAATAAAAATATATTAAAATAGCACATTAATTATCCCGTGGATACCGCCCTTTAAAAAAAAAATGGAAAAAAAATGTTTTTTCCCCACTTTTTTTTTCCATTTTTCGTTTTTACCGATTTTTGAAATTGTTTTTTAAAACTAACAAAAAACTTTTGTGCGAAACCGAAAATTACGTTTTGGTGGGCATGTCGAGATTCAATTTCGGATTTTCTCATATTATATAAAATTGTCAAAAAAGTCTTGCGGTATTTCCGCAAGCTTGTCTTTGCAAGCGCGTAGTTCTAGTTGTATTCGTCGCATCGGTTCACGCTAGAGCTTTTTGGAAAGCTCTTTTCACGCGTTAACACGTGTTTGATTTATTGTTGCTTGTTTTTAGTCGTTCGTGAGTTATAGCGTCGCAAACATGGAGCAAAATAAAGAGAAAATACGGCATATTTTACAGTACTACTACGATAAAGGCAAAAATGCATCTCATGCTGCCAATAAAATTTGTGCAGTTTATGGACCCGATACAGTTTCCATTTTCACCGCACAACGATGGTTTCAACGTTTTCGTTGTGGTGCAGAGGTGATCGAAGATGCGCCACGGTCCGGAAGCCCTGTCTTCGAAAATTGCATTATAAAATCGCTGAATTGATCGAAAGAAACCGGCATAGTAGCAGCCGTAGCATCGGCCAAGAGCTGGGCATGAGTCATCAAACCGTTATAAACCATTTGAAGAAGCTTGGATTCAAAAAGAAGCTCGATGTATGGGTGCCACACGACTTGACGCAAAAAAACATTTTTGCCCGTATGGATGCATGCGAATCGCTTCTGAATCGCAACAAAATCGAACCGTTTTTGAAGCGGATGGTGACTGGCGATGAAAAGTGGGTCACTTACGACAACGTGAAGCGCAAACGGTCGTGGTCGAAAAGCGGTGAAGCTGCCCAGACGGTGGCCAAGCCTGGATTGACGGCGAGGAAGGTTCTTCTGTGTGTTTGGTGGGATTGGCAGGGAATCATCCACTATGAGCTGCTTCCCTATGGGCAAACGCTCAATTCGGACCTGTACTGCCAACAACTGGACCGCTTGAATGCAGCACTCATGCAGAAGAGGTCTTTGATCAACAGAGGCCGAATTGTCTTCCATCAGGACAACGCCAGTCCACACACATCTTTGGTGACGCCGCCAGAAGCTCCGGGAGCTCGGATGGGAGGTTCTTTTGCATCCACCGTATAGTCCGGATCTCGCACCAAGTGATTACCACCTATTTCTGTCCATGGCGAACGAGCTTGGTAGTCGGAAGTTGCCCACAAGAGAGTCCTGTGAAAATTGGCTCTCCGAGTTTTTTGCCAATAGGGAAGCGAGCTTCTATAAGAGGGGCATTATGAAGTTGGCATCTCGATGGGAACTCGTCATCGAACAAAACGGCGCATATTTGACTTAAATCGCATTATTATAACCAATTTTATGAACAATTGAAAATTCTATAAAAATACCGCAAGACTTTTTTTGACAGCCTTTTATATAAATCAAAAATGGTAAGTTTTATAACCGTTCGGTTTGTAAAAGAATGAGTCACATGTACATGCATTTGTACATACTTATTATATATCAACTGAATGGTATTATTGCGTAGATCATATATATAGGTCGATATATGATCAGGCTCCTTCGGTTCAAAATAAAAGTTTATCCTGCTTTCGGATTTACCGCAAAAAATAACATATAAGTGTTTTTTCCCACTCTTCTTGGAAGTTTTTTAGGCTTCAATTTTTTTAAACTCATAGTTATTATTTACAGTCCCTGCTAGTAATTTAAAAAAAAGTGCTTTTTTCGAGCAAATTGCTCATTAAGTTCAAACTACTAAATCCATTTGAAAACAATGTTTTAAGTTATTATTGGGAATTTAATAATCTTTTGACTTATACCTTGCTTGAGATCTAACGTTTCTTAATAGACATTTGGCTTTAAATATTAGTCGTTTCTGTCTTTCGGAACAATGTTGTTTTGAAACGACATAATTTCGAACGAAATAATGTCGTTTCTGTCTGTCGAAACAACGTCGTCTTAATGTCGTTTTAAAACGTCATAATTTCGAGCGAAAAATTGTCGTTTTGTTTTGTCGGAATAATGTCGATTAAAAACGACATAATTTCGATCGAAAACGACATAGTTTCGATTCCAAATGTAGTTGGCGAAATTATGTCGTCGGAATTATGTCGCTATGCCTCTGAACATCGGAATTAAATCAGCTGTGCCTGCCTGTCAAGTAAACCCCCTGCGCCTGTCAATTTAGCGGCGCATTAGCTTTCCGACGCACAGGAACGGAAATTTTAGTTTGTCTGAATTCGACCGAGCGTATGACGCCTGTCGGAATTTTACGAAGCTTTCCGACACCCTTTTTATAATCTGTACCGAAGGTACATAGAGTATATTAAGTTTGTGCAAAAGTATGTAACAGCCAGAAGGAATCATCTCCGACCCTATAAAGTATATATGTTCTTGATCAGCATCAAAAGCAGAATCGATATAGCCATGTCCGTCTGTCCGTCTCTCTGTCTGTCCGTCCGTCCGTATGAACGAAGAGATCTCAGAGATGGTAAGAGATAGAAGTTTGACATGTATGGAACATGTATTTCTTATACTTGCAGGCAGATCAAGTTTATTTTCAGTTTTTGATACGCACCCTCCCGCTCCCGAAATTAGGAAAAAACGTCATATCTCCCACAGTTTGGAAAATAGATTGCTCGTACCTTCTTGATCGTACTATCTAGTTTTCAAAATTATTTATCGATTTGCTGAAGGAATGATAAAGATCGGATGAACGATACACAAGTTATGAGCAAAAAAAAATTTAACCGGGTATTTTCAAGTCAGTGTCAAGAGAAGCCTTCACTTCATGCTGTGAAGCTGATAGGCAAGTTTATGCACAGTCAGTCACCCAAATTGAAGTAAATTCTTTAATATTATTCTACAAAAATTTTCACAATTTAAAAGATGAGTTCAAATTTTCCACTTATTAAATTCAAGATACTTCGTGACGATAATGAGGATCCGGCCAAGAAATGGCACCACCAGTTTCACCGGAACCCACAGATACCAGTAATTTGTATTGGAGCGATCGCACCGATAGTGATTCACCTGTCTATGGCCTAGGCAGTGCCTCTTCGATGTGTGTCATGAATCCACCGGCTCTGCATAGTATCCTTTATCGTTGTGGCTTGAAACTTCCCGAGGGCTGGCAGGAATGTATATCAACTGTTTTTTGCTTCTACAATACATACACTCGCAAGTAGTTTAAATTTCGGCGCAGTTTATCCACCTGCGGATCATAAGGAAGATAGTGAATACATTTTTCCCTGGACTCGATTTCGCCGTAGTCACATTTTAGTCAAGCACAACGAGGCTGACTATGTCCGATGCTGGCGACAACCAAAAATCATTTTATCTAAGGCAGAGGCATTCAAGGAAATTCTGCATGCACGCAATATGATTACGAATGGTGTATGCGGTTTTGGGGGAAATGGCACGTAGACTTTCTGACTGCTGTACTGTACGACGATGATATCGGCATCTTTAAGACGTATGAAACTCACGCCCTGTTTGAACATGTCCCGGTGCGTTTGAAAATTAATGAACTATCGGAAATATTTGCAACTTACGAAGGTTACTTACTCAGGAATCAGATTTAAAACATCGCAGGGAACGCCACAGGATGAGACATCTGGCAAGGATAGTGCTTGGATTGGAACGATTTACATTTGGCTTGCAAAACAATATATGGATCCCATGTTCCTGCGCAACAACCATGCAAGCAACCAGTCAAGCAGCCTATTGAACCTCCAAACACTGGAACCACATATAACATATCATAGATATAAAAGCCAGCGTCAACTTCCCTGATATGCCAGTCAACTCGACGTTCATTTAGGAGGGGAGTAGCTGTAACGGTTCCAGTTCATCTAGCTCCAATCACGGTTCCATTCACAGCTCCATCTGGTTCGCACATCACTGGCAACTCGTTACTCGATGGGAGCCCTTTTATTGTACATCTCTAACTTACACTCACTCAGCTCTTGGCATTCTGTTAATCTCATTCATATCGGCCAGACGCCACTGAATAAACCAACTAAATCTAAGCTGTGTTTTATATTAAATAAACAAAGTGGCCTAAATAGCCACAGAGGGTGCTAGCTGTGGTTGAGTGGCAAATTGGTATTGGTGGATTTGACAGACTACCGTTGGTTTTGCGAATAATTATTGAAACGCAAATTTTAATGTAAAAACAAATTAAATAATTTGTTCATTTGATGCAACCTAACCATAAAAACACACAGAAAAAAAGGTTTCGGATTATACGAAACAAAAAACCGCCATCCATGGTCCTCCAATTCGCGCTTTTATTAGACGTTGGTTATGCTTATAAAAATTTTCTCCATGGTGAGTTATTCGCGGTTTTTTAGCCAATATTAGATGGAATATCACTAAATTTAAGCCTCAGTCTTTTATTACATTCTCTATGTGATATTTTTGTTGTCAAATAATTCAAATCCAAATACGCCCAGGGGCTTTATGTCCGGGCCTAAGACCCAGGAAAGTTCTGAGCTATATCTCAAAGTTGTAATCGAAATTTTTCAAATCGGCTTTATGTCCTTTATTATATATTTTTAGTTTTCGAATTTAGCTTTGAATTCTAGACGTCCACGTCTTATTTAACTAATATAACATTCTTGTGATTTGCAGTAAGCTAATTGCATTCAATGTGGTTGAGTCCATACAACTTTTTAGGGGACTCATTATGAATTTTCCACCAGAGAATAGGCGTTTCTACGCTAACCTGCATAGATGGAACAGAAAGCACGACTTTTAAAATCTCATACAATTCTGGGAACTTTGTGGAGGATTCTGACCACCAGTTGAGAATGTTTTCATGGTTTCGAACACGTTTAAGTGTGAGAAAAGTCGTAATGGAATCCAGTAGCTGTTTTGATAGAGACGACGAATTTTTTATATTTCCAATTTGCAGTGTATTGAAATGGAATTAAAATCTCACAATCCAAATCTCTCCCGCTGGTTTTAATATGCGTACAATTTCGCTGACTGAGTCCCAGACTTTCCGGTGTAGAAGAAAGTCGTTATCTGCAGGCGCAAAATTGGAGCAAATGTTGAATATGTCTTCCGATGCAAATATTTAAGCATCCTGTAGGTTGAGCTACAGCTCGCGATCAAATCTACGATGCGCTCTGCAAAGGTAAAAAAGCCGAAACTGTACCGGTACCAACGTTTTGGTTTCGTTCTGGTGCTATTGGTTTTATTAATAATGGTAAACGGTTTTCGGTTCTCAAAAAAAAAATTTGTATAGGTTTCGGTTCCGGTACTTGATTTGAAACAGTTTATTTCGGTTAACGGTTCCGGTATTAAGCCCTGGTCAAAATTGATTGGATGGTGAATTTTGAACCAACCGAAAGAGATTATCTTCTGAAATCGCGTCCCCAGGTTGTTATTGCACTTTGGATTTGGTAAGCAACCCGAATCAAATCTCTAAAAATCGTGTTTTGGCTTAAACTGTAAAACGGGAGTTTGTATGGGAAGGGGGGAGGGAGAAGACTTTGTCTGATGTTGCTTATTTTAGAACTATATTTTCTTATGCGAAAAAGTGCTTACATTACAAATTTATAGTCGATACCTCTTAATCTACGGCGGCAATTGAGTTAAGTCCCGTTAACTCTTAAAAAAGATGCCCAAATCGTCTATAAAATCCGCCCTAAAAACCAAGAACTTTGTACTTTAATAAAGTACACACGGTGTCAGTACAAAAAATACTTGATTCAAGCACAAAAGTCTTATTTCAAGTACGATTTTTTCATTCCCGAAATACTTTTTTTTTAAAACTGTTTCTAAAGCTTTTCCCCATTTTATTCGTGAAACTAGGTGTATATTATATCAAAATGCAGAGGAAATGAATTAACCAAAGACCAAGATGTTTATACTGTGGGTCAGAAATCTACCGTCAATCCATATCCAAAGTGTTAGAATCAGGAGGGAATTATAAGAACAGATTCGAGTTAAAGTAATACGCATTTTCCGTAGCACAGTTTTTGAAGCGTGCATTGTAAGTTCATTTTGTCCTCAATCCAAGGAAGTTTGTACTTGAACTAAGAACGATCCTTTCTTAAATTTTTTGGCTAACTGTAATAACGAAATCTTCTTGATTCAAGAACGTTTGTTTTCATTTTAAAAATATTAATAGTTGTTTTTATACCCGTGCATGGTAGTATAATTTTGCCCAGAAGTTTGCAACGCATAGAAATATTAATTTCCGACCCCATAAACTATATATATTCTTGAAATTTTCTTGTTTTTAATGTTAGCGTCCTTAAACTCACTGATTACTAATTCTATATGCTTTCAAAAAGACTCGCAAAATTTGGTCGAAATCGGAAAGGCTGCCATAGGACCGATCGGTCAGAAAATGTGTCTTAGTGAGAAAAACATTTTTGTTTTCAATTTTATCTTTTTTAAACTCGGCGATTGTTATTCTGATATGTTTTCAAAAATATTCGCGAAGTTTGGTCGAACTCAGATGCTTAACTATCGGAAAATGGGTTTTATTCACAAAAAATATTGATTTTTATGTAAGCGTTCTTAAACTCCGACATTTCAAAAACTGCATTTGCAAGGGTATAAAAACTTCGGCACAAACGAAGTTAGCTTGGCCTTCTCGTTCTATTCTAGAATTAATTTAAGTACGTTCAAGAACAAAATAAACTTAAAATTTTAAGTGCAAAACGGTATAAATTCTTTCTCGGTCGATCTAGAACTCTGCCGGTCGTTTGTTCTGAGTGTACTTATACTTTTCTGTATAGTGCACACTGGGCTGGATGGCCAATTGTAGCCACAGAGAGAGAAAATTGGAGGGTGTGATAACTAGAGCCAAACTAACATGAGGGAAAATTTTTGCACCAATCCGAATTCAAATGAATAAAAATTTACTGATATTGTTCCCAAACAACCCCATGTAAGATGGGTAAATCTGCTGAGTCTGCGCCTCGTTAGAGCATATGTTCTCTTCGATTTAGTATATGTTGAAAGGACTCTTTCTTCTCGTGACAATATCTGCATTGTTGAGTGTTTATTATTTCCAACTTGTACAGGTGGTTTCGCAGTTTGCACTGGCCCTGTCAGGATCCTGGTTCCATTCATTCCTTGTTGGATTAACTTTTGGATTCTTTTGAGGTTGTGGTTCACTATAATGTTTTTGCTTGTTTACCCAGGAGGTTGTTCTAAAAGTATATTCTTCCTTTCTAAGTAGTCCTTTAATAGTGTATTGGCCTATGCCGCAGAAGAGTTCTGGGACTACCATTTCAGTGGCTACACCCTTACGTGCCAGTTCGTCGGTCATTTCATTTCCGGGGATGTTACCGGTGTTGAGTTACCACTTCTTCGCTGTCCAAAGTAATAGACATTGTCGGAGATAGCCATTTTGAGTGCTTTAACTTAAAAGTGGAGATAGTTCTTGAACTTTGGCCATTTTTATACCCTTGTAGAGGGTATATTAAAATTGTCCAGATGTTTGTAACGCATAGAAGGAAGCATCTCCGACCACATAAAGTATATATATTCTTGATCAGCATGACGAGCTGAGTTGATATAGCCATGTCCGTCTGTCCGTCCGTCTGTCCGTCCGTCCGTCTGTTTCTATGCTATCTCCTCCATCAGTTTAAAAGCTATCTTAACCAAACTTTGCATGAAGCCTTTTGGTACAAATACGCTGCACATTTGTCGAAACCGGCCGGATCGGATGACTATAGCATATAGCTGATATAGGAACGATCGGTCAAAAAACTAGTTTTAGTGAGAAAAACTTTTTTGTTTTCCATGCAAACGCCCCCAAACCTCGTATTTATCAGTTTGCTATGATTTCACATAATTCCACCAAGTTTGATGAAAATCGGACAACTATATACATACATAGCTAGCCATACAAAAGTTAGTTCAGAGAAACTGCTTAGTAGAAGAAACTTTTTTTGTTTTCATTGCTATCGCTCTCAAACTTGTTTCTGATCTATACTATGTGATACCACACAATTCTGCCAAGTTTGATTCAAATCGGATGACTATAGCATATAGCTGACATAGAAACGATCGGTTGAAAAAGTAGTTCTAGCGTGTAGTCTAAGCGTGTAAAATTTGTGAAATTTTTGTTATTCTACTATTTTTTTTCTCGACGCTTATATTTAGCATGATCTTCTTCTTCTTCTATGAGCGATATTTAAATCACAACCGCTCAAGGACTTCGGCCGCCTCTATCAATGCCCGCCAGTCGCCTCTGTTTCTTGCGAGCTGGTTCCAGTTGTTCAGTTGTTCTTGAAATTGTACACCATTCCTGCAGAAGCTTGTTCATCCATACGGGTAACATGTCCTATCCAGCGCAGCCGCTGTTATTTTATGCGCTTGGCTAGGCTGGTGTAACCATAGAGCTCATACAGTTCACAGTTCTTTTGGATGCGAAATTCATCACCAACTTTTAAAGGTCCATAAACCCTCCGAAGAATCTTTCGCTCTAAAACGCCAATCGCCGCCTCATCCGCTGCTGTTAATGTCTATGCTTCTGCGCCGTATTGCTGGACTGAGATGATAATCGACTTGTATGGCGCTATTTTCGTTTTTCGGGAGAGGGCTCTACTCTTGAAGTCCCTACTGAGCCCAAAGTAGCATTGGTTTGCCGGAGTTATTCTTCTTCGGATTTCCAGGGGGATGTTGTTGTCGCTGGTTATCACCGTCCCGAGGTAGACGAACTCCTTTACAACCTCTAAGCTGTATTCTCCAAATGTCACGCCCTGCTTACCGCCCGTTCGTTAGTGCCGATGATGTCAATATCATCGGCATATGCGAGTAGCCTTAAATCTTTACGAAAGATGGTGCCCGATCTGTTGGCATTTGGGCACTGGCACAGTATTTACTCCATCAGCAGATTAAAGATTTCACACGAAAAGGTATCACCCAGCCTAAAATCTCTTTTGGTTTCAAATGGTTCGGAGAGGTTCCTTCCTATTTTGACGGAGCTTTGCTTCTCAACGTCTTCATGCAAATTCGACCGTACTTTGCTGGTATACCAAAGGTAGACAGGGCTTCAAAGAACCTTGACCTTATCGGTGTGTCGAAGGCGGCTTTAAAACACTGTGCAACACTAAAAAAGTGATCGAGTCGGGACCAACAGATTCTGAAAGGGTATGATGGTAGTACAAAAACCTTCGCTGGGTCTAGTCTGGTTAGCTGCCGTTTTCTTTTTATTGCACTTTGAAGTTTCCAACTTCTGATTTGGACTTGCAACTCCATATCTCGTAAACTATTTGGAATTTCGCTTTGACGTCTTAGAGGAAGTCGTTGCTCTTGGCTTGGCTTACAAAACATTCTTAAGTAGCAAGTCAAAAAAGTCAAATTTAAATACTCAAAATTACAAAAATGTCTTTAAATCATTATGTTTTCCCCTCATTTTGTACTATTTTTCATTCAACTTTGTCTTGAAAACTGTAACGAATTTGACTAAGCAATGCAGGACAAAAACGTAGCTTGAACTTATTGAAACAAACGATTAGAACATACCAACTTCATTCGATGGTCCTTCGTATATGCCCTTAAGCATGTAGGATGGGAACCAAAACTCGAAAAATGCCAATTTTTGGTACCAATTGGCCGACACAGTCAAAAATTTCGATTGTTTTGTATTAAATCAAAAAAAAAATAACAAAATATAACTTAAAAACTGTAAATAAAAATATTGAATATTTTTACTTTTTTACCGAAAATGTTCGATTTTTCGAATTTTTATGACAGTTGTACGTGCTTCTGGGCCTATAACTATATGAAAGAGTAACTAAATGAAGTTCATTCGGTTTTACGGTTTGGTTATTTTTGTCTAAGCTACAACTTTGTGCCGAATTACTTGGCCAAATCTGAAACGGGTTTCAAGATGAAGTTGAAAAACTGTAGAAATGTGGTCAAAACTTGGCTTTTTTGGGCAACTTTTGTAATTTTGAGTATGAAGATGTAATTTTTTTGATTTGCGAAAAAGAAATGTTTTGTAGGTAAAACCAAGAGCAACATATTTATTGAATATTTAAAAGCGAAATTCAAAGTAGCTTACGAGATATGGAATCGTTAGTCCTACTCTAAAGCTGACAAGTTCAAATTGCAATAAAAAGAAAACGGCAGCTAATCAGAACCCAGTCAGGGTTTTTATACTGCCATCATACCATTTCAGAATTTTTTGGTCTCGACGCTATCAACTTTTTTGAGTTCAAAAATGTGTCACAGTGTAATCAACAAAAAGATGGAAGGTGTCGATCTTTGTCTCACGGGTCTTCTCCAGGATTTGCCGCTGTGGGAATATCTGGTATGTGGTGGATTTACCACCACACCACTGAATAATGCAAGCCACACTGAATAATGCACGACAGAACCTTATGGGAAAGAGACTTATCCCACTGTAGTTGGCGCAAACAGTAGGGTCTCCTTTATTGAAAATTGGGAAAAATTATACTTAGATTCCGGCAGGTTGGAGAAGTAGCTTCTAAATTTGTCTAGTGCCACTTGCGGATCTGCAACCAGACTCCCATTTTTGTCCTTGCATTGTGTAACTCCGGGCTTGAAACCTTCAGTTAATTGCTTAACCTTTTGATAAGATTTTCGAGTCTCACTCTTGCCAAAAAGCATCTCGACTTCCTCACTCATGCGCCTTTCTCGCTCATTCTTTTTCCGTTAAAAAAAGCGCTTCCCCTCTCTCCTTTTCTTCTGGGATCGCCCGCGTTGCTCCAGACTGCAGAGTTCTTCTGCAATAAGGTGCTGATCCGATCCAATCTGATTTCGTGTTAATTGATCAGGGGACTTGCAGGTCGCCTTATGGATGTCGCGATGTTTGAATCTGGTACTACTTATGACCATGTTCCTGCCCGCGGCAAAATCTATTAGTCTCGCTTCATTACCGGAGGTTGTTTCATGAAGGCTAAGTCGGCCGATCTTAATGTGTTGACTAGGGTAGCGCTCGTATAGTTGTTCCAGTCGCTCATAGAATTCGTCTTTTGTCGGGTCTTCCAAGTCTTTTGTTGGGGCGTGTGCACAGATAAGACTAATATTAAAATATTAAGCCTTAAGTCTGAGTGCGTCTAGTCGCATGTCAACTGGTGTAAAACTGATGACAGAGCGACGAAGTCTCGCACTGAATGCAAAGCCGCACCCAAACTCATGCTTGGAAGCATGTCCGCTGTAGTAGATCTCCCAGGGTGCATTGGTTGTTGATGTTGTTCTCACCACGCTCCCCTGTCTAATCCATCGAATTTCCTGAAGTGCGGTAACGTCCGATGAATATTTCTCGTGGACATTCACCAACTGGATATCAGCACCTTCTCTGTTGAGGGTGCGAACATTCCAGGTGCTTATCCTCAAATCGTGGTCCTTAAAACGTTTGCGTGGATCGTCGTCAGAGGGTGTCCGTATCCGAAGCATAGTTGTCGCAGTTTTCATTAGTGGAATTTTTTTTTACGGGGATGGGTACTAAGCCCGACCTATATATTGTACCCTTTAAGGAGGGCTCGCCGCTCACGTTAGCCAGAAGCTTTGCGGATGCAAGGCGTTCTGTTACCGGTGGTCACCATCGAGGAGGTGTGAGTCGACTTAAGACGCAGGTCAGTAGCTTTAACTCACTACGTACGCCCCCATTAGGTCCTGAAAATCTATGACTAGAAATTTCTGGACGACCACCATGTTGCTTTGTTCAAAAATGCAATCTGTAATCTCTATTTCTTTCCGATTATTGGCAAGCTATACATGCAATCTTTCAAAGAACACTTAAGCATAATTACACATAAGCCCAAAGTGGGCGAAAGCTAGTTTTAACTCCAAAGTGCACAGGAGTTTTGAGTACCTTTTTCGGCTAGGGACGAATCACGAAATTGGGGGGTTGGGGGGTGTTAACTGGCCGTTTGACTCGTGAGCAAATGCAAGTGTAAGGGTGCAGCGTATGTTATAGTCGGGCTTGATCGACTTTCTTTCTTGTTTTATCATAGTTTTATGCGGAAACATTCAAAATGAACTAATATAAGCCAATATCAAATTTATTCATAATCAATGTCGGGATTGTTGAATGCAAGGTCGCGCAAGCGCCATTTTTCTCATTTGGATACGTTTTGTTGTAATAAAAATATCTTTAGATTGCATTGATTTTTGGTCTCTAAAATATTTCTAAGGGTACAAAGAGATAATAAATAATGCAGAAGACACCATAAGAAATTATGTGATCGTAATTAACTGTAAGTTTTTGCTTTATATTATAACAAAAACAACATAAATATAATGAAGAAATTTTATTCATGTTACGTCAGGTAACGTCAAGTCAGATACTTATGCAAATAAAAAAAGTTGAGAAAATATTTTTGAATATGGTTACCTGGAAAATAAACTTGTATTATATCAAATAATACCAAAAAAATTGTATAGAAAAAGCATTGCCAATTCGCAGAGTTTTGCAATTTTCTAAATCCAGTCAAAAACGTCACGACAGCACTTATTTTTGCTTATATCTTTAACTCCTTATGATCGATGTATGTCATTGTTTTTGCTGATTGTAGTGCTACTTAATTGCTACCCAAATGTAAAACAATCTTTTTAAAAATCCAAGATTTTCATATTTTTATACCCGTTACTCGTACAGTAAAAGGGTATACTAAAGTCGTGCAAATGTATGTAACAGGCAGAAGGAATAATCTCCGACCATATAAAGTATATATATTCTTGATCAGTATCAACAGCCGAGTCGATAAAGCCATGTCCGTCTGTCCGTCCGTCTGTCTGTCCGTCTGTTTCTACGCAAACTAGTCTCTCAGTTTTAAAGCTATCGAGCTGAAATTTTGCACAGAGTCTTCTTTTTACTGCACGCTGCTAATATGTATGTCGGAACCGACCGGATCGGGTGACTATGTCTTATAGCTGTCATAGGAATCGCCGGTTGAAAAATGGGTCTTAGTGAGAACTAAGAAATGTTTTGTTTTGTTTTGTTTTCAATGAAAGCGACCTTAAACATGGCCAATTTTAATATTATATGCTTTCAAACGGAGAGCAAATGTTGGTCAAAACCGGATGACTATATCTTAAAGCTGCCATAGGACCGATCGGTCGGTAAATGGGTCTTAGCAAAAAAAACTTTTTTCCTTTCAAGTATTTCGTTCTTAAGGTCGTTGATTATTTATATTAAAAGCTTTTAAACTCATATGAAAAAGTTGATCGACATCGGGTGACTATATCTTATGGTTGCCATAGGACCGATCGGTCGGAAATGGGTCATAGTAAGAATTTTTTGTTTTGTTTTTAATGTTAGCGTCCTTAAACTCGCTGATTACTAATTTTATATGCTTTTAAATAGATCCGAAAAGTTTGAACGAAATCGGGTGACTACATCTTAAGGCTGCCATAGGACCGATTGTTCGGAAAATGAGAAAATGAAAAATTAGTGAAAAAACTTTTTTGTTTTCAATTTTATCTTTCTTAATCTCCGCGATTGTTAATTTGATATGTTTTCAAGAAGATTCGCGAAATTTGGTCGAAATCAGATGTTTATCTGTCGGAAAATTGGTTTTAGTTAGAAAAATGATTGATTTTTTTTTAAGCGTTCTTAAACTCTGACATTTCAAAACCAGCATTTGCAAGGGTAAAAAAGCTTCGGCACAGACGAAGCTAGCTTGGCCTTCTCGTTTTTTATTCTTTCTAGTTTTTTCTTTGTGTAGTTTTAAGATAGTGATTTAAAGGAAATTCGCCATGTCTATAAGAAAAATCTTTCATATTTGGTTTTTAGAAAAGTTTTGTATTGTTTTTATGCAAGTTTTTCGAAGATTAAGAAACCTTTTTCCGTTTATTAAAAAAAATTTATAAATAGATAGTCAAATTCTTAGGCAATGCACACTTTGCATATGTGTCTTAAGTTTAATAAATAATTGTTTTATAATGAGTTTCTTAAACAAAAAGAAGTCATAAATATTGAATTAAATTTACGTATTGAGCCGTGCTAAGTCGTAATAGCCCAAAACTTATTTTGTGCCTGTTTTTCTGAGCTTTCAAAGTCACATTTCTTTCATGGACACAAAGTGGTGACGTTCGTAATTAAAGCAACGACAGATAAACTTATGCTAGATTCTCGCCTAAGCTAACAAGCTTTTAACAAAAGCTGAAAAAATAAATGCTTCGGAAGTCGATCCAAAGCTCATTATTTAGTTTAGACGTAAATAAGCTTAGGCGCTTTTTGTGTATGAAGACTTATTTAGAGACCAAAGAAATCACTTAGCATAGCCATTTAAAATGCTTTTAGACCGCAAATTAGATGAAGTCAAACTTTTTGGTTCACAGGCCAAAAGGTGATCGATTGGAATCAGTGTTAAGGCAAGGTAGACTTTAACAACTTGCCCGACATTCACGCTGGCATTTTCAATTACACTATTTTTTGATAAACAACTAAAATGTTTCATATTCAAGGGTAAACTGACTGTTAATTTAAAGTTGTTGCTTCTTTCTTGGAATTTTTCAAAGTAGCTACCTAAGTGAATTCCTTCGCTGAACAACTTTCCATGTGGAATCCAATCAATTTTCATGAAATGATGTTGTAATTAAATATGCGCACTGATAGCATAAATGCGTTGACTTGGCCTGGCCGACAGCTTCGTGTGTGCGCGTCACACATGTCCTTTGCAGTCGGCCGCCACTGAGAGAAAGAGATTGCGAGGTCGGACGGTCGATTGACCTTTGTTGACTACGTCACAAAACCTGAAGATAATAAAAAACCAACTAAACAAATGCTAGAAATCCTTGCGAAATGAAAACTGAAAGCAGCTTAATTAGAAATCTTTGGCAGTGGCAATGGAAATGGGCATGGCAGGGGTAGGGCAAAATTCTAAAAATAGCTGCCCCCACCAAAAATCTAGGACACGTCCCGCCGCCGCAACGTGGTGGGCTCGACGGCGATGACGTTGCAGACACTCGTTTGGCCTCGTGGGCTTCCGTTCGGCCACATTCGGCACTGGGTTACTGGGACCAGCATCCCGCTGGGGTTTGATGACTATGACGTCAACAGTGTCGGGTAAATGGCCGCTGCAGGCTTGTCACATGTTGCTGGCACGCAGCCACAACAACTGGAAAGAAGCATATTTTGGCTGCGCCTGAAAGAAGGCAACGTTTCTTGTTCGAAGGTCACGTTGGTGGAAGTGGGCACATATTTTGAGTTAAGTTGAGTTGAGTACGGAGTCACGAGGCGTGTACGGAATTTATTTTGTGTCTTTTTCTTGTTTTAAATTTTTAAATAAACAAATTTTAATAGTTTGATTCACATGAGCGGAATCTACTTTTAAGAACTTTGCAAATATTTAGTTCTGAGTACAGGTAGCCTAATAGTAGGCAACAAAACAAATTTATTTTAACAAGAACGGCCTCATCAATTCCTGATTATTATATCCTGGCAAAGAGTATTATAATTCTGCCCTGATGTATATAACTGTATATATTCTTGATCAGGGCGATGAGCTGAGTCGATTGAGCCTTGTCCGTCCGTCAGTCGTTCCGTCTGTCTGTCTGTTTCTATGCAAACTAGTCTCTCAGTTTTAAAGTCCAAAAGATGGCTTGTGGTCTCTTAAGTCCAATTGCAACTAAATTAGAGGTCTCTACTTTCTGCAACTCATTGTGTTATTGAAATTATTGATAAGTTAATTAAAAGTATAAATTAATTGTAAATTTCAAATGTTTGCCATTTGGTGTGCACTTAAGCAGTGATGCCCACTTTGTCAACTTACCCAAAATGATCGACTATCGAATAAAAACTATCGAACAATCGAACACATCAGGTCTGTCGGAAAATGGGTTTTAGTTAGAAAAATGTTTGATTTTAATGCTAGCGTTTTTAATTTCTGATATTGCAAAATCAGCATTTGCAAGAGTATAAAAACTTCGGCACAGGCGAAGTTAGCTTTGCCTTCTCGTTTTTAGCTTATTTCTCCCTACTTGGTCTTTGGCTGAGACTAAAGTGTTCTTGATTTCAATATCATTTCACGCCTCTTATTATACCCTTGCAAAGGGTATTATAATATTGCCCAGAAATAGAATAGAAATAGAATAGAAATATTCATTTCCGACCCCATAAACTATATATATTCTTGATTAGGGCGACAAGCTGAGTCGATTGAGCTTTGTCCGTCTGCTTGTCTGTCTGTTTCTACGGAAACTAGTCTCTGAGTTTTAAAGCTATCGAGCTGAAATTTTGCACAGAGACTTCTTTTTACTGCACGCTGCTAATATGTCGGAACCGACCGGATCGGATGACTATATCTTATAGCTGCAATAGGAACCATCGGTTAAAAAAATGGGTCTAAGTGAGAAAAACTTTTTTGTTTTCAATGTTAGCGTTCCTAAACTCGGCCATTATTAATATTACATTCTTTCAAACAGATTTTCAAATTTTGGTCAAGATCGGATGACTATATCTTATAGCTGTCGTAGGAACCATCAGTCGGAAAATGGGTCTTAGTTTTCAGTGTTAGCGTTCTCAAACTCGTCCATTATTATTATGCAAAAAATTCCTATTTGGACCCTTGTTAGACGCGTTTTATGAGGAACCTATGCTACTGTGAAACAATTGAAAGGTGAATTTTCTTATATTTTCAAAATCTTTATTTATTTATCGAAATCTATTGCCATCAAATTTTTCAGCTATAATAGCACTTGGCAAAGTCCTCCTTCGGAATGGCCTTCAGAGCCTTCTGCGATTTTGCTTTTATAATCTCAATCGAGTCAAAACGGTCTCCCCGGAGCGATCTCTTTAGTTTACTGATGTCACACGGAGCCAAATCAGGTGAATAAGCAGTCACAGCTGTCACTAACAGTGTTAATACTGTTAGTGAAAATATTGATTGGAAAAACCCGGGAGGTTTAAATTAAAAATTCACCTTTCAATTTGTTAACAAAAAGTTTTTTTCAATTCATTTGTTCAAACTGCTATATTTTCGCTTAAAAAAATCGTAGAATTGTTTGGGAGAATTTTTGTATAGCTAAGAAATAGTGCTATACGATATTATCGTCTTTCGCAATCCCCCCTAAAATGGGTAAAATTATGCCCTTTTTGCAACTTTAAGCTCAAATTACTAAGAATATCGACGCGAATGACCATTACTGAAAATAAATTCGTGTTCAGCACACGAAATTCATCTAGAATCACCACCATCCTTTCAGTATACTTGAAAAAATCTAGTTTCGTTGCCTTGTGTTATTTGAAATTTGTTCGAAAACATCTTAATACAGTCAAAATGCGCATATAAAACTTAGATGAAGCTACATGAAAAAGCGAAAAACCTCTTTATTTTAGTGTTATGTTTACGTTTTACGGTGTATGATAATCTCTGTGTGTGGTTATCTTTCACGGAAAAATATTTTTATATTGTTAATGTTGCAAAAAATCCAACCAGCGAAGACTAAAATGCCGGTCTAAAGTCTAACCGTTCTGATCCGATTCAATTCAAAACCAGACCATTCCGTTTTAAAATTGAAAGAAAATAAGAATTCATGAACAATGAAAGCGTCTTCCCCATTAAAGATAAATCAATGTTTATTTTAACTTTTACCAGAGGTCGCAACAGTCGCTCAACCGTTTCGCATTATCAGGAAACAAAAAAAAAATTATAGTTTTTGCGCGACACATTGAAAAAAGGGAGATACAAATTCTTCAATTTCTAGCTCTGATTCTCTTTGGTCATGAGAGAAGAGAATCAAAAGGGTCTGAAAGTGCATTTTTACAATCTCTTTCTCTCTCGTACAGTTAATGTGAGAGTCTCCGAACAGGCAGCTCCTCATCAATAAAATAAACCTGCACGCCTTCCAGTTCAAACATTTTGTTCTCGGAAAAGTACACATTTAATGAGCGCTCGACTTGGGTTACAGTTAGACAGATCAGTGGTGTTTGCTCAAACAGAGTCACTTAGCAGTGAGCGCGATGACAGCGACAAATTCTGCTGTGCACAGACCAAGAAAGATTCTGCTTACATTTTTAGATCTAGAATGTGTGCTGATTTCAGTGAAAGTTTGTGTTGAGGGTAATTTACGGGTTCTACGCTTACATCGAGGAAAACTTATATCTGGCTCATAGTTACAAATGACACCATAAAAGGTATGGCTCTGTTTGACAGAAAATGGAAATATTTCGTTTGTATAAACGACTTAATTTAATCAGCAGTAGACCGTTGTTGCTTTTGACTTTTTGTCCGAGATTAACTCGTTTTTCTGTGCTGAAACTAAATTTAAAACACGAGTAAGCTTTAAACGACATTGAGCACAGTGCTGAACACATTCGCCACGTTTGGCTGTGTTTTGATTTTGTTTCATTTATACGCAGAGTGAAAAAGTACTCTGTTATAAAGTCTTAATGAATTCCAAAAATTTTGTTAAGACTGATAGTAAAATAGCACTGCTCCCGATCAGATTCGGTTCGGACCTGCAAAATATCCCAAAGACTTCGACTCTGGTAGAATTTGACTATTCACCTGTTTTTAACTCTTTTTCCGAATGACCGATGTGGTATGCGGAAGGGTTTCTATATTGTGGATTCAGCTGAGAAGTTAAAAATTATTTGTAGTTGATCATTCGCTCATAAATCATACCCTATAAAGTGTCCAATGAAGACTAGGACATTAGGAAAAAGTGAACTATGTGTGGTCTTGTATAGTTATTTAAAGGTAACACTAAACATAATTTTCTGAAGCTCTGAATGCTTAATATTTTAGCTTTTTCATATTTTTCTCTTTCTGGCAGTGCATAATAGACTATCGCAGCGGAGGGCACGAAATTTGAGCTTGGGACCAGTCCAGCAACAACAACAAAAAGCAAAAACAGCCCTTATCAGCGAGGCTCGAGTCGAGCAGCGATCCAAAAACTGTCTGTATTTTGTTAGTGTAGCGTCTGTTTCTAGCTTACTTCGAAGCGAGGCACCTGATTGTGCGACAGAGTAACGCCAGCTGCCGAAAAACAGATCCCGGAGCAATGACAGCAATTGTTCTCCCGTAAAAGCATTGCGATTTTGAGCCGGCTTTGAACCAAATTTGGTTTATAACTCAAAAAAACTTTTACTAAAATAATGATCAGCTTTAACTCTTCAACATGTATATATTTCGTACCCAACTCGGTTTTAGTAGAATTCGGACAAAGGAAAAATAAACCGTGTCGAAAACAGAACGGCTTTTCTCATTTGAAGTTGAGTGGTCTCACTTCAAAAACTTTTTTTCCAGTAAAATCGAGTTGATTTTGCCAATTTTTCAAGAACATTTTATACTTAGTCTATAAACCAAACATACTGGGAACGAAATTAGCTTGATTTAGGTACATTAACACTGGGCTGCGAGATGCAGTATAGAACTGGTGGTGGTGATTCCAGTTGATTTTCAAGTGTTAGACACGATTCTTTTTGCATCACGTCTTGATTTATGTAAATTTATGATGAAAGTTGAAAAAATGCCTATTCTTATAACTTTTGATCAACATCATTTTAATGGAAACTTTTATCTATGAAATAAATGTTTCATACATTTCTTCGTTTTTTCAAAGCGAAGCTATACCATTATGAAAACATGTCTTCGAATTGAAATAAATGTTTATTTGAAAAGTAGGTGTCAAAATGTATGCTATGGTAAAAAACTGTACACTAGACTAGTCCAGTGATCGGTGCAAAATACAAACACATTTTGGCATTGTATTATGTAAGCAGCAGCATACACGAACAGCAACTGATTCATTTTGTTCTGCCGAAGGGGCAGCGACTTGCGCAACAAGAGTCGAAAACGCATTGCCGATAATTGTTATACTGTCAATGTGTCAACGTCGCAGTCAACAGTCGAGTCGATATAGCCATGTCCGTCTTTCCGTCTGTTCGTCCAAGGTTTGACATGAATGGGACATACAGCCATGCTCCCATTTTCACTTTCGCAAATGTTTTGCGTTTTGAAGTACAAATTTGTTCGAAAAGCCGGTTTCGAATCGCAAAATGTTTGCGAAAGTGAAAGTGGGAGCATGTCAAGTTTATATCTCCCACAGTACTGTAGATAGATGGTTCGTACCTTTTAAAGATATTTTGTAATCAAGATTATTTAATGATTTGCCGAGAGAATGCTAAAAATCGAATGAACTATACTTAAGTTATGATCATAAGAAGGTTCGCAGCCGCAGCGCTGGCTTGCTGGGCCAGCTATTGGTCAGCTTTGAAAATCCATCATCAAGCATTGTCAAAGCCAAAAAAAAGTTGTATGAAACACATTCAAATTCTTTAAGAGCTGCAAAGGTATATAAACTTCGGAATGATCAAGATCGGATGAACGATACTCAAGTTATGACCAAAAGAAAGTAGCGCTGCTCCTGCAGGTACAGAGTATATTACAGTCGGGCTTGACTAACTTTATTACATGTTTTTCGTCAAATTTTTTAATAATTTTACAACATTTCAGCTCTTTCCACTTTTGCGACCGAATTCTTAAACATACCCCAGGGCATCAAAAAGGTGTCAATTTTTATACCCGTTATTCGTAGAGTAAAAGGGTATACTAAAGTCGTGCAAATGTATGTAACAGGGAGAAGGAATCACTTCCGACCATATAAAGTATATATATTCTTGATCAGCATCAACAGCCGAGTCGATATAGCCATGTCCGTCTGTCCGTCTGACCGTCTGACCGTCTGACCGTCTGACCGTCTGTCCGTCTGTCCGTCCGTCCGTCTGTCTGTATGAACACCTAGATCTCAGAGACTAGAAGAGCTAGAGCAACCAATTTTGAAATGTAGACTCCTATTGTCTGCACGCAGATCAAGTTTATTTCAAATTTTTGCCACGCCCACCCCCGCCCCCACAATAAAAAATGTTGAATATCTCCCACAATTTTTGAGATATCGATCTCAAATTTAAAATGTACATTTATATTCGCAACATCTATAAGCCCTAAAATTTTCATCAAGATCGGATGATAAATAGCCGAGTTTAAAAAATGTTGCATACTTTTCGGCTGACCCACCTCAGGCATACAGGAAGGCTATTAAACATTTGTTTCCATGAGTAACGGGTATATCGAAGTCGGTTAGAGCCGACTTTAACTTACGCTCTCGGTTTCTTATGGATTTTGTTGTTGTGTCGTAAATTATTGGAGTTTACCATTTTACGAGGACGTGAATACTCTAATTGTTACTTCACATTATTTTTTGCTTGGCAACATAGCGCATTTGGACATAAGCAATGTACGCACAGACACACAAACGAAATGGCAGACTGCGACAAACATGACGTGCTTTGCGTTCTGCTGTCGATCAAATATTTCAAGAAGAGCTTATTTATTTGGAATGGAAGAACGGTTTGTGTGAGTTCATTTTATTATACCCTTGTAGAGGGTATATTAAAATTGTCCAGATGTTTGTAGCGCATAGAAGGAAGCATCTTCGACCACATAAAGAATATATATTCTTGATCAGCATGACGAGCTGAGCTGATATAGCCATGTCCGTCTGTCCATCTGTTTCGATGCTATCTCCTCCGACTGTTTTAGTGCTATCTTAACCAAGCTTTGCACGAAGTCTTTTGGTACAAATACTCTGCACATTTGTCGGAACCGGCCGGATCGGATTACTATAGCATATACATAGCTGCTATACACAGAGAAAACAAAATTGGCTGCACGGCGCGTGTAGAAACGCCAATGCTAAACGAAACGTATTGCGGCCTGCACGTTAAATGTAGAACTCAGGAAGCTACACGTGGCGTGCAGAAAAACTGTATGCAACGTGTAGATATTTTAAAACTAAGCACCGCGTGTAGAAAAGCCAAATGCTGCGTGGGCAGAAGCACAGTTTACACGACAATACAAAATCAGTTTATTTCCTAATAGCTTCTACATTTTTCATGCTGCAATCTGAGTACCATGTAGAATTTCTACACGTTTCGACCGGAATTTTTAACCCATAACGTTTATGTAGCTTTTCTGCACGCTGTGTTTAGTTTTCTCATTTCAACACGTGGCATGTAGCTTTTTTACATGCTGCATTTAGATATGAGAAAGCTAAACGCGGCATGCAGAAGAGATACACAAAAGTTATGGGTTGAAAATACCGGTCAAAACGTTTAGAAATCCTACATTTTCGTATAGATTTTGCATATTTTTTTCTCTGTGTAGCAACTATCGTTCGAAAAAGTAGTATTAGTTACAAAAACTTTTTTGTCTTCAACGCAAACATGCCCAAGCCTCGTGTAAATAGGTTTTCAATGCTTTTACATAATTCCCCCAAGTTTGATCAAAATCGGTATGGTATAGCTGCCATACAAAATATAGCTCTGAAAAAAGTCTTAGTAGGAAAAACATTTTTGTTATCAATGCTATCGCTCCCAAACTTGATACTGATCAATATTATATGCTATCACACAATTGTGCCAAGTTTGATCCAACTCGGATGACTGTAGTAAACAGCTGTCATAGGAACTATCGGTCGAAAAAGTTGTTCTAGTGAGAAAAACTTTATTGTTTTCAATGGTAGCGTAGAAGTTTGGTCAAAATCTGAACATATCGTATAGTTGCCATATATCAAACTGACAAGCAAATGGTCCAAGAAGTGACGCCATCTATTGCTGAGTTTGGGACATAACTCAGCTAAGAAGGTTCGGCGAAAATTATTTAAATCCTTAAATTATATAAATTATTATGGTTCTTGAAAATCATCAGGAATCACCACCACCATCTTTAATCTGGAAAAAGTGAAATTTTTAATTGTAAGCAAATCTATCATGTCATAAAATCGGAGATCGCTATACATCTTTAAAAACCCGAAACCAAGTTTTTCTGAATAATAACAAATTCTACAAAATTGTAGAATTTTATTGTCAGCTTGTCTTGTCTGGAATTCGAATTGAGGACTTTGCACTTGAACACTATGGAACCCAAAAACTAGTAACCCTTAAATTGGGAACAAAACATTAGGAAAAGTCAAATTAATAAATACTTATAATAATAAACCAAAATCATTTTGTTTTCCCGTTTGTGCGCTAGGTGGGCATTATGCTCACTTCTGATTGGCAGAATTAAAAAATAATTTCTACGATACACTTCAAATCAATATTGTGGCCACTTTATTTAAATAAGAAACAAAGACATCTTTAGTTGCTTTCTCATAGCTATTAAGAAGAACGATTAACCTTTTGTCAAAACGATTGGACTTGGATTGAATCCAAGAAGAGTTTCTCCCGCGCTAATCTGTTTCTGTATCCAGTTAATCTTGTTCCTTTACTATTACTGCAAGTTACATACTGCAAAAGGTTTAATTTTGTTTTGCCATCCCTCCACCTTATTGTTTGTGCGATAAATTTTTAAAAGAAATATATTTCAATTAAAACCAGGGCTGCAAACCGGTTTTGAACCGAACCGGTTCGAACTCGAATTCCGGCTTATTTTTTACTGTGAACCAAACCCTGAACCGAACCACGAGGACGAAACTAGATGAGCCCGAACCCGTTCCGAACCCAAACTTTTGGTTCGGTTCAAAAAGTAAATGTCTTCGATTTGTTATTTTCTCCTTTTCGCACTCCCAATGGTTGTTAACATACATACATATATGTATGTACAATGTTCTTTGTACATATGTAAAAAATTTAAATACATATGTACAAAGAACATTGTACATACATATATGTATGTATGTTAACAACCATTGGGAGTGCGAAAAGGAGAAAATAACAAATCGAAGACATTTACTTTTTGAACCGAACCAAAAGTTTGGGTTCGGAACGGGTTCGGGCTCATCTAGTTTCGTCCTCGTGGTTCGGTTCAGGGTTTGGTTCACAGTAAAAAATAAGCCGGAATTCGAGTTCACCTTTGTACACCGCACAATGTATTGAACGATTTAATTTTCATCTTATACATATACATATGCGCCAATCTAAGCAACTCGGTGCATGCTACTGCAGAAACATGTCAGCCGTCTTGTCCAGCAACAAAAGTACATACATTTATACAGACAGAAGTGTGTGCCACACGCAGCGTTGTCAATTTAGCTGTTTTTCCCTCCAGATATAGCTCTCTGGTAGGCTCGAATCTTGGAAACTTTTCAGTTTTGCCGGAACCTGTAATTCTAGCTAATTATTTGACATTTAGACATTTTTGACTTTTTTTAGAGGGCGGACTAAAGATTTATACACTAGCTTAGAAGGAAGTCCATATCCAGCACACAAGCGCCAACCTCACGTAAATTATAATCGACGTCTTACAGTCTTACAAAGTATCTTGGCGTCAAGTGTATACCTATTTTATTGTTATTTTAAATATTTTGCGTTTTACCCAACGAACCAAGGTTCGAACCAAAACCAACGCCTAAAAACCTCGAACCTCAAATTTCCGAACCTTAAACGTTGTTAAATTTTGGTTCGAACCCGCAAAACGGAGGTTCCGAAAAATTTTTTGGGCTTGCAGCCCTGATTAAAACTACTTTCCAAAATACTTTCCATATACAAAATACCAAACTACTTTCTAATGTCGAGTTATTGGATATATTGGATATTTATCCATTTGTTATCTTATTGAAAACAGCTTACACCTCAAAGACACCAGGTCCGAATGAATGTTTTTTGGAGAGTGAATTTTATCGTTGACAGAATTCAATAAGCTTTCCAGTTTCGTAGTTTTAGTACTCATTCAATTCCTAGTTTGGGAACTCTGATTTTTTTTTTAATTTTCCCAATTTTATTATTCCTAAATTTGTTACTTTTTTAGGTTCCCTATTAATTTAACACCTTTTTGTACTACTAAATTTGGTTTCATCGATTGTTTTTTTCTTAGATTATTTTCTCGGTTTTCGCAGCATTCTTGGAAAAAAAATATCCAGAATTCGTATGATGTACCGTTTGGATCTTCTAGACATACAGCACTATTTTTCAATCTGCCGAAGAATTGGTAAAGATCGGTTTAACGATAGTCAAGTTAGGAGCAAAAGAAAGTTCGCAGCTGTAGCGCAGCAGCAAAATTCATACTAAGTCGGGCTTAACCGACTTTTTCACTTGTCTTAAATTGATTCGTGATATGACAAGAACGATTCGGACTTTCTTAAGGTCATTGGCAACTTAATTTCAGTAGGGATTGGGTAAAGAGCAATCCAGATAAAGCTAGAACTTGCATACTTCAATAAAAAAAATGGAGGAAAGCTAACTTCGTCTCGACCGAAGTTTATATACCCTTGTAGCTTGTATACTTTATATAAAATAAGGTTTCAAATGATTTTCGTCGATCATTCTTAGCTGAGTTATTTCCCAAACTCAGCAATATATGGCGCCACTACTTTGACCATTCGCTTGCCAGTTTGTTATATGGCAGCTATACGATATATTCATCAGATTTTGACCAAACTTCCCAAAATTGTGTGGAAGCCGATTATATTTATAACTGGAAAACATAAAGACTCTACCATTGAAAAAAAAAGTTTTTCTCACTAGAACTACTTTTTCGACCGATCGTTCCTATGGCAACTATATGCTATAGTCATCCGGATTGAATCAAACTTGGCAGAATTGTGTGATAGCATATAATATTGACCAGTATCGAGTTTGGGAGCGATAGCATTGAAAACAAAAAATATTTTCCTAATAAGACTTTTTTCAGCGCTATATTTTATATGGCAGCTATACTATATAGTTCACCGATTTTCATCAAACTTGCTGGACTTGTGTGAAAGCATAGAAAACTTATAAATACGAGGTTTGGGCACGTTCTCGTTGAAGAGAAAAAAGTTTTTCTAGCTAAAACTTCTTCGACCGATAGTTCCTATGGCAGCTATATGATATAGTCATCCGATGCGGCCGGTTCCGACAAATGTGCAGCGTATTTGTACCAAAAGACTTCGTGCAAATGTTGGTTAAGATACATTTAAAACTGACAGAGGAGATAGCATAGAAACAGACGGACAGACAGACGGACAGACGGACATGGCTATATGAACTCACCCGGTCATGCTGATTAAGAATATATATATACTTTATGTGGTCGGAGATGCTTCCTTCTAAGCGTTAAAAACATCTGGACAATATTAATATACCCTCTACGATGGTATAAAAAAAATTCAAATATTGTTCTTAATAATCCAAAGCCATGTATTCTTGATTTGAGTTTAATAATTTCTTAAGCAAATCCTGATTTGTATTTAAAACAAGGTCAACAATCACGCAAAAAAGAACTTTAATCTATGCCAAGGGCCGAAAAAGGGATACCAAGTAATTTATTTCCTGAACCACTCCAAAGGCAAAGCGTTTGAGGCACTTGTAAATTAAATAAATGAATAATTTTTCTAAAATTTACAGTTGAAAAAAAGTATAAAATTAATATGTGCAGATTCAAGTACTGCACGATTATTTTGTTTAGAATCATAAATGAATTTAGCAGCCAAGCTCTATTTGTTAAAAAATTAAATTTTATAATTTTCTTATTGTGTTTTCAAACTACATATTTACCATTTCAACATATTTGGATTATTGAAATTAACGGTAGAAAAAAAATGATCGATTCTCATTAAAACCACACATTTTATATACGTTTTGTTCCCATATTTTTACTCAAGTTAAGTGTCTCGAATTAAAGAACCAGTTGATCCCAAATTACTGGGCTATGATGTCTTTGCTGACTTCACTTTGTGCTGAGTTAGATTTTGGTGATGATTATATCGCTTTTGTAGTTGTTATCTGCCTCACAGACGAGCTCAACGTGTCAAGTTTTTGTATTTCGAATGCGCTCAAAACTTGCTTAGTGGAACTCGGGCGTACGGCAGCCAAATTAGCAAGATTTTCAATATTTTGAAAATTAACTCATGTTTTTGGTGTCATTGAACTGCACTTTCATTTGCATGCTGAACTTACTCAGGACAAAATCACTTTCAAAAAATGCATAAAAAAAAGACAACACTACAAATTGGCGCCACACATTTGATGATTATTTTGGTTGCTGTTTCTATTTGGCCTTTTTTTTTGGAATTTTTTTGGGATTTGGAGGAGCCGCTCACGACTGTTGGGCTTGGAGACGAATTTCCGACTGATTTTGCCAAATGAGTTCGCTTCAAATGTAAACCATAACCAGGCTCAACTTGAAACGCCTGGCGCTGGCAGCGGCGGCAGCAGCAGCAGCGGCAGCAACAGCAGCGGCAGCAACAGCAGCGGCAGCATCGCTGATGGCGCACACTGTGTCCTTTGCAGAGGATGTTTGGGGTTGGTGGCGTTCCAAAACCGTTGCCATTTTCTCAATGAAATTTCATTTGCTTGCCAGCTCGTCCTCGGCGTGCTGCCGCACCTTCACTCTGCACAAAAAAACAGCAAGAACAAGAGCAACATAAACGAATTTGGTGCTGGCTCATGCCCATCCTGTGAATGAATGCCAGTGATGACGTCACAGCAGGCGATGTCGTGCGTCGCTTTCGCTTTCGCACTCGCCGAGCGGCAAATGGCCTCGGCAGTAGGTCACTGTGTTAGCAGACGAGCCACAAGCATTTGGCATGGGCTGGTGGCGGGCGGAAACAGTGGGCAGGGGTCCAGACAGCAGAGACAACGCTCTTAACAGTGCTCCAATGTAATGGAACTTAAGAAGAAAAGTTTGTCAAGGATGCATTTTAAAGTTTCCCTTACATAAACCAGGCTTATTTGAACCATCAGGGTCTTAAGTGACTGAACTTTGGTTAGTTTCAAGAAGCTGCAAGTCCCTTGTGTCATGCTCTTCTTGTCCAGCGCACAGAACAAAGATCAGATTCATATTTGAATGCACTGGTTAAAATGAACTTTTCATAAAGGCCGCAACCACTTCGGACGAAAGTTCTGTACGGAGACCGACTTATTAATGGTTCCTTAGACCTTGGATCCAAAATTTTTGTATAACTAAAAAAAAAGTTCATTCATCCACTTTTCACACAAAAAAAATTAAAGTAATTAAAAATTATAAGTCTTATATATCAAGGAGTTAATAGTAAGGTAAGTACGAAAATACTTGATTCAATTACAAATTTCTTCTTTCATTAATCTCGAAATCATTGGTTTTAGATGTTTTTGAGAAATGTCAAGTATATTTATTCTGGTTTTAAAAGTAAATCAGTGCAAAATTTTTTTTGTTAGAGTCTAATAAATTCTAAATTAAAGCCCCAATACATTTTTGAAATTACTTTTAATTTGTTTTTGTTTTTTGTGAAACATTTTTCAACAAAAAAAATCTTTGGAAGGGCTCAAAAAAAAACCGTCTTCTTGCTCAAAGTCATGAAAATGTAATAAAAATTCAACCTTTTCCATTGCTTTTTTGCTTTTATATTGAAAACCGCCACCAATTCAATATATTATTTATTTCGTAACAATTTTTTTTAAAACTATTTCATTACAATTAGATGAAAGCAATATTGCTTGTATATTTTTGCTTTCATTGCTTTTTGTAGTTCCCAACTGATTAAAGCAATGATTGTAAGGAGAGACAGTTGGCAATCATGAATTCCTAAGCGAAAAGCTTACTGAAGAAAGAATCGGGAGATTCTTGAAAATGGAAAGGTGTTGGATGCTGGATTTATTTTGTTATGTTTGTAGCTTTTATGTGCCCAAACGTGCATCTAGCCTAAAAATTATAAAAATTGTTCAACAGAATTTAAACGTGCGTACCTCTTGTACTATTCTGATCATCCAGATTTGTTTGCTCGTTCGTGGACGCCAAATACAGTATGCAGACTTGCTACAGTTATATTTTAAGCTGGTTAAACAAAAAGCAAAGAACGAATCCATTTTGGTCAAATGGACAGATCCAAGTGGGCATTCTGAAGAGAAGTGCTACGGATGCATACCTATAAATTTAATAAGTGGGATAAACAGAAAAAGATGTCAAAGAAAATGTACGTTCCTGTTGCCTATGCTTCCCTTCCACAGCCGCATTCGGATGCAAGTCCACCACCAAAAGCACAAAGTGCAGACACAGTAACGGTAATGACAGAGAAGACCGATCCCAATGATCCAATGTTTGGGTCAGACAAAGAAGACGATGGACCAGAGCTCGTAACATGGCGAATGAGTATTAGAGAACCAATTTGCGCTGCCTCTCAATTTTGGTGGTGCTAAACGATAGTGCCCAAAAAGATACTTTACAGAGCCAGTAGGAAAACACAGTGGTTAGAGCGAGACGGACATATTCCCAAATTTATCCAGAGAGCGTAAGTGAGAGCGAACAGCTGACCAAATGGATCTAGAGAGCGTAAATGAGAGCGAACAGCTGACTGAGGCAGCCAAAATTTTATCTCTAATATCTAATCTAATCTAATCTCCATGCTCGTAACACAAACTGAAATGGATTACGTTGTCGCCAAGTTAGGATTCTCCCAACGCAAATCTGGATTTTTATCTAAATTCTTAAAACGCAAGAAACTAACAAGCTCTAATGTCAGAGCCACGGCATATCACCATCGTCAAGCTGCGTTTTAGCGCTTTTACACTGAGAAGAATGCGAACACTTACGCGTACTGCAACGACGCACAGTGGCGCTCTTAGAACAAATGAAGTTGCATACATCAAAAAACTCCCCTTATAGAAAAGATTTCAAATTTGCTGCCTTCCATAAAATCAGACTTTTAGTTCAGGAGATATAACCCTTCAAAGTTGACCGATTTCCAGTTTTAAGAAGACGCAATTTTTAGGCAATTCGGTCCAGTTTCAAGTAGAATATTAAGAAAACTAGGTAACGAATCGTGCCATTTAAATTATTTAATTATCTCAATTGGTTCAAAAGTTATGATTTTTGCAACGAAAAACTCAAATGGCGCCACTGTGCGACGTAAAAGGATTGGCAATTCAGATGTGCATGAAGTGTGTTGCTAGAAATCTATTCATTGATAGCTCAGTAACGAGCTTAAAAGCAGTTCTATTGCAGAAAACAAACGACTAGTGTATATCACTGATTTAAGAGAATGTTTATCTACAATTCAAGTTGTACTGAAATACATTAAGTACAATGAACACTTGTGGAAAATTTGCTGTGACTGAAAAGTTGTAAACATATTGCAAGGCATAGAAGAAGGGTGGCCAAAATACCATTACTTCTTTTGCCGTTAGGACACACGATCTAAAGTTGACCATTTTTCCCATGTGTGGAAAAGAAGAGAACCGGGTGTGAAAGATTCAACTTTGGATATGAAAAAACATATCCAATATATTGCTGCCAACGCTGCACATAAAGCTGGGTATAACGAAGTAGTTCATCGATAAAATTGTCTAAAACCGATGAACTTGTCTTTAACTGCTTAAAAGAAATCTTTCCTAAGCTCAGAGTTCCAAAACTTAAGGGGTTATATACAGTTAATTTTTTTTCATTATCATTTTCGAAGATACACGCACATTTGTAAAGACTTATCAGGTAAATTTACAGTGCAGTTAAAAATTTAAAGGCGTGTTTCTCAAAACTGTGTTTTCAAAGTCGGTGACCACGATTTCTCGAAAACGGCTGAACCGATTGGTTTCAAAATTTGAGACCAATCTTCTAAAACATATTCTTTAGAAATTTTTTAGAGGTTTTTCCTCTCCGATAAATATTTTTTTTTAGAATTTTTTTAAGGCAAATATTTGGGTGAAAAATCGAGAAGCTGCCATGTTGTCAAAAAATTGTATATTGCTTATTCCTTCGATTAATTTCCAGATTTTACAATTCTTTAACGAAATCCATTTAGTTTTTTAATATTGGATGATCAAGTGCAGAGATATCGTGGTCACCGCAAAGCACCTTTTTGGAGTAGAGATTCTGTAGCAATTTTTTAAGATTATAATTTTTACAAATAAAACATGTTCAAATACTTTTAAAAGCAAGGCTGCAAACCTCTAAAATTTTACAGAACGTTCGGTCCAGGGGTTCGAACCCGTTGTAAAGACTAAGGTTCGGTTCGCGGACCGGTTCCTGGAACCCCTGAACTCAACGCTTGAACATGAAAAAATAGTTTCAATTTATTAATACTTATTTTTTAAAATAATATTTATTATTTCAATAATACAATAATTTGAATTATCAAATTCATTAGCTGGCATTTACATCTTTTGAGAACTGCTTAGTTTAAGTTAATAAGGATTATATCTTCTAGGAGCTGTTCATCTATACCAGCTTTTAGTAAAGAAAGATCAAACTCAAGTGTTGAAAAGGCTCGTTCAACTAATACCTGACATTGTTGACAGCAATTGTTGACAGCAATTATAGTTATGGCAATATTTGTAAAGTCCTCGTTTTTTTACCTTTCCAAAAATATAAAACATTTGTTGATCTATGTTCTCTTTGACAATTTTCGAAGGAATCTAAAACATAATTTACAGATTTTATATTTGATAACACAGTATTACAGCCAAAATAAACTTTCAAAATGACCTAGCATACGCTTTAGAGCAGGTCGAGTATAGCATTTCCTCATACTTGGTTTTTTTTAACACCCCAAAAATCTGAAGTTATGGGCCAAAAACAGTTTTTTGCTTTTTTTACCTCAATTAAATAGATATAACGCGCCCGCATGGACCGCCTGATTGTTTATTACCTTGTCAATTCCAATAGAGATGAGAGCAATCTAATATATTTTAATCAATGGTTTGACTGATTTAACGCGATGACTGAGAAATGCGGCTTACAGATGTGGCATTTTCCACTTTTTTTCTTTCGAAATTTCTACTTTGGCCACCACTGGTTTAACTATTTTATTCTATGCGATTTTGCCTTAAAGTTTATTATGAGAGCCCATCTAATTCTCCGTTGAACAAATGTTGCCCCAATTTAATTTGGATACCGTTTGACGAAGATATTCGCATATTTCTGAGTACACCTCGGCGATCTAGTATTTTTTTTAGTATGCTAACATATTAGTGTGTTCTATAACATAAGTGCCCCAATGAGTATGCTCTGTTTTGTTTGGCTCCGAATTCAAATAATCTTTTTTAAATATTTAAAAAAATTCCATGTTTCAAGATTTCTGGGCAAATATTAAAGGTCTCCAAATACTGTTACCTAGTATAAAGATAAACTAAGCTATAGTGAGTAGCTGTGGGCAGTAAGTGGCTATTATTATTGGTTAATGAGTTGAAATTCGCATATTAAACAAAAGAGCCGTGCACAGCAAGAACCGTACTCAGGCAGGCACGGTTAAGGCTTGTGAAAAGCTGATTGCTCTCTTGACGCAAGCCTTGGCAAGCGTTCGGCTCTTGTCGGTGTGAATCACATGCTCATTTTGGCGTTGCGTGAGTGCGTTTAGCCACTGACACAAAGTTTAATACTAAAGAAATTGATTTTCAAGTCCACAAATAAGACCCAATGATGACTGCATAACCATGATTGTAATAATACTGTACCGCGATCAAATACCATGGATGACCAATGATGACGAATATAGAAATGGTTTTTCTTTATTACTAAACTGATGGTGCAAATCCCATTTTACATACGTTCTGTCAACAATTCAAAATATACACTTTATACACAATTTTAATGAATGCTCTTCATGGGCTATGCAACTCCTAACGCTGCTATAGAAGATGTGCACGCTGATGTCAGTTTCTTTTATTTTTTTCTTATCTTGACCTTCTTTGGTTTTTGTTTGGTATTTAATGGTTCG